>CP092886.1:91970579-92309302 GCA_030710605.1 Cordylochernes scorpioides | reverse complement strand
TTTCTCTCATAAATAGGTTGATGCTGTATTTGTATATTCGATTGTTGATCACCTAATTTGTTATTGTTTTTAATTTGAATTTAGATCCATTTTTGTGTCTTGTTTCTTTTTTGAAGTATCTTTCCTAATGTTTTTGGCATATTTTTTTTTCTCATAAATAGGCTGATGATGTATTTGTATATTCGATTGTTGATTACTTAATTTGTTATAGTTTTTAATTTGAATTAAACTCCATTTTTGTATCTGGTTTCTTTTTTGCAGTATCTTTCCTAATGTCTTTGGCAATTTTTTTCTCATAAATAGGCTAATGCTTTATTTGTATATTCGATTGTTGATCACTTAATTTATTTTAGTTTTTAATTCAAATTTAGCTCCATTTTTGTGTCTGGGTTTCTTTCTTGCAGTATCTTTCCTAATGTCTTTGGTATATTTTTTCTTATAAATAGGCTGATGCTGTATTTGTATATTCGATTGTTGATCACTAAATTTGTTATAGTTTTTAATTTGAATTTAGATCCATTTTTGTGTCTTGTTTCTTTTTTGAAGTATCTTTCCTAATGCCTTCTGCATCTTTTTTTTTCTCATAAATAGGCTGATGCTGTATTTGTATATTCGATTGTTGATCACCTAATTGGTTATAGTTTTTAATTTGAATTTTGTTCCATTTTTGTGTCATGTTTCTTTTTTGAAGTATCTTTCCTAATGTCTTTGGCATCTTTTTTTCTCATAAATAGGCTGATTATGTATTTGTATATTCGATTGTTGATTACTTAATTAGTTATAGTTTTTAATTTGAATTTAGCTCCATTTTTGTGTCTGGTGTTCTTTTTTGCAGGATCTTTCCTAATGTCTTTGGTATATTTTTTCTCATAAATAGGCTGATGCTGTATTTGTATATTCGATTGTTGATCACTTAATTTGTTATAGTTTTTAATTTGAATTTAGATCCATTTTTGTGTCTTGTTTCTTTTTTGAAGTATCTTTCTTAATGCCTTCTGCATCTTTTTTTTTTCTCATAAATAGGCTGATGCTGTATTTGTATATTCAATTGTTGATCACCTAATTGGTTATAGTTTTTAATTTTAATTTTGTTCCATTTTTGTGTCATTTTTCTTTTTTGCCGAATCTTTCCTAATGTCTTTGGTATATTTTTCTCATAAATAGGCTAATGCTGTATTTGTATATTCGATTGTTGATCACTTAATTTGTTTTAGTTTTTAATTCAAATTTAGTTCCATTTTTGTGTCTGGTTTTCTTTCGTGCAGTATCTTTCCTAATGTCTTTGGTATATTTTTTCTCATAAATAGGCTGATGCTGTATTTGTATATTCGATTGTTGATCACTTAATTTATTTTAGTTTTTAATTCAAATTTAGCTCCATTTTTGTGTCTGGGTTTCTTTCTTTCAGTATCTTTCCTCATGTCTTTGGTATATTTTTTCTCATAAATAGGCTGATGCTGTATTTGTATATTCGAATGTTGATCACTTAATTTGTTATAGTTTTTAATTTGAATTTAGATCCATTTTTGTGTCTTGTTTCTTTTTTGAAGTATCTTTCCTAATGCCATCTGCATCTTTTTTTTTTCTCATAAATAGGCTGATGCTGTATTTGTATATTCAATTGTTGATCACCTAATTGGTTATAGTTTTTAATTTTAATTTTGTTCCATTTTTGTGTCATGTTTCTTTTTTGAAGTATCTTTCCTAATGTCTTTGGCATCTTTTTTTCTCATAAATAGGCTGATGATGTATTTGTATATTCGATTGTTGATTACTTAATTAGTTATAATTTTTAATATGAATTTAGCTCCATTTTTGTGTCTGGTGTTCATTTTTGCAGGATCTTTCCTAACGTCTTTGGTATATTTTTTCTCATAAATAGGCTGATGGTGTATTTGTATATTCGATTGTTGATCACATAATTTGTTATAGTTTTTAATTTGAATTTAGATCCATTTTTGTGTCTTGTTTCTTTTTTGAAATATCTTTCCTAATGTCTTTGGCATCTTTTTTTCTCATAAATAGTTGATGATGTATTTGTATATTCGATTGTTGATCACTTAATTTTTTTTTTAGTTTTTAATTCAAATTTAGCTCCATTTTTGTGCCTGGTTTTCTTTCTAGCAGTATCTCTCTTAATGTCTTTGGTATATTTTTTCTCATAAATAGGCTGATGGTGTATTTGTATATTCGATTGTTGATCACTTAATTTGTTATAGTTTTTAATTTGAATTTAGATCCATTTTTGTGTCTTGTTTCTTTTTTGAAGTATCTTTCCTAATGCCATCTGCATCTTTTTTTTTTCTCATAAATAGGCTGATGCTGTATTTGTATATTCAATTGTTGATCACCTAATTGGTTATAGTTTTTAATTTTAATTTTGTTCCATTTTTGTGTCATGTTTCTTTTTTGAAGTATCTTTCCTAATGTCTTTGGCATCTTTTTTTCTCATAAATAGGCTGATGATGTATTTGTATATTCGATTGTTGATTACTTAATTAGTTATAATTTTTAATATGAATTTAGCTCCATTTTTGTGTCTGGTGTTCATTTTTGCAGGATCTTTCCTAACGTCTTTGGTATATTTTTTCTCATAAATAGGCTGATGGTGTATTTGTATATTCGATTGTTGATCACATAATTTGTTATAGTTTTTAATTTGAATTTAGATCCATTTTTGTGTCTTGTTTCTTTTTTGAAATATCTTTCCTAATGTCTTTGGCATCTTTTTTTCTCATAAATAGTTGATGATGTATTTGTATATTCGATTGTTGATCACTTAATTTTTTTTTTAGTTTTTAATTCAAATTTAGCTCCATTTTTGTGCCTGGTTTTCTTTCTAGCAGTATCTCTCTTAATGTCTTTGGTATATTTTTTCTCATAAATAGGCTGATGGTGTATTTGTATATTCGATTGTTGATCACTTAATTTGTTTTAGTTTTTAATTTGAATTTAGATCCATTTTTGTGTCTTGTTTCTTTTTTGAAGTATCTTTCCTAATGTTTTTGGCATATTTTTTTTCTCATAAATAGGCTGATGATGTATTTGTATATTCGATTGTTGATTACTTAATTTGTTATAGTTTTTAATTTGAATTAAACTCCACTTTTGTATCTGGTTTCTTTAATGCAGTATCTTTCCTAATGTCTTTGGTATATTTTTTCTTATAAATAGGCTGATGCTGTATTTGTATATTCGATTGTTGATCACTAAATTTGTTATAGTTTTTAATTTGAATTTAGATCCATTTTTGTGTCTTGTTTCTTTTTTGAAGTATCTTTCCTAATGCCTTCTGCATCTTTTTTTTCTCATAAATAGGCTGATGCTGTATTTGTATATTCGATTGTTGATCACCTAATTGGTTATAGTTTTTAATTTGAGTTTTGTTCCATTTTTGTGTCATGTTTCTTTTTTGAAGTATATTTCCTAATGTCTTTGGCATCTTTTTTTCTCATAAATAGGCTGATGATGTATTTGTATATTCGATTGTTGATTACTTAATTTGTTATAGTTTTTAATTCAAATTTAGCTTTTCTTTTTGTGTCTGGTTTTCTTTCTTGCAGTATCTTTCCTAATGTCTTTGGTATATTTTTTCTCATAAATAGGCTGATGCTGTATTTGTATATTCGATTGTTGATCACTTAATTTGTTATAGTTTTTAATTTGAATTTAGATCCATTTTTGTGTCTTGTTTCTTTTTTGAAGTATTTTCCTAATGTCTTTGGCATATTTTTTTTCTCATAAATAGGCTGATGGTGTATTTGTATATTCGATTGTTGATTACTTAATTTCTTATAGTTTTTAATTTGAATTAAACTCCATTTTTGTGTCTAGTTTATTTTTTGCAGAATCTTTCCTAATGTCTTTGGCAATTTTTTTCTCATAAATAGGCTAATGCTGTATTTGTATATTCGATTGTTGATCACTTAATTTGTTTTAGTTTTTAATTCAAATTTAGTTCCATTTTTGTGTCTGGTTTTCTTTCGTGCAGTATCTTTCCTAATGTCTTTGGTATATTTTTCTCATAAATAGGCTGATGCTGTATTTGTATATTCGATTGTTGATCACTTAATTTGTTTTAGTTTTTTAATTCAAATTTAGTTAATTTTTGTGTCTTGTTTCTTTTTTGAAAAATATTTCCTAATGTCTTTGGGATATTTTTTTCTCATAAATAGGCTGATGGTGTATTTGTATATTCGATTGTTGATTACTTAATTTCTTATAGTTTTTAAATCGAATTAAACTCCATTTTTGTGTCTAGTTTATTTTTTGCAGAATCTTTCCTAATGTCTTTGGCAATTTTTTTCTCATAAATAGGCTAATGCTGTATTTGTATATTCGATTGTTGATCACTTACTTTGTTTTAGTTTTTAATTCAAATTTAGCTCCATTTTTGTGTCTGGGTTTCTTTCTTGCAGTATCTTTCCTAATGTCTTTGGTATATTTTTTCTTATAAATAGGCTGATGCTGTATTTGTATATTCGATTGTTGATCACTTAATTTGTTATAGTTTTTAATTTGAATTTAGATCCATTTTTGTGTCTTGTTTCTTTTTTGAAGTATCTTTCCTAATGCCTTCTGCATCTTTTTTTTTCTCATAAATAGGCTGATGCTGTATTTGTATATTCGATTGTTGATCACCTAATTGGTTATAGTTTTTAATTTGAATTTTGTTCCATTTTTGTGTCATGTTTCTTTTTTGAAGAATCTTTCCTAATGTTTTTGGCATATTTTTTTTTCTCATAAATAGGCTAATGATGTATTTGTATATTCGATTGTTGATTACTTAATTTGTTATAGTTTTTAATTTGAATTAAACTCCATTTTTGTGTCTGGTTTCTTTTTTGCAGTATCTTTCCTAATGTCTTTGGCAATTTTTTCTCATAAATAGGCTAATGCTGTATTTGTATATTCGATTGTTGATCACTTAATTTATTTTAGTTTTTAATTCAAATTTAGCTCCATTTTTGTGTCTGGGTTTCTTTCTTTCAGTATCTTTCCTAATGTCTTTGGTATATTTTTTCTTATAAATAGGCTGATGCTGTATTTGTATATTCGATTGTTGATCGCTTAATTTGTTATAGTTTTTAATTTGAATTTAGATCCATTTTTGTGTCTTGTTTCTTTTTTGAAGTATCTTTCCTAATGCCTTCTGCATCTTTTTTTTTTCTCATAAATAGGCTGATGCTGTATTTGTATATTCGATTGTTGATCACCTAATTGGTTATAGTTTTTAATTTGAATTTTGTTCCATTTTTGTGTCATGTTTCTTTTTTGAAATATCTTTCCTAATGTCTTTGGCATAATTTTTTCTCATAAATAGGCTGATGATGTATTTGTATATTCGATTGTTGATCACTTAATTTGTTTTAGTTTTTAATTCAAATTTAGCTCCATTTTTGTGCCTGGTTTTCTTTCTTGCAGTATCTTTCTTAATGTCTTTGGTATATTTTTTCTCATAAATAGGCTGATTCTGTATTTGTATATTCGTTTGTTGATCACCTAATTGGTTATAGTTTTTAATTTGAATTTTGTTCCATTTTTGTGTCATGTTTCTTTTTTGAAGAATCTTTCCTAATGTTTTTGGCATATTTTTTTTCTCATAAATAGGCTAATGATGTATTTGTATATTCGATTGTTGATTACTTAATTTGTTATAGTTTTTAATTTGAATTAAACTCCATTTTTGTGTCTGGTTTCTTTTTTGCAGTATCTTTCCTAATGTCTTTGGCAATTTTTTCTCATAAATAGGCTAATGCTGTATTTGTATATTCGATTGTTGATCACTTAATTTATTTTAGTTTTTAATTCAAATTTAGCTCCATTTTTGTGTCTGGGTTTCTTTCTTTCAGTATCTTTCCTAATGTCTTTGGTATATTTTTTCTTATAAATAGGCTGATGCTGTATTTGTATATTCGATTGTTGATCGCTTAATTTGTTATAGTTTTTAATTTGAATTTAGATCCATTTTTGTGTCTTGTTTCTTTTTTGAAGTATCTTTCCTAATGCCTTCTGCATCTTTTTTTTCTCATAAATAGGCTGATGGTGTATTTGTATATTCGATTGTTGATTACTTAATTTCTTATAGTTTTTAAATCGAATTAAACTCCATTTTTGTGTCTAGTTTATTTTTGCAGAATCTTTCCTAATGTCTTTGGCATTTTTTTTCTCATAAATAGGCTAATGCTGTATTTGTATATTCGATTGTTGATCACTTAATTTGTTTTAGTTTTTAATTCAAATTTAGTTCCATTTTTGTGTCTGGTTTTCTTTCGTGCAGTATCTTTCCTAATGTCTTTGGTATATTTTTCTCATAAATAGGCTGATGCTGTATTTGTATATTCGATTGTTGATCACTTAATTTGTTTTAGTTTTTTAATTCAAATTTAGCTAATTTTTGTGTCTGGTTTTCTTTCTTGCTGTATCATTCCTAATGTCTTTGGTATATTTTTCTCATAAATAGGCTGATGCTGTATTTGTATATTCGATTGTTGATCACCTAATTGGTTATAGTTTTTAATTTGAATTTTGTTCCATTTTTATGTCATGTTTCTTTTTTGAAGTATCTTTCCTAATGTCTTTGGCATCTTTTTTTCTCATAAATAGGCTGATGATGTATTTGTATATTCGATTGTTGATCACTTAATTTGTTTTAGTTTTTAATTCAAATTTAGCTCCATTTTTGTGCCTGGTTTTCTTTCTTGCAGTATCTTTCTTAATGTCTTTGGTATATTTTTTCTCATAAATGGGCTGATGCTGTATTTGTATATTCGATTGTTGATCACTTAATTTGTTATAGTTTTTAATTTGAATTTAGATCCATTTTTGTGTCTTGTTTCTTTTTTGAAGTATCTTTCCTAATGCCTTCTGCATCTTTTTTTTTCTCATAAATAGGCTGATTCTGTATTTGTATATTCGATTGTTGATCACCTAATTGGTTATAGTTTTTAATTTAAATTTTGTTCCATTTTTGTGTCATGTTTCTTTTTTGAAGAATCTTTCCTAATGTTTTTGGCATATTTTTTTTTCTCATAAATAGGCTAATGATGTACTTGTATATTCGATTGTTGATTACTTAATTTGTTATAGTTTTTAATTTGAATTAAACTCCATTTTTGTGTCTGGTTTCTTTTTTGCAGTATCTTTCCTAATGTCTTTGGCAATTTTTTCTCATAAATAGGCTAATGCTGTATTTGTATATTCGATTGTTGATCACTTAATTTATTTTAGTTTTTAATTCAAATTTAGCTCCATTTTTGTGTCTGGGTTTCTTTCTTTCAGTATCTTTCCTAATGTCTTTGGTATATTTTTTCTTATAAATAGGCTGATGCTGTATTTGTATATTCGATTGTTGATCGCTTAATTTGTTATAGTTTTTAATTTGAATTTAGATCCATTTTTGTGTCTTGTTTCTTTTTTGAAGTATCTTTCCTAATGCCTTCTGCATCTTTTTTTTTTCTCATAAATAGGCTGATGCTGTATTTGTATATTCGATTGTTGATCACCTAATTGGTTATAGTTTTTAATTTGAATTTTGTTCCATTTTTGTGTCATTTTTCTTTTTTGAAATATCTTTCCTAATGTCTTTGGCATAATTTTTTCTCATAAATAGGCTGATGATGTATTTGTATATTCCATTGTTGATCACTTAATTTGTTTTAGTTTTTAATTCAAATTCAGCTCCATTTTTGTGCCTGGTTTTCTTTCTTGCAGTATCTTTCTTAATGTCTTTGGTATATTTTTTCTCATAAATAGGCTGATGCTATATTTGTATATTCGATTGTTGATCACTTAATTTGTTATAGTTTTTAATTTGAATTTAGATCCATTTTTGTGTCTTGTTTCTTTTTTGAAGTATCTTTCCTAATGTCTTTGGCATATTTTTTTTCTCATAAATAGGCTGATGGTGTATTTGTATATTCGATTGTTGATTACTTAATTTCTTATAGTTTTTAATTTGAATTAAACTCCATTTTTGTGTCTAGTTTATTTTTTGCAGAATATTACCTAATGTCTTTGGCAATTTTTTTCTCATAAATAGGCTAATGCTGTATTTGTATATTCGATTGTTGATCACTTAATTTGTTTTAGTTTTTAATTCAAATTTAGTTCCATTTTTGTGTCTGGTTTTCTTTCTTGCAGTATCTTTCCTAATGTCTTTGGTATATTTTTTCTCATAAATAGGCTGATGCTGTATTTGTATATTCGATTATTGATCACTTAATTTGTTTTAGTTTTTTAATTCAAATTTAGATTTATTTTTGTGTCTGGTTTTCTTTCTTTCTGTATCTTTCCTAATGTCTTTGGTATATTTTTTCTCATAAATAGGCTGATGCTGTATTTGTATATTCGATTGTTGATCACCTAATTTGTTATAGTTTTTAATTTGAATTTTGTTCCATTTTTATGTCATGTTTCTTTTTTGAAGTATCTTTCCTAATGTCTTTGGCATCTTTTTTTCTCATAAATAGGTTGATGATGTATTTGTATATTCGATTGTTGATCGCTTAATTTGTTATAGTTTTTAATTTGAATTTAGATCCATTTTTGTGTCTTGTTTCTTTTTTGAAGTATCTTTCCTAATGCCTTCTGCATCTTTTTTTTTTCTAATAAATAGGCTGATGCTGTATTTGTATATTCGATTGTTGATCACCTAATTGGTTATAGTTTTTAATTTGAATTTTGTTCCATTTTTGTGTCATTTTTCTTTTTTGAAATATCTTTCCTAATGTCTTTGGCATAATTTTTTCTCATAAATAGGCTGATGATGTATTTGTATATTCCATTGTTGATCACTTAATTTGTTTTAGTTTTTAATTCAAATTTAGCTCCATTTTTGTGCCTGGTTTTCTTTCTTGCAGTATCTTTCTTAATGTCTTTGGTATATTTTTTCTCATAAATAGGCTGATGCTATATTTGTATATTCGATTGTTGATCACTTAATTTGTTATAGTTTTTAATTTGAATTTAGATCCATTTTTGTGTCTTGTTTCTTTTTTGAAGTATCTTTCCTAATGTCTTTGGCATATTTTTTTTCTCATAAATAGGCTGATGGTGTATTTGTATATTCGATTGTTGATTACTTAATTTCTTATAGTTTTTAATTTGAATTAAACTCCATTTTTGTGTCTAGTTTATTTTTTGCAGAATATTACCTAATGTCTTTGGCAATTTTTTTCTCATAAATAGGCTAATGCTGTATTTGTATATTCGATTGTTGATCACTTAATTTGTTTTAGTTTTTAATTCAAATTTAGTTCCATTTTTGTGTCTGGTTTTCTTTCTTGCAGTATCTTTCCTAATGTCTTTGGTATATTTTTTCTCATAAATAGGCTGATGCTGTATTTGTATATTCGATTATTGATCACTTAATTTGTTTTAGTTTTTTAATTCAAATTTAGATTTATTTTTGTGTCTGGTTTTCTTTCTTTCTGTATCTTTCCTAATGTCTTTGGTATATTTTTTCTCATAAATAGGCTGATGCTGTATTTGTATATTCGATTGTTGATCACCTAATTTGTTATAGTTTTTAATTTGAATTTTGTTCCATTTTTATGTCATGTTTCTTTTTTGAAGTATCTTTCCTAATGTCTTTGGCATCTTTTTTTCTCATAAATAGGCTGATGATGTATTTGTATATTCGATTGTTGATCACTTAATTTGTTTTAGTTTTTAATTCAAATTTAGCTCCATTTTTGTGCCCAGTTTTCTTTCTTGCAGTACCTTTCTTAATGTCATTGGTATATTTTTTCTCATAAATAGGCTGATGCTGTATTTGTATATTCGATTGTTAATCACTTAATTTGTTATAGTTTTTAATTTGAATTTAGATCCATTTTTGTGTCTTGTTTCTTTTTTGAAGTATCTTTCCTAATGCCTTCTGCATCTTTTTTTTCTCATAAATAGGCTGATGCTGTATTTGTATATTCGATTGTTGATCACTTAATTTGTTTTAGTTTTTAATTCAAATTTAGTTCCATTTTTGTGTCTGGTTTTCTTTCTTGCAGTATCTTTCCTAATGTCTTTGGTATATTTTTTCTCGTAAATAGGCTGATGCTGTATACGTATATTCGATTATTGGTCACTTAATTTTTTGTAGTTTTTAATTTGAAATTATCTATATTTTTTGTCTGGTTTTCTTTTTTGCAGTATCTTTCCCTAATGTCTTCGGCATCTTTTTTTTCTCTCATAAATAGGTTGATGCTGTATTTGTATATTCGATTGTTGATCACCTAATTTGTTATAGTTTTTAATTTGAATTTAGATCCATTTTTGTGTCTTGTTTCTTTTTTGAAGTATCTTTCCAAATGTTTTTGGAATATTTTTTTTTCTCATAAATAGGCTGATGATGTATTTGTATATTCGATTGTTGATTACTTAATTTGTTATAGTTTTTAATTTGAATTAAACTCCATTTTTGTGTCTGGTTTCTTTTTTGCAGTATCTTTCCTAATGTCTTTGGCAATTTTTTTCTCATAAATAGGCTAATGCTGTATTTGTATATTCGATTATTGATCACTTAATTTATTTGTTTTTAATTCAAATTTAGCTCCATTTTTGTGTCTGGGTTTCTTTCTTGCAGTATCTTTCCTAATGTCTTTGGTATATTTTTTCTTATAAATAGGCTGATGCTGTATTTGTATATTCGATTGTTGATCACTTAATTTGTTATAGTTTTTAATTTGAATTTAGATCCATTTTTGTGTCTTGTTTCTTTTTTGAAGTGTCTTTCCTAATGCCTTCTGCATCTTTTTTTTTCTCATAAATAGGCTGATGCTGTATTTGTATATTCGATTGTTGATCACCTAATTGGTTATAGTTTTTAATTTGAATTTTGTTCCATTTTTGTGTCCTTTTTTGAAGTATCTTTCCTAATGTCTTTGGCATCTTTTTTTTCTCATAAATAGGCTGATGATGTATTCGTATATTCGATTGTTGATTACTTAATTAGTTATAGTTTTTAATTTGAATTTAGCTCCATTTTTGTGTCTGGTGTTCTTTTTTGCAGGATCTTTCCTAATGTCTTTGGCATCTTTTTTTCTCATAAATAGGCTGATGATGTATTTGTATATTCGATTGTTGATTACTTAATTTGTTTGTCTGAAGCTCACGGATGGGAATTTTCATAACCATCGGTGGTTCAGTGGTAGAATGCTCGCCTGACACGCGGGCGGCCCGGGTTCGATTCCCGGCCGATGTATTTTTTTTTTTTTACAATTTTTAAAACTCATTTATATATTATTCAAGAATGACATCCACGGCGCCAATTTATAATTGTAACGAATAGTATTTGAATAAAAGCATTTAATCGGGTAAAACCCGGGCGTTGCCCGGGTCATTCGTATATAATAATTGTATAAACGAATGCAAGACAAAATCACCGCGAATGTTTCTTTTTTTTAAGGCAATTTCTTTTTAAGGCAATTATCGTTATTTATCGTTAATTTTTGTTTCGATTTTATTGAAAAAAAAAACGATATGGTGCCTTTAAAAAATGATCTTTATTACTATGCAGTTTTCTATTTAGTCAATATACCTAAGTTCATGTTGCAAATGTAATTATCTCTATCGATTTAGTAGGTGAAATGCAAAAAAAAAATCGACATGATGAAATCTTTATGAAAATTCACATTTTTATTTTTATATTTTCAAGACACACACAGTTTGGGGCGGGACGTTTCACAAGAAAGACATCCACGGCGCCAATTTATAATTGTAACGAATAGTATTTTAGTTAAAACATTTTAAAAACACACAGTTTGGAACGGGAAGTTTCACAAGAGTGACATCCATGGCGCCAATTTATAATTGTAACGAATAGTATTTGAATTAAAACGTTTTTAAAATATATATACGCACTCGGGTAAAACCCGGGCGTTGCCCGGGCCATTCGTCTAGTATGATATAAAAAGCCAACAATGAAGAGTGAATGTAATATAAAAAGCCAACAATGAAGAATGAATGTAAGATAAAAAGCCAACAATGAAGAGTGAATGTAATATAAAAAGCCAACAATGAAGAATTAATCTACTTATATATTTGCCTTATTCTGTCTGTTTGTTTGTCTGTCTGAAGCTCACGGATGGGATTTTTCATAACCATCGGTGGTTCAGTGGTAGAATGCCTGCGGGCGGCCCGGGTTCGATTCCCGGCCGATGCATTTTTTTTTTTTTCACAATTTTTAAAACTCATTTATATATTATACAAGAATGACATCCACGGCGCCAATTTATAATTGTAACGAATAGTATTTGAATAAAAGCATTTAATCGGGTAAAACCCGGGCGTTTCCCGGGTCATTCGTATATAATAATTGTATAAACGAATGCAAGACAAAATCACCGCGGATGTTTCTTTTTTTTTTTTAAGGCAATTTCTTTTTATGGCAATTATCGTTATTTATCGTTAATTTTTGTTTCGATTTTATTGAAAAAAAAAACGATATGGTGCCTTTAAAAATGATCTTTATTACTATGCAGTTTTCTATTTAGTCAATATACCTAAGTTCATGTTGCAAATGTAATTATCTCTATCGATTTAGTAGGTGAAATGCAAAAAAAAAATCCACATGATGAAATCTTTATGAAAATTCACATTTTTATTTTTATATTTTCAAGACACACACAGTTTGGGGCGGGACGTTTCACAAGAGAGACATCCACGGCGCCAATTTATAATTGTAACGAATAGTATTTTAATTAAAACATTTTAAAAACACACAGTTTGGAACGGGAAGTTTCACAAGAGTGACATCCATGGCGCCAATTTATAATTGTAACGAATAGTATTTGAATTAAAACGTTTTAAAAATATATACGCACTCGGGTAAAACCCTGGCGTTGCCCGGGCCATTCGTCTAGTGTAAGATAAAAAGCCAACAATGAAGAGTGAATGTAATATAAAGAGCCAACAATAAAGAATGAATGTAAGATAAAAAGCCAACAATGAAGAGTGAATGTAAGATAAAAAGCCAACAATGAATAGTAAATGTAATAAAAAAGCCAACAATGAAGAATGAATGTAAGATAAAAAGCCAACAATGAAGAGTGAATGTAATATAAAAAGCCAACAATAAAGAATGAATGTAAGATAAAAAGCCAACAATGAAGAGTGAATGTAAGATAAAAAGCCAACAATGAATAGTAAATGTAATATAAAAAGCCAAAAATGAAGAATGAATGTAAGATAAAAAGCCAACAATGAAGAGTAAATATAATATAAAAAGCCAACAATGAAGAATGAATGTAAGATAAAAAGCCAACAATGAAGAGTAAATATAATATAAAAAGCCAAAAATGAAGAGTGAATGTGAGATAAAAAGCCAACAATGAAGAGTGAATCTACTTATATATTTACCTTATTCTGTCTGTTTGTCTGTTTGTTTGTCTGAAGCTCACTGATGGGATTTTTCATAACCATCGGTGGTTCAGTGGTAGAATGTTCGCCTGCCACGCGGGCGGCCCGGGTTCGATTCCCGGTCGATGCATTTTTTTTTTTTACAATTTTCAAAACTCATTTATATTTTATACAAGAATGACATCCACGGCGCCAATTTATAATTGTAACGAATAGTATTTGAACAAAAGCATTTAATCGGGTAAAACCCGGGCGTTACCCGGGTCATTCGTATATAATAATTGTATAAACGAATGCAAGACAAAATCACCGCGTAGGTTTCTTTTTTTAAGGCAATTTCTTTTTAAGGCAATTATCGTTATTTATCGTTAATTTTTGTTTCGATTTTATTGAAAAAAAAAACGATATGGTGCCTTTAAAAAATGATCTTTATTACTATGCAGGTTTCTATTTAGTCAATATACCTAAGTTCATGTTGCAAATGTAATTATCTCTATCGATTTGTTAGGTGAAATGCAAAAAAAAAAAATCGACATGATATAATCTTTATGAAAATTCACATTTTTATTTTTATATTTTCAAGACACACACAGTTTGGGGCGGGACATTTCACAAGAGAGACATCCACGGCGCCAATTTATAATTGTAACGAATAGTATTTTAATTAAAACGTTTTAAAAACACACTGTTTGGAACGCGACGTTTCACAAGAGTGACATCCATGGCGCCAATTTATATTTGTAAGGAATAGTATTTGAATTAAAACGTTTTTAAAATATATACGCACTCGGGTAAAACCCGGGCGTTTCCCGGGCCATTCGTCTAGTGTAATATAAAAAGCCAACAATGAAGAATGAAATTAAGATAAAAAGCCAACAATGAAGAGTGAATGTAAAATAAAAAGCCAACAATAAAGAATGAATGTAAGATAAAAAGCCAACAATGAAGAGTGTATGTAAGATAAAAAGCCAACAATGAAGAGTAAATGTAATATAAAAAGCCAACAATGAAGAATGAATGTAAGATAAAAAGCCAACAATGAAGAGTAAATATAAAATAAAAAGCCAACAATGAAGAGTGAATGTAAGATAAAAAGCCAACAATGAAGAGTAAATGTAATATAAAAAGCCAACAGAGTGAATGTAAGATAAAAAGCCAACAATGAAGAGTGAATGTAATATAAAAAGCCAACAATGAAGAATGAATGTAAGATAAAAAGCCAACAATGAAGAGTGAATGTAATATAAAAAGCCAACAATGAAGAATGAATGTAAGATAAAAAGCCAACATTGAAGAGTGAATGTAAGATAAAAAGCCAACAATGAAGGGTAAATGTAATATAAAAGCCAACAATGAAGAATGAATGTAAGATAAAAAGCCAACAATGAAGAGTAAATATAATATAAAAAGCCAACAATGAAAAGTGAATGTAAGATAAAAAGCCAACAATGAAGAGTAAATGTAATATAAAAAGCCAACCGAGTGAATGTAAGATAAAAAGCCAACAATGAAGAGTGAATGTAATATAAAAAGCCAACAATGAAGAATGAATGTAAGATAAAAAGCCAACAATGAAGAGTAAATCTCTATATATATATAGAAGTCAATTTCTGTCTGTCTGTCTGTTTCGCGATAAACTCAAAAACTACTGAACCAATTGGTACCAAATTTTGCATGTCGCTTTTTATAAACCTGAGGAAAATTTTCGGCTGCATTTTGATTAGTATTTATGGCTATTTCTTTTTTTCATTTGAAGAACTTTTTTTACGCGGACTAATCCGGAATGGAATGAATACCTAAATATGGCCATTTTTTTAAGCATCGGTGGTTCAGTGGTAGAATGCTCGCCTGCCACGCGGGCGGCCCGGGTTCGATTCCCGGCCGATGCATTTTTTTTTTTTTTACAATTTTTAAAACTCATTTATATTATCTTATATATATAAAAATTCAATGTCTCTCTGTCTGTCTGTCTGTACTCTATAGATTCAAAAACCATTCATCCAATCGCCGTGAAATTTGGGATATTATTAGGTATATCCCCGGGAAGGTTTTTGAAAAATAATTTCATGAATATCTTGAATATCCTTAGTTATTTGCAGATTTGTAGATTTAACTCGCAAGCAGCGCCCCCATTGTGACGATGATAACAAGTTTTCTTATCACTAAGTTTGTTATCTTAAATATTATTTATCAAAAGTAAGATTATCTCAGGATGACACGGCAATTTATTTGCGACAAGAATAATGATACAATTCCAAGGCGAAAATACTATTCCTTTAACTTCCAATTACCGAGGGAACCAATTAATATTGATTTTATTCAACTTATCGAGTATTTCTCAAGGGACCGGGAAAAAATGTTCACTAGATAAAACTATGATTTTCTAATGTAGAAAATTAGGAAAGACAAAATTCAGGATGACAAGGCACACAGGGACCGGGAAAAAATGTTCACTTTTCGAGAGATTCAAATTTACGAGTTTCAAATTATCAAAATATATCTTTTATATTTTTTAATAAGTTTTTAGAGAATTGTTTTAACAAATGTTCGCTAGACAAACCTTTACTCGGGTAAAACCCCGGGCGAAGCCGAGTACGTTTTATAAGTTTAAAGAGAATTGTTTTAACAAATGTTCGTTAGACAAACATTCACTCGGGTAAAACCCGGGCGAAGCCGGGCACATCCGCTAGTAGATATATAAAATAAATTTGAATTTAAAATATATGAAAAATAATATTACAAATTAAAATAAAATAGGTGCATTAGTCATGATGCAACAATATTAAGCATGGAGAAGCGGCACCAAGGTAAATGGAGTCCCGGTATGCTTTCTGACTACTACTGGACACTCAAGAGGGATGTACCACTAGCAAAGTATAGAAGAAAATCCACTGTCACTACTTTTCAATAAAATAAAAATATTTCGTTCATATAGGCCTATATATTGAAAATATTTCCGAATTCAAGTAGGTGTTTATCTTGGAAATATTGAGTGATAGAAAAAACTAATGGTATATTTGGTATCAGCACAAAGATTTACATTTAGATAAGATGCTATTTCTTTTGGGACAAAGAAAAAATATTTTTGATAAACCAGTGTAATGTAATAATGTTTACACAAAATTCTTACGTAACATTGTTTGCAATTATCACTGTATTTATCCCAATACTAAAAAGGCTGTCAGGCAAAAACCATGTGTGATGGAAAATTTATTATTAGATATTTGAGTTCTCAGCATAAAAACTTACAATTGAAACACCATCAGGTTCTATCGGGCAAAGATGTTGTTGAACTGTGTAATTGATACAAAGGACGGAGCTGTGTATTTCAAAGGAAATGGACATGTTTCCATATCTGCTGAAATTCATCTCCCATCTGAACAACATAAAGAACTCAATAATTTACTGGAAGAAAATCAAGCATTTTTCAGCCAGAATGAAACTGATATCGGAAGGAGTGCTGTTAAACATAAAATCCATACAAATGAACATCAGCCCATCAGTTGTAGAGCTTTTTAAAGACCACTTGCTGAAAATAAAATGAAATAAAAAGACAAGTTTAAAAATTGTGTTAAAAGGGATTAATTAGATAATCTTAGTCACCTTGGGCCTTTCTCGTATTGTTGGTCAAAAAAGGATGGTTCGTAGAGGATGTCCGTTGACTACCGGAAACTAAATTCAATCACAGTTGATGACGAGCAGCCTCTTCCTTACACCCAAGAAATGTTTGACCGTTTACATAATACTAAATAATTCACAACACTTGACATAGGATGGGGCTATTGGCATATCGAAAAACATTCAGATTCTGTTGAGAAAACTGCTTTCATAACAAATGACGGGCATTATGAATTTTTAGTTATGCCATTTAGTTTTTAAAAAGTGATCCAAGTACTTTAGAAAGAATAATTTAACGTATTATCGGATATCTTCTTTGGAACGGTGCTTGTAATTTTTAGGATGATATTCTGATTTACAGCAGTACTTTTAAAGAACATATTGAACTTCTGAGAAAAAATATTCGAAAAGCTTATGGAAAACAATATCAAACACAAGTTGGAGAAATGTTCCTCTGCAAAACAAGAAATGAGATTTAGGACATATCATAAGACACAACAAGATTAAACTTGACCCTGAAATAAAAGGTGAGAAAAGCGCCATTAAAGGCTTAATAGAGTGAACCAAGTAAGGTAAATTTTGGGTTTAGCAAGCTACTACAGGAAATTTCTTTCTAGTTTTAGTGTAATTTCAAACCCTTTAACAAGCTTGACAAGAAGAAATAAGTTATTCAAATGAACTACTGAAGTTGACGAATAATTTCAAAAACTAAAGTTCCATTTATCTATAAACCCAGTTCTTACTATATATGATCTTTCATTGCCATTTAAACTTTACACATATGCATCTAAACAAGGAATTGGTTTTATTTTAGCTCAAATTATAAGTGATAAACAAAAGCATGAACTTTCCTATTATTCAAGAAAACTTCTAACGCATCAACAGAACTATTCTGCATCTGAGTTGGAATGCTTTGCTGTAGTTCAATCATTTGAGTACTTTGAAATTTATCTTAGGAACAACACATTTGAAATTATTACAGTTCACTCAGCTTTAGAATGTCTCTTCAATATAAAGAAACCAAAAGTAAAATTTCTAAGTGGATTGTTGAATTTTATACTAAATCAATGAAAAGGTTTACAGATCAGGATCAAAACAAACGCATGTCGATGCATTTTCAAGATAACTAGTCTCATTTCATATATCAATCCCCAGTCTCAGAGTACACCAACAAAATTCGGATATCAGTTTTTTAACTAATTTTTATATTCATCAAGATATTATTATGGTGAAACACTTAGAAGTTCTAAAAGCGGTTATTCCTGAATTTTTTCTCAAGGAATTAAATGATAACCATTCTCATCCCTCAACTAACAAGACAGTAAGATTGATAACACCATTTATTTGGTGGTAGAATGCTATGAAATGCATCAAAGAGTATGTTCGCTAATGTAAAATATATCAAATAACTAAATGCAGTCATAAACCATTTATTGGAAAATGTGTTGCACCAAATTCTGATCTGAAACCACTTTAATTGATACTTTTGCGCTAGGTTTAGCTGAAAATGAAACAAAGCAAAAATATATTCATGTAGTAAATGATCACCTCACAACATTTGTTTGGGCTCTCCCTACAGTTACAAATACTTCTCGAGCAGTAATTCAATGTTTAGACAAAATCATCAAAACCGTACTCCAAATCAAATATATTTTAATTTCCATGGAAATAATTTTACATCAAAAGAATTTAACAAGTTTTTGAATGAGCATCGGGTTCAACAAACCTATTCGACACTATACTACTATTCTCACAAAATCGAGAACAAACCATCACAAGAATCCAAGAATAAAACGGTCTTCATTACTAGCCAAAATTATGAAAGACTACAATAGTACATCCTATGATATCACTGGATTATCACGAAGCTTTCTATTTTCGGTAACTTACCAATACCAGGATTTTCTGATTTACCACATTGTACAGTAGAAGAAGCAAGAAAGAAGGCATATGAAAATAGCAGAAAGCATAGGGAAAAGTGGAAAGCGCGTTTCATGATGCAAAACATCCAATATCATCATTCAAAGTTGGTGATTTGGTCCTTCGTAAAATTATTTTTAATGAACCAAGCATAGTCAAAACATCACCAAAATTTGAGGGTCCATTCCGAATATCAAGAATGATATCAAGTGTTACATGCGAATTGTCAAGATAATATTCCTCCTTAGTTAAAGTTCATGTTTCGCATCTAAAGCCATTTATTTTACGAAAATATTTTTTCAAGCCGAGGGATATATCTCGTTTTGTTAATTTTACAATCAATTATTTCTTTTTTTTTTCACTGATTTTTATATATTAAAAAAGGTCATTTGTCATCATCCATTATCAATAGCTTCAATGTATATTTTTTCGAAATAAACGATAATAAACAAAAACATTGTAATTTGTATATTCCTCATTATAAAACAACAACAAACTTAAGTTAACAGTGTGAAACACATTTTAAGATTTAACACAAAAACGTTACAATATATTATCTATATATATTTTTTTTTGTGAAAATCACTAATCATATATTAATAAATAGGCATTCTTCTCACGAATAAATAGATTAGATTTTTTTAATCAAAAAGGTTATTTATGCGAGTACTATTTATTGTTGGAAAGAACAAATTTTGAGGCTCTTTAAAATTTTGTAAATATTGTAATTTTTGACTCTTCCGACTCAAAAGAATGCCGACACCTGTAGTAAGGTGATAAACATAGTGCATCGTCCTGATGCATTTTTAAAAGGAAAGTTGCCCATATAAGTACCTGAGTATATTTTTACCGAAAAAAAAAACTTTATGGTATATATATATTTATAAGTATTATGATTATAGGGGCATATAAAGCCAAATATATTCACGAAATTTCAAATACAGTAGAACTCCTCAAATTCGGAAACTCTGAAATTCGGAAACTCCCAAATTCGGAAAGTATTGTAATGTTTTTTTGACATACAAAAAATCAATTTTCACATGCTTTTATTTTGTTGATATTTCAACATTATTTTATTTTATTTTATTTTATTTACTTTTACTTTTGCTTTGCTTTTATTTTATTTAATTTAATTTTTATTAGTAATTTATTTTTAATTTAAGTGTTTAATTAATTTACTTTTACCGATTATTTATAATCGCTAATTAGGGGTTTATCCCCTATTTTAAAAGCTTAAATAAATCAACAGTTTCATTTGACCTTTGTGCTTAGTTTAGGATATTGTCCAATAAGAAGGCAGCATTATTACGTCATAAGCCATTCACGCATTTTTTATTGCAAAGTTGATTCACCTAAAGTTCAAATTATCAAACATTTTCAGACATTGTAAGTTTCAAATTCTTTTATTCAACTCTCAATTTTTTGCATTTACAAGTTTGTTCTTCAACAAAATGGCATCCAAAGAGGAGCGGCAAAAACGAGGCAAGTACCGAATTCTTAAGCTTGGTGAAAAGTTAGATGTTCTTAGTGACATTAAAAAAGGATTAAGCTATACAACGATAATGCAAAAGTATAAAATTTCTAAGACAACTGTTTATGATATAAAAAAGTCTGAGCTTGAACTTACAAAGTTTGTTGATTCTACCGAAAAAGATGTCAAAAAGTTTTCTCAAGTAAAAAAGACTGAAGACAGTTTGGAGCCGGATGTTCCCAGATGCGAAGCGTTGAAAAGTTTGGATGTTGCATTAAAATATTTGGAAAAGCGCACTGAACCAGAAATGCTTGCAAGCTACAACACCATCAATAGTCTTCGAACTATGCTTATGAGAAAAGAAGAAGCTTTGTTAAACAAGCCAAAGAAACAGACAACAATCAGCAACTTCTTTGCCAAGCCATAACTTACTTGGCCATCAATTGCATTACATACATAATAAAATATTTTACTATTTTTCATCGGTTTCATGCTCAAAACTCATAAAAGTCAAGGAACATTTGATTAAAAATCGTAATTAAAATTATGTAATGTACATATAATATTCAACCTAAAATTGTTCATATGCTTCAAAATCTTTGTTTCAGTCATCTAAATGCCTATTTATGCCACATAAATATTCACAAATCTAACTCTCTCAAATTCGGAAAATCCTCAAATTCGGAATACCTTGCGCCCCAAGCTTTCCGAATTTGAGGAGTTCTACTGTAAGTTATTAATTAAATGGCACCAGCCCAGAATAATCAGCATTTAAAGTTTGGATTTTGATCGAGTAACTCTAAAAATTATTTGAATTATCTTATATGGCAAGCTTATGATCTACAATCATGGAAAATAAAAACTCAAAGAAGTGGAAAGTCTTTGATGTTACCGGTCTTATTATTATTATTTTTTTTAAAGATACACATGCAATTTTTTCACAATTGGTTATCTCGTGTTTTGAATAAAGGTCACTGTGTATCAAATACCTTTCAGAGTTATTGCCCGAATCCGATATACATGCTGAAAGGTACAACCTATTTAATTTTAAAGAAATATAATATATTTTCGACGTGTATATTATTCTTTTTTATTTAAAACAATTTTCCTAAGTTTCCTAAGTTTGGACAGGCCCCTGGCAATTCTGGGATCCATGACCCCAACGAGAATAGTCTTGTGCTCAGGCGAGAGTGTCTCGAGGATATAATCCCTATCATCGATGTATAAAATCGCGAACGCGATATTAAACCTGATTACCACTTTCTCATATAGGAGCTCAGGATGGTTTCATCATTCAATTGATTCACTACGTGGTTCTCGAGATTCACTACGTGGTTCTCGAGATCCTCATACGTAAAGGTAGAAGTATTAGTGGGTGCAGGAGCGGTCTGAAGCTCATGGGTGGTCGGGGCAGGTAGTAGTAGCGGTGGGGCTACTACGGCTGGAGCTGGCTCCTCCTCATGGGGAGTAGGCGGCGCTGGTTCAGCAGGCTGAGGCGCAGTGAACCGACGGGGCAAGGTTTGGGCAGTGGGACCATCACTTGGCACCTCCACAGACGTAGCAGGGAGGGCCGGTGCAGGAAGCGGCACCTGCACAGATGGAGCTGGACGTGCTGGTGCAGGGGGCCGAGGTGCAGCTGGTCGATGGGGCGAAGCCCGGGCCGCGGGACCAATGATGGAGATCTCCATAGATGGAGCAGGGAGTGCTGGTGCAGGAGGCGCGGGTTTTATGTGTCTGGGCAGCTGAGGCGCGGTTGGAGTTAGGACATCAGCGGAGGAGGGTGGTGATTAGAGCTTCCAATCCCGGTGCATATTTTCAATCCCGGGATTCGGGATTGCTTTTTTCTCAATCCCGGGATCCCGGGATATCCCGGGATTGAAAAACATTTTCGTCCTTCTACGTCAAGAGGTATATCGTTTCGTTCGTTATATTTTTCTTTTTTTCTTTTATATAGTGCCAATGACGTGGCACTTACTTCGATGAAAACAACCTGAAAGCCATATATTTTGCGCGCCTGCTTATGAACTAAATCATTGCTTTTGGGTTACAGTTTGAAATTATCTGTCAATTACTGTACACACATCTGGAAAAAAATTACTGTTCTTGGAACTCTTAGACCACATCTCTTAATGCAGTGTTGGGCAGTATCCATTCAAAGTAATACATTACCTTGTAATTACGATTACTTTGCAATGCATTACTTAGCAAAAATCATTAATTGCATTAGAATGTAAACATAATTACTCGTAATTCTATATATAATGATAGCAATTGTGATTAAAATTACTTGTAATTGTAATTATAGCAAATGTAATCATGATTATTTGCAATTGTGATTATAGAAAATGTAATCATTATTGCATTTCGCCCAACTATGTATTAATGTTT
This sequence comes from Cordylochernes scorpioides, assembly GCA_030710605.1. Taxonomy (NCBI): domain Eukaryota; kingdom Metazoa; phylum Arthropoda; class Arachnida; order Pseudoscorpiones; family Chernetidae; genus Cordylochernes; species Cordylochernes scorpioides. Next base: position 92,286,549 of record CP092886.1, on the reverse strand, counting down.
AGAAAGAAGACAGCACCGTTTTAAAAACCATGAATTACTTTATTTTAAGGATAAAAATGCAATTTCGAGAAAGATTTGAGCGTAGGAAGGATAATTTCTCAAGAGTATCATCATGCAAACTAGAACGTATCTCATTTCATAGGTATCCAGAGGAGGAGAAGACTCTTTCCGATTCCACAGACGTTGGAGGAATTGTCAGCAAGTATTGATACACACTCTCTAAATGGGGTCCTCGTTTGCCTGACTGAGCAGCAATATTAAGTTCGTGGTTAATCATAGTTGAGTAGGATGCGGAGTCTGGTGTAGGTATTGCAATTGAAGTTGAAGAGGCAGCCTCAATAGCTTCTTGCAATCGGCGCTCAATTGTAAGATGGTCATTCGATTGTGATGGCTCATGGCGTTCTTGTAAACTCCGAGGAAGTTGCGAATTATCAGCCTGAATTCTTACTTCGGCCATTTGTTCCTGTAACGTTTTAAGACGCAAAAGCAATTTCACGCTAAAGTCTTTGACCATCTTCTTTTTTTCTAACTGTGCTTGCGGATTGTGCAGATATTGGAGGACTAAAGATGTTTTATTGCATCGCTCTTCTAAAATTCTCTTTTGAAAAGATTTTTGCAGATCTTTGCTGAGAGAATGAGATTGTGCTTGCAGCTCCTCTAGAAGAAACTTTACTGTTGCTTCTGCAGTCAAAAGCGTAGCGTCGCGTCTACAGATAGCCGCCACAGCTGCCCGAAATGGTTTCAGTGCGGAAATTTCTAGCGTCATGATATCAAAATCTTCATCAGTTAGACGGACATTTGCATTCACATCTATTAGCGCCTTCTGAATCGCTGACTTCACACTGAGAAGTCTCTCCAACATGTTCAATAAATATCCCAGCGCGTTCTGCAGTCGAGAATGAGACACATACTGGTGGAAATGCGATTATCTTCACGTATGTAGTTCAGTAAGATCTCGTTCTTCAGCGGCGATCTTTGAACAATTTCACAACCACACGAGTAATACACCAGTAATCCCGGGATTTTTCGAGCAGAATCCCGGGATTTCGGGATCATTATTTAGCTTCGGGATCCCGGGATCCCGGGAAACGGGATCCCGGGATTGGAAGCCCTAGTGGTGATGCTTTTCTGGGGCCGATGGTCTGCCTAGAAGCAATGGGCAGTTGGCTCTGCGATGACCTTGGTTGTGGCATTTGGAGCACTTGATTCAGAAGGTCAGAAACGCCGGCCAGGTATCGCCTTTGGTTTTTATATCAAGGCTGGTAGGGAGCCTCGATTTTTATGCCGTCGTGGAGGAGGATATAAGCTTCTCGGCGGCCATCAGTGTAGCTGTACTCGCCAGCCTTGAGTTGTTTAGGGGCGATGGAAGTAATTCGCCCATAGGGCGAAAGGGCGTCGATGACGACGACGTCCACCACGTAGATGGGGAGGTTTCCGATGGTGATCTTTTCCGATCTTTTACGGAAGGGGAAGGTCTTTAGGATCGTGCCTTCGAGGCCTTCTTCAATGAGGCGTTCCGCTAGGTTCTAGCTGGCCAGGCCCACCAGGACATGGCCATTTATCCTAGTGAGCTGTAAGATGTACCTGGCCTCTCCGACCACTTTATCGATACCTTGAGATAGTGGTAAGGGGCAAATTCAGGGCAGTGCTCTATGTAGATGCACTGGTCCTGAGTTGAGGACGCCTGCCGCGCCCTGGCTTCTGCGATGTGTGTCCAAGTGGTTTTCATCTCTTACACCCGCGGGATCTATCCTGCCGACGATCGCTGTCGCCGAGTAGCTCCGGCGATGCTAGCGCTGTTGGACTGCGCCGCCGTGACGTCCGATGCTCCCGAGCCGCGGCGTCTCTTCTTGCTTTGTACGACGGTGTAGCCGTCCACAATTTCAGGATCATCATGCTCCGGTAAGTCTGCCCAGTTTGTATGGACATTTACAGCGCCAATAGAAGGCGTCTCAGTAGCGAAGTCGTGCGACGTGGCAAAAGTTGCATAGTTGCCGCGCGTAGTCGAATTTGCATTGTTAGCAGTTTTCTGCATTTCAATTGAATTTTCGTTCAGTGAAAATTAATTTCCGCAAATAGCTCTGCACTGGTTGGAGTTGCGAAGCTGTACCTTTCAGGTACTATCAGCCCGTATCACATTCGGCATGCTGCCAGCAGTTATCCACCTGCCAGGGCGGAAAAACACGGAGCTCGCGCGCCGCGTGACCGCACGGCCGAGAGAGAGAGCGCGCATTCAAAAAGAAATATATATATATAAAAATTTAAACTAATAATTATTAGATAGAGAGAGATATTGGATATGTATTTCATCCACGCATCTATCAACATATTTTAAATTAAATCCTCTTTCGATCTGTGAAAACTTCGAGATTGATCGAGTTGAAAATACGTTCATATTAATTACATTTTATTTATCCGCTTTTAATAATAAACCTTCTGACAATTTCATGGTGCTGAGAATGCAAAAAATTGGAATTTTATAAATCTAATTTCCATTTTATGTTAACTTAATAGGGCGGGAGTAATTGCCAAAGGTCAGACAGGCACCATGCCAGGTGAACAGCCCAGTGACTGACCACCGAGAGATCTTGTCAAGGTCATCAAGTCGAGGTGAAATAGATCAAGGCACCTTAATAAACCTGGCCAGTTATCATTGACAAGAAAGGCGTTTAAATGAATGAAACTCTCTTAAGTTGCAGAAATATAGAAAATTAAATGTTTATAGTTTATGAATTATTTTATTTCCAGTTTTTTTTCAATATTTACAAATATATTATGCGAGATGAGATATATTAGAGACATTTATTTTAAAAGATCGATGTAAAAAAAAAATATTCATATAGTAGTTTGTAAGATGGGAACATTGGCGAGGTATTAAGATTCTATTCGATTACATTGTAAGTTTTTATAAAAATGTTTATCATGATATATATTTAGTATCATTTGCATATGATTTTTCATTTTTCATGAAAAATGTATTCGAATATAATTGTGAGCGCGCGCGCGTCAAAATACCTTGATCTTAATATCGTATATACCCTATATAATAATGATACTTCAATAAAATTAATAGTGTATTTGCTTTGTTGTAATTGTTTCGCTAATCGCGATAAAACTTTTTTTCTCTTTTTGAAACGTGAATTCAATTTGTTTTTATTTGTTCTTGACTGTTGACTGGGGTCAATAAACCTCCTTAATTGTTCTTTAGAATAAAAGGTTACAGCTGTGTAAACCTGAGCTAAAAAGGTCAAGACCTAAACCAGGGACAATCTCTCTTAGCTGAGCCTTTTAATTCATATAGTTCGTATATTAATTATTATTATTTTTAATATTTTGAATTATGCGACGTCTCAAAGGTCGGTTGAAACACTCATTGTAAAGAGAGAAAAAATCCGACCTCAATTAAAGAAAAAAATAATGAATTAATTAAAACATTACGAAAACCATTCACAACTAGAATCTATCTTTCTTTTGTTCTCACATTAGTCCTAACGTAGCGTATAATTTGTTTTATATATTCTTCATGTGTTAAAAAAAAAGTTGGCCTCGCCAGGCCTTTTGCGAGTAGATATTAGTGAACCAACAATATACGCATAAAGTGAAGTAAAGAAGGATTATATAAAATAAAAGGACTTAAAAGCGCGAATGTTTCTTTTAAACATAATACAAATATCTACTGTCCTTACTGCGATGAAAAAATATATTGGGAGGGCTTGGCTCATCAGTGGTGAACCATCTCAGCGGTTTCGCCAATTTAATCCACCAGACCGCTTCTCAGAGCTCTAATACTGTATTGGATCATTCTGCTTTTATATGCTACACTGAAGGATGGAATCTTAGAAATGGTTTTCAAGTAAACTATGGACATAAGCTAATAGGACAGTAGAATTACATTCAAATATTTGTTTCGAGCAATGCTCTTCAGCAAACAATAGAGACAAGGCCAGTTAGGCATAAATTAACACAAGGCAATAACGCGCCATCTATACATATAATAAAATAATAAAATGTCCTTTTATTTTGTATGTATAGATGGCGCTTTATTGCCTTGTGTTAATTTATGCCTAACTGGCCTTGTCTCTATTGTTTGCTGAAGAGCATTGCTCGAAGAAAATATTTGAATGTAATTCTACTGTCCTATAAGCTTATGTCCATAGTTTACATGAAAACCATTTCTAAGATTCCATCCTTTAGTGTAGCATATAAAAGCAGAATGATCCAATACAGTATTAGAGCTCTGAGAAGCGGTCTGGTGGATTAAATTGGCGAAACCGCTGGGAGGGTTCACCACTGATGAGCCAAGCCCTCCCAATATATTTTTTCATCGAAGTAAGGACAGTAGATATTTGTATTATGTTTAAAAGAAACATTCGCGCTTTTAAGTCCTTTTATTTTATATGTATAGATGGCGCGTTATTGCCTTGTGTTAATTTATGCCTAACTGGCCTTGTCTCTATTGTTTGCTGAAGAGCATTGCTCGAAGCAAATATTTGAATGTATTTCTACTGTCCTATAAGCTTATGTCCATAGTTTACTTGAAAACCATTTCTAAGATTCCATCCTTCAGTGTAGCATATAAAAGCAGAATGATCCAATACAGTATTAGAGCTCTGAGAAGCGGTCTGGTGGATTAAATTGGCGAAACCGCTGGGAGGGTTCACCACTGATGAGCCAAGCCCTCCCAATATATTTTTTCATCGCAGTAAGGACAGTAGATATTTGTATTATGTTTAAAAGAAACATTCGCGCTTTTAAGTCCTTTTATTTTATATGTATAGATGGCGCGTTATTGCCTTGTGTTAATTTATGCCTAACTGGCCTTGTCTCTATTGTTTGCTGAAGAGCATTGCTCGAAGCAAATATTTGAATGTAATTCTACTGTCCTATAAGCTTATGTCCATAGTTTACTTGAAAACCATTTCTAAGATACCATCCTTCAGTGTAGCATATAAAAGCAGAATGATCCAATACAGTATTAGAGCTCTGAGGAGCGGTCTGGTGGATTAAATTGGCGAAACCGCTGGGAGGGTTCACCACTGATGAGCCAAGCCCTCCCAATATATTTTTTCCTCGCAGTAAGGACAGTAGATATTTGTATTATGTTTAAAAGAAACATTCGCGCTTTTAAATCCTTTTATTTTATATGTATAGATGGCGCGTTATTGCCTTGTGTTAAAGAAGGATTAATGTGCTGATACACCCTTAAAAGAGCTCCACTCCCTTAAAAAACGAAATGCACCCGTAAAGGTCTTTGCCTTAGCTTCTGTCACCATCTAAAATAGATGCCTTTTCTATTCCATGATCACAAACCAATATCAATGTAGAACAAGAAAGTTTCTCGCGAATTTTCCAGTTCATTAAAAAGGCCTTCTGCAAAAATTTATTAAATAATGTCAGCGGGTTGCCTTCTATGTAAGCTGTAGAAAACTATCAGAGACCCTTACAGGGTATCAGTAGGTGTTCTCTCCGGAACTGATATTACGCACTTTAGGCGTAAGATCAGATTGTTGTAGATTGTGTCACTTAGAATGCCGTCGGTAACTCGGAGATTTCTATTCAAAATCTTATTACTAACTTTAAGTACCTATATAATTCAGCAACATTTTATAGTTTGAAAACAATACAAAAAATATTCTAATATGATTCGAAGTATTCTCCAAGATGTCGCATTTCAAGAAATCTGCAATTATCTCGCCGGTGAGAACAAAAAAGGCGAACGCTTTTTGAAAGATATAAAGGCCTTAACCATCACGGATGATGATGATCCTTCGATGATTTGCCGCCCCGCGCTTTCCTTAATATTTCAAAGGATCTAATAAAAGTCGGTGCATTAATAAAGTATATATAAAGTTGGAATCCTCTGATAAGTATAAGTAAAGGATATGAAGCGTACGAGGATACTTTTCTTTTAAATTTTAATGAAGATTCAATCTTTCGGGCGAAAATAGCCCTTCTACAGGAAATTATAGAAAAACATTTTCAAAAAGTAATGTTTGTAAACAAAAATGGTATCTCTATTGATCTTGTAACGCGTGAAATAAATCTCACATGCACGCGACCCAGACTATGATACATTGAATAAATCTGCTAAGTTGAGACTTTTCAAAGTAAATCAAACTGGCATAGGGCAACTATGGTACACAATTTATGGAAATATTGCTTTATATGCATCAGGAATCTCTATATGTCGGTTGATACTATTGTATTTCAAAGAGAGCAACGCCTCGACGACCAATCTTTTAAATTTGCTGTTGATATTAGAGTAATATGCTTGTGGTTGGGATGTGTTAAAAGAATGTCCCGTTTGTCTAATATGTTGTACGATAAGGGACTTGGGTTCATTATTTCTAATGTTTCTGTGATGTTCGTCCATTCTATCCTTGATTCGTCTGCCTGTTTCTCCTATGTATATACTGTTACAGTTTGAGCACTTTAATGAATATACGGAGTTTGTGAAAAAAGGTAGGGTAACGGGAAAACTATTTTTGGTTATGGGATTTCTGATTATTGTTTCTAATTTGGGGGTGTTGGTGTGAAAGGTACGAATACCATAGTTATTTTTTAGGAATCTAGAAATGTTGACACTATGAGTAGAGAATGGGATGGTGCATATGGATCTATAAACTTGGCTATTAAGGTGCTGTTGGGGATTATAAAAATGTCTGAGTATTAAATTTTTTGGGTATCCAGAGTTCATCAGGTGACCGATTACGTTTTGGGTTTCTATTTGTTTGAATTCTTGCGAAGAACAGTGTGTGAACATGCGTTTCGACAAGGTTTTTACGGTGTTAATCTTATGGCTAAGGGGGCAGTATGATGTGTAGTGAATATAGGAGGGATAGAAAGAGGGCTTATAGTAAACATTGGTTATGTATCTGCAATTCTGTCTTGTAATCAGAATATCTAAAAAGGCTAGTGAACTATTGCTTTCTTTTTCTATTGTGAATTGTATATCAGGGTAGAGTGAATTTAATTTGATATGAATTTTGTCTAAGGAATCTATTTTAATTATACTAAATATGTCATCTATATATCTAAACCAAGTTAAGATATCTAATGGAAAATGATCTGTTATTAACTTGTCTATTTTCCGCATGACTATTTCTGATAGTGGTGAAGAAAGAGGGCTGCCCATAGGAGTACCTTTAGATTGCCTATGTAACGTTTGTCAAAATTAAAAACACTATTGTTCAAACAAATCGATATTAAGGAAGTTAATTTAGTTATCATGCCTGCAGAGTAACCATGCATCTGTAGTAATTCTGTGGTGCATTCTATAATGAGGGGGTGGGGAAGACTAGGGTAAAGATTGATTACATCAAATGATATCATTAGAGTGTTGGGAATAACCGGTAGATGTTGAATATTGCTTAATAATTTAGGTGTGGAAGAAATGGACGTCGAGACGTCGTCATCTTTAAGTATGGGAATAATCATTTTAGCTAGAAACTGAGCTAACGGGGCTGTAGGAGAGAGATGAAATGCAACTATTGGTCTGAGGGGGATATCTGTCTTATGTACCTTAGGTAGTCCATAGATATAGGCTTGACCATGTAGATTCGAAAGAAAGTTTCGGAGTTCATCAGTTGTAATCAATTTGTTCCTACTAAGGATTCTGAGTTCTTTTTATATATGGAGTTTGAGGTAGTCTGATCTTCTGCTGTGGCCGGGGTGAATACCCCCGAATTGTACAAAATCTGATTCATCTTTGAAACGTATTCCTTAGTATTCATTATAACAGTTCTGGATCCTCCGAAACTTTCTTTCGAATCTACATGGTCAAGCCTATATCTATGGACTACCTAAGGTATATAAGACAGATATCCCCCTCAGACCAATAGTTGCATTTCATCTCTCTCCTACAGCCCCGTTAGCTCAGTTTCTAGCTAAAATGATTATTCCCATACTTAAAGATGACGACGTCTCGACGTCCATTTCTTCCGCACCTAAATTTTTAAACAATATTCAACATCTACCGGTTATTTCCAACACTCTAATGATATCTTTTGTGGTATTCAATCTTTACCCAAGTCTCCCCCACCCCCTCATTATAGAATGCACCACAGAATTCCTACAGATGTATGGTTACTCTGCAGGCATGATAACTAAATTAACTTCCTTAATATCGATTTGTTTGAACAATAGTGTTTTTAATTTTGACAAACGTTTCTATAGGCAATCTAAAGGTACTCCTATGGGCAGCCCTCTTTCTTCACCACTATCAGAAATAGTCATGCGGAAAATAGACAAGTTAATAACAGATCATTTTCCATTATATATCTTAACTTGGTTTAGATATATAGATAACATATTTAGTATAATTAAAAATAGATTCCTTAGACAAAATTCATACCAAATTAAATTCACTCTACCCTGATATACAAATCACAATAGAAAAAGAAAGCAATAGTTCACTAGCCTTTTTAGATATTCTGATTACAAGACAGAATTGCAGATACATAACCAATGTTTACTATAAGCCCTCTTTCTATCCCTCCTATATTCACTACACATCATACTGCCCCCTTAGCCTAAAGATTAACACCGTAAAAACCTTGTCGAAACGCATTTTCACACACTGTTCTTCGCAAGAATTCAAACAAATAGAAACCCAAAACGTAATCGGTCACCTGATGAACTCTGGATACCCAAAAAATTTCATACTCAGACATTTTTATAATCCCCAACAGCACTTTAATAGCCAAGTTTATAGATCCATATGCACCATCCCATTCTCTACTCATAGTGTCAACATTTCTAGATTCCTAAAAAATAACTATGGTATTCGTACCTTTTACACCAACACCCCCAAATTAGAAACATTAATCAGAAATCCCATAACCAAGAATAGTTTTCCCGTTACCCTACCTTTTTTCACAAACTCCGTATATTCATTAAAGTGCTCAAACTGTAACAGTATATACATAGGAGAAACAGGCAGATGAATCAAGGATAGAATGGACGAACATCACAGAAACATTAGAAATAATGAACCCAAGTCCCTTATCGTACAACATATTAGACAAACGGGACATTATTTTAACACATCCCAAACACAAGCATATTACTCTAATATCAACAGCAAATTTAAAAGATTGGTCGTCGAGGCGTTGCTCTCTTTGAAATACAATAGTATCAACCGACATATAGAGATTCCGGATGCATATAAAGCAATATTTCCATAAATTGTGTACCATAGTTGCCCTATGCCAGTTTGATTTACTTTGAAAAGTCTCAACTTAGCAGATTTATTCAATGTATCATAGTCTGGGTCGCGTGCATGTGAGATTTATTTCACGCGTTACAAGATCAATAGAGATACCATTTTTGTTTACAAACATTACTTTTTGAAAATGTTTTTCTATAATTTCCTGTAGAAGGGCTGTTTTAGCTCGAAAGCTTGAATCTTCATTAAAATTTAAAAGAAAAGTATCCTCGTACGCTTCATAGCATTAATAAAGTCTTAATTCAAATTTTCCTCAATAATACTGGCTTATGTCAATATAGACCATGAAAGACGTCAACGATTGAGACTACCTCTAAAAGTTTGGCTAAACTCAAGAAATCTATTAATTATATTTAGATGTATTTAAGCCGATATAATATAAACGCCCGTTACAACTCAGCCTACATCTTGGGGGGATAAGTTCTCTAAAGACGTGGCGCTGATCTATTCCAGGATGTAGTGGTCTCGCTACCGCGGCTCGAGGTTAAGACTGCCACACTTCCTTGCCGGCAGGGGATTTCTTCCTTTACTTCCCCAAGAAATCACGCGTGAAGCTCTTTTTCTCCCTTAAAGAAAGTGAGTTTATTTGTTGTTCGCAACTTTCTCCGCAGCTTCAATTTGTGCGTGGTCTAATTTATCAAGCGTAAATTTCTTGTGAACTCTAATTTATAATAAACAAATATATATATATAACACATGTATTTTATATATTATGTATATACAAGGCTGTATCAAAAGTTCGTTTTCATAAATGAGATTTTTTTAAAGAACACATTAAATAATATATAAGCAAAAATATTTATTCATTAAAGTAGAGACTATCATTTTCAATAACAACCAGCCATCTTTTTGCCAGGTTTTCAATTTGCTGATTATACCATTCTCGGAGTTTGGAGTCGAAAAGTCACGACAGGCAATTTCGACGTCTTGGAATGTTTCAAAGTGTATTATCTTTAGAAATGTAGCCACGGACCGAAATGATGCATAATCAATTGGCGCAATTTACGGGTTATAAGACGGGTCAGGTAGAACTTCAATACCCACCAAATACTTTAATATATTCGTTTTTCAACCTAGCTCGATGAGGTGGTGCATTATCATGTTGCAGAAGTACTTTTTTCGATTATTCAAAGCAGGGTATCGTGTCTTCAAAACTTCAATATTCGGCAGAGTTGTTCTGAGTAGAGATAGGCATTTACTGCACGACCATCAGGAACAAATTCATAGTGTACAATACCATCGATGTTCCACCATACAGCCAACATCACTTTATGACCAAAGTGACCCTGTTTAACTATAGGTTTAGTATCTTGATCACAGAGTGTGATCTAAATCTCTTGAACCATTTTGAAGGTGTTCTTTTATCGAGTATTCCTTTCCTTTCCAATTCGCGTAATTATTTTACCTCCATATTTGCATTCTCTTTTTTTTTTCAAAAGAAGCGCAATAGTACTCTGATCGTTATTTTTTTATCACATTCTTCAGCTCTATACTGGAATACAACATTTTTCCTAAACCTTATTACGTTATTTCAATCACGTGGGCAAGTTCATCGGCCGTGAGATCGAAACTTTATTTATTCAAGCTTTATTTATATTGGTATATATTTAAGTAATTTGATTTTATTGGGGGTTTCCGCTTTGGGAACTAACCTTTTTGATACAGCCTGGTATATATTAAAAATTCAAGACAAAAGTAAAAGCGGAACATAATTTGCATTCACCGTAAAACGTGTTAAAATCAAAAAGAATTTATAAATAGATTTTAATTTTTTTTACCTATAAAATTGATTTTTCTTTGGGAATTTTGCGATGAGGAATACGAGGTGTGTTCAAAAAGTATCGCGACTTTTGTGTTTTATCAAAAATTATTTATTTATTCATGAATACCTATTTTGTCCCCTTCAAAGTAATCCCCATGAAATATTATACATTTATGCCAACGGTTTTTCCAATCTTCGAAGCACTTCAAAAAATCATTTTTAAAAATATTTTCCAGCTCCTCCTTCGATGCCGTCTTTATCTCGTCAAGCGTAGCGTAACGTCGTCCTTTCATGGGCCTCTTCAGTTTAGGAAACAAGAAAAAGTACAGGGGGCCAGTTCTGGGGAATACGGTGGCTGCGGCATCATTAGTGTGTTGGTTTTGGCCAAAAAGTCGCGCACAAGCAACGATGTGTGAGCAGGGGCGTTATGGTGGTGCAAAAGCCAATTTTTGTTCTTCCACAAATCCGGGCGTTTCTGGCGGATTGCTTCGCGCAAATTGCGCATAACTTGCAGGTAATATTCCTTATTGACCCTTCTACCCTGTGGCAAGAACTCATGATGCACCACGCTCCTGCAATCGAAGAAACCTGTCAGCAAAAATTTCACATTCGACCGAACTTGGCGCGTTTTTCTCGGTCTTGGTTCGTGCGGCAGCTTCCATTGAGATGATTGAGCTTTGGTTTCCACGTCATAACCATAAACCCACGCTTCGTCACCAGTTATGACCCTCTGGAGCAAATTTGGGTCGTGGCGGACAGAGTCCAAAATCTCATTAGAAATGTTCATGCGATGCTGTTTTTGGGCGCAATTGAGCAATTTTGGCACAAATTTCGCGGCGACACGTCTCATGCCCAAATCATTGATAAAAATCGAATGGCACGAGCCAATCGATATGTTTAGGTCCTCAGCAACTTCTCTAACGGTGATTCGACGATTGGCCAATATCATTTTCTCCACTTCATTAATTTTTCGTCTGTTGTTGAAGTGCTCGGGCGTCCAGCACGCTCCTCGTCGTTCACATCTTCTCGGCCTTCTGAGAACATTTTGTACCACCAATAAACGTTGCTTCGGTCCAAGGTAGCTTCTCCGTATGCCACAGTCAACATTCGGAATGCATCCGCGCACTTAATTTCGTTTTCCAAACAAAATTTGATACAGGTTCTTTGATTCATTTTTTTTAATAGGTAAAAATCGAAGACGATTCAAAACACCTGCAAGCAAAGCAGCTGTCAACAATTAAGTGAAAATTCAAAATGGCCGAGCTTGTCGGCATAAGTGAGAGACATGAGTACCAACATAAAGCCACAAAAAGATCGAAATTCGAATATACGTAACCCGCGAAAATTCGAAAGTCGCGATACTTTTTGAACACACCTCGTATACAAGGTCGGATCAATAATTTCGAAGAATGAAAAAGGAACATAAAACATATTTAAAATTATGAATTCTTTTTATAGAAACTTATGAATACATCTGTCAAAACGTAGAAAAAAAATGATCGCACAGAGGAGCACGCGGTGACTTTTTTTCCGAATCTATAAGTTCGTGCGTATATATTAAAATATTTCCAGCTTTATTATGAAATGTATTTAAAATAAATTTGTATATATTTTACTTTAAAATAGGAAAATAAATTCCGAATGATTTCTAATGTTGAAGCAGACTTTTAAGAATATCCCCTATCACAATCAAGGACATTTCAATAATTTGACGATTTAAAGTTTGTCGAATAAACGTGAAGGATCTACCCACTGTCAAACATTTATCGATAATAATAATCGAAAATGCATGCGAAATCAAGTCATCGATCAAAAAATTCCTAGAACAACTATTAGATAACTGTTTAACGAATCAAAAGTTTTACGAAGGAGCATCTTTTATTATACTTGTGCTAGCTTTCGAACCTTTCGGTTCTTCAACAGGCGTGGCTAGTATGAATATACTAACAGGGTATAAGCGCGCTTGAGCCATTATATACAACATACAAATTTACATGCGAAGTGATATATCAAATATAATTAAAATAGAAATAAGAATTATGACTATGAAATATAAAAGTAATACAATGCAAATGAACTTAAACATTTTTAAAATTAGATAAAAATTAAAAATTATTCTAAGGCTATCTAAGGTGTCCAAAAAATAAGAAACTTAACCAATATTGAAATTTCTCAAAAGCTAATTTATTAACAAATATAAAATTTAGTATACAAATAGTTAAACTATGTAGAATTAGACTAGCTATATGAAAATTAAAAAAATATATATTTGAAATTATGAAATATGCAAATTATTACCAACATACCCAAAGCTAAGGTTCCAGATCTTAAAGAAATAAGATATCATAGGGAATATGATCACCTCTAACAGCTATAAAGGTCTCACAGCGAGCCCTCATACTATTTACCAGGCTTTGGAGGAGGTCCAGGGGTAGTAAACCCCACTCCTCCAATAGAGCCGTTCTTAGCTCAACGAGGGTTCTGGGAGAGGGATAACGAGCTCCAATACGCCTCCCTAGAGCATCCCACACATGCTCTATTGGATTTAGGTCCAGAGATCTGGCTGGCCAATTCATCCTTCGAATATTCTCACTCTGGAGATATTCATTGACTAGCCTAGCCCTATGCGGACGAGCATAATCGTCCATTAAAAAAATCAAATTCTGACCAATTTGATCTCTATAAGGTCTTAGATAGGACTCAAGGATCTCGTCCCTGTACCTTTGGGCAGTTAAAGTGCCCCCAGAAAAAATGTAGAGGGGTGTGCGACTGCTAGAACTGATGCCAGCCCAGACTAAGAGACTGCCCCTTCTAAAACTGTATATTTCCCTGATGTTACTGTGATGATAGCGGGTTCCAGGCTCCCTCCAGATGAAAACTCGTCGAGAATCTGTGTTTAAACTAAATCTCGACTCGTCACTGAAGAGAACATTGGCCCACTGATCATGAGTCCAGACGTGATGTTCCAAGCAACAATTCAAGCGGGCTCTCCTGTGAGCAGAGGTTAAAGGGATACAGACCATTGGCCGTCTTGCATAAAGAGCACCTTCGTGAAGCCTTCGGTAAACAGTTTGTCTTGAAATTCTCGTTCCAGTAGCACTTGAGAGTTCGTTATAGAGTTGAATAGCTGTCATCTCCCTATTGCGCTTGGCAGTTACGACCAGATAACGGTCTTCAGAGGTAGCTGTTTTTCTTTTTCTACCAGAACCTTCTTTTCTTTTGATGGTTCCTGTGTCAATGAACTGCTTCCATATTTTGCTGACCACAGATTTATTCACATTCAGCCATTTTGCTACTTCAACTTGTGATTGCCCTGCCTCCATTCTTCCAATAGATCTCCATTTTAAATCATCTGCTAAAATTTTTCGTAAACTCATTATTAACTAAGGATTAAATAAAATTATAAATGGACAATTCTTAGATGGGGTAAACGACACGCCAAATAGCACACTTATAAAGACAAGCAAAAATTAGCATATTTTCAATTTTACCAAATCGAATGGTTGCGATAAATAAATTCTACGACTTAAAATACCTAATTAAATTACTTTTTAGCTTTTAGCGTAGTATATTTTAAAACATATCATTAAAAAACAAAAGTTTCTTATTTTTTGGACACCAGTGTATTTAAATTTTCTCAAAATTCTAGATATTTCGTTATCTATATCTCTAAAATATGGAATAATTATATTATTGCAATCATCTTTATTCCTATTTGAATTTGGCCTATCTATTTCATATCTTCTAATCCATTTGCTTGTGAAACCAAATGGATAATCAGATTGTTCTAGTTCTACTCGAATTTTCATCATCTCTTTTTTATAAATATCTCGGTCTGTGCATACTTGTTTGGCTCTTTGTACAAGATATTTTATCACCTGTCTTTTATGTATCATAGGATTATTGGAATTAAAATTTAGATGTATACCACAGTCTGTTGGCTTTCTGAAAACGCTGGTTGAAATTGAACCATCTTCTTTGCGAGTTAGTCCTACATCTAAGAATGATAAAAATCCCTCCTTTTCTGTTTCAACCGTGAATTATATTCCTCTTTCTAAATTATTCAACATATGACCATGATTTCATTAAGATTTTCTTTGCGGATCACTGCAAAAACATCATATATATATCGGCCCCAGATTCTTATTCCCTCAATCAATATTGCCTTTTTATCTACTGATGCCATTACGATGTCAGCAATGATCATGCTTGTAGGGCAACCCATAGCAGTGCCGTCTTTTTGCCTGTAAAATTTATCCCCATATCTGAAGAAAATATTATCTAAACATAACCTAAAGCCTTCTATCATTTCGTTGATTTCTAATCCCTTGTTTTCGCAATCTTGTCTCTTCACCTCAAAATATTCCCTTATTTCTTTTAGAGCTAGAGTTTTATTGATATTGGTGAAAAGTGATTTGACATCAAAGGATACCATTATTTCATGGTCATTTAACTTCAAATTTTTAGCGATATCTAATAGCTCTTTCCTATTTCTAATCTCTAACCCGGAAATTTTACTTGTACTCGGTACCTGTTTTTTTTTTAAGCCAGTCCGCTAAACGTCTGGTGGGGGCCTTGAATCCTGACACAATGGGCCGTAGGGGAACTCCTTCTTTATGGATCTTTGGTAGTCCTTTGAAGAGAGGTGCGGCAACATCTTCTAGCTTCATTTTTCTTTTATCAATGTCCTTAGACTTCATGTTTTTGATGAATTTTGATATTTTGAGTTTTATCTTTTTAGTAGGGCCTTCGCGAATTTCTTCATATGTATTATTATCGTTGAGAAGGCTCTTTATCTTATCACTAGACGAATGGCCCGGGCAACGCCCGGGGTTTACCCGAGTGCGAATATGTTTTAAAAACGTTGTCTTGGGTGGTCGCTATTGACAGGGTGGTCTGTATAGACAGGTGGATGTATCACACAGCTAATAACAGGGTTGTCTAGAGTGGTCGCTATAGACAGGGTGGTCTGTATAGACAGGTGGATGTATCACACTGCTGATAACA
The DNA here is from genome assembly GCA_030710605.1 of Cordylochernes scorpioides. Classification (NCBI taxonomy): domain Eukaryota; kingdom Metazoa; phylum Arthropoda; class Arachnida; order Pseudoscorpiones; family Chernetidae; genus Cordylochernes; species Cordylochernes scorpioides. The sequence continues at coordinate 92,270,554 of CP092886.1, read as the reverse complement.
TGGTTGCCTAAGGTGACCGCTATAGAGAGGGTGGTCTGTATAGACAGGCAGCTGATAACAGGGTTGTCTAGAGTGGTCGCTATAGTCAGGGTGGTCTGTATAGACAGGTGTATGTATCACACTGCTGTTAACAGGGTTGCCTAGAGTGACCGCTATAGACAGGGTGGTCTGTATAGACAGGTGAATGTAACACACTGATGATAACAGGGTTGTCTAGAGTGGCAGCTATAGACAGGTGTATGAATCACACAGCAGATAACAGGGTTGTCTAGAATGGCCGCTATATACAGGGTGGTCTGTATAGACAGGTGGATGTATCACACAGCTGATAACAGGGTTGTCTATAGTGGCCGCTATAGACAGAGTAGTCTGTTTAGACAGGTGGATGTAGCACACTGCTGATAACAGGGTTGTCTAGAGTGGCCGCTATAGACAGGTGTATGTATCGCACAGCTGATAACAGGGTTGTCTAGAGGGGGGCAGGGAGGCCACGTGTTCGCTGGTAGCCAATGGGCGCGCATTCTATCCGTGAGCTTCAGACATACAAACAAACAGACAGAATAAGGCAAATATATAAGTAGATTGTAATCGTCTCTCTTCATCACGACTGTCTTGCCTCCTTTATCTGCTCTAGTTATAACTATGTTGTCATCATTTTTTAATTTCTTTATAGCCTCCCATTCGGACCGTTTTGTCTTCTCTGAATCAAATTCATTTTGATTTTTTGTTGTCTTTGATATAACATTTGAAATTTTGTTTCTAATATTAATTTTATCATTTTTATTCAAATGCCTAATCCCATTCTCAATGTTGGAAATTAATCTAATGTAATTAGATTTGAGTGACATAGGTTATAGTTTGACCCTTTATCAAGAAGCCTCAGCTGCTCTTCAGTTAAATCCTTCCCTGAGATGTTGCATTACTCTTCTAGGATCGACCTTCTCGATTCTAGGAGCCCATCTGTCCAGTTTGTTCCTCATTGTGATCAATAGCCGTTTTTCTATTTTATTTATCCCTCTCTGTATACTCTCTTCAAGACTTTTCATGTAATTTTCATCTAATAATTCTGAAATAGCACTTCGCTGACTCGCCAAAAATTGCCTGTGTATATGTACCATTCTCCGATGTAATGAAACCGGTCGATCAATCTGCACCAGATTATCTGAACACAGCCACAACATACGCACCAACGACCGCAAGTCTCTCTTATGCCAACACATCACAGAATTTCGCCACTCGTTCAATTTGGACAGCGCTGTATGCGTTTACAAGGGCGTCGGGAACAAGTATCAGCGCCTAGTCCTTGAATCTTTGGTCTCGCACTGCACGTCCAGTGTCAACCGAAAAATCGACCTACCACCCCAATACTCCGTGTTTTACCTCGCCGATCCCCCCAGCTGAACTATTTACCTACTTTATTTGGCTATCTTTCATGTCTATAGTTTTAAAATATTTCCAAGTTGTAACCTGAAAAAGGGCATTCTTGCCTGAAAGCTTGTTTTTTACCATTAAAAGAAAATCACCACGTTTTTATCGCCTTCATTTCAAATAAATATGTATATCATAATTTTATTTCAAAGATCATAGTCTTTGTGAGTTAAATATTTATTTTTTGACTCGTGCTTTGGATGTTGTACAAAATTTCGAATAACGCGTGAGAACGCCTTTAGAGCCTTAGAATAATTTTTAACGGCTTGCTATATAATTTAATTTTTGTTTGCTCCTGACGAGGACAAAAGCTTTTTGTCGAAACGTCGAGGTAATAAAAAGATTTATACTGGCCGAAGTATCTTTTTTCAAGAAATATTTTTTCAAGAAGATTAATGAGGGGGCTCTTAACACGGGCGGGATCTTTAATAAACTTATTATACACATTAATGGCGCCTAGGAATGATTGGAAGGATTTAACGTTAGTAGGGATTTAAATTGCGTTAATTACTTCAAAATATTTAACTAGTGGGGTGTAAGTACCTGATGATATTGTATAACCTCAAAATTCTATGGTAGTCCTAAAAAAGTCACATTTGTTGTAGTTTAATCTAAAATTTTCCCATTTACACATATAAAAAAACTGTTGTAAGTTACTTATATGTTCTTCTATGGAATTTGAGAATATAATGAAATCATCGAAGTAATGCGCAATAAAATTCAACTTATTTCTCTGTAATATCTGACTGGCAGCTCGTTCATACACTTGTGGTCCTATTTTAATCCCGTAGGGGGTAATCTCCGGAAGTTGTACTGACCCTCTAACGTGACAAAAGATAATACATTTCTATCAGGGGGACTTATTTCAATGGACCAGTATGCTGATGAAAAATCTGCGCGAGAATAAATTTTGGCGCTCGCTAATTTGTCTAATTTATTGTCTATGAGCGGAATAGGGTGAATATCTGGGGAAATAATTTCGTTAAGGCGGCGGTAGTCTACACAGAAGCGTTTTGTATTATCCTTTTTGGTGACTAAAGTAACAGGGGAGGAATAGGGGGAGAAAGAAGGCTCTATAATATTATACACTAACATTTTATCTATTTGTTCCTGTATTTCACGCTGGTCTGAAAGGGATGTGCGATACGGCCTGAGTGTGATTATCTTATCTGAAATTGTCCTAATATTAATGGGGGGAATTTTCAATTTTGGAATATCATATTTGTTAGTGGAAAAAAAATATTCGAATACATTTTATCAATATCTATAAAAGCTAATAATATTACTTCTAAAACATATATTACAATTTTCATTAAACATTTTACATTGATGTTCGGAAGAACATGATGATGATAATGAATATGAATGGGGGGCATGGAATAAAGTTTGGCTGGGCGCATTTTTGTCATAATGGATAAAAGTCTTAGACTGGGTAGTGGGGCATGGTATGGGATATAATTTTCCTATCGCAATGATAGGGAATGTGAGTTAGTCATGTCATGGCCCATGTTGGGAGGATTGAGGTCACCTTCTCCATCATTACATGGGGTCACATAGGTTATATGGTACCATCAAGAGATGGAGCATCACATTGGTAGATAGACTATTATAAAAGTTTAACGTTAAACAAAACTTACTAATTGAATTTAAAGATAAGATACCAAAAGATAATGAATTATTTATTATGTAGAATTTGACTGATTTGGTTATTTTTCCTATAGTAAAGGTTAAATAGGTATACCCTTTTGTATGCACATGATTAGATATAGAATTGATTAGCATATTACATGGGTATAATTTTAAAGGGTTGGGTAAATTTATACTTAGGTGATTGAAAATATGCCAATTAATTATATTAATGGTGGCTCCTGTGTCTAAGAGGAATGGACAACCTAGGTTGTCTAAAATATGAGTATTACATATAATATTATGTGGTTCAGGGACGAAAGGCAGGGGTTCCGCTGCCTTGTGTGGTGTGGGATGAACTTGGCACGGGAAAGTCTTGGGCACAACTTTGTTCTGGCCGAAAGTTCTGCGAGCTATTCTGGCCATGGTAGGCCTGTGGTCTTAGAGCCGCCTGTTCACCATGGGACACCCATTGTTCCAGTGATCACCACGGCAATGTCTGCATTGTGAGTGGGTTTTCTGGCACCGGAAAGGTGCCTCGGGGTACTGTAGGTTAAATATGGGTTGTATATTCTTCCACTAGGAGGAGTTCCGACATCATGTGGTGCAGCACTGAGGTTGGTGGTACGTTGGGGTTGCTCTGACAGGATAGGGAGTGAGCTCGTGCCCTTTACTCTATTCATGGTAGCATACCAGTCGGTCAATGTCTGGGGTGCTACAGCCCTCATTAGGCGTTGTTCATTTGCCTGGAGGCCCTCGGTTAGTGCCTCCACTCTGATGGGGTTGGTTAAGCCCAGTTGTAGCCCTATCGCTACCCTTTGGCGGTAGTAGTCACTTAAGATAGTTTGACTATTGAGCCTATATGTAATGAATTTGGTGAATGTCACCTCAGATGTTCCGGAGTATAGGTCTATGAGGATTTGTTTTGCCTGATCATATGGCCGAGAGGCCAGACTCAACTCGTTGTAGAGGGAAAGGGACTCACCTTTTACTAGTGCTCGGGGCCTTACATGCCGAGTGGTGTCGTCGCTAGGCGCCTCGGATGTCTGCTCTAGTTGTTGGAAGAAGGTATTTGCGCCGTAGGAGCCGTCGAAGAAGGCGATGAGGTTATCCCCAGCACGAGGCGCGGCTAGTCCTCGTAGAGCGTCTGTGAGGCGGCATACCAGGTCGTCGAGGCGGTGTTGCATGTAGGCAGAGGCAACCACGAAGTATTAGTCATCTTCCGACACCTCCATCGTCTTCCGCATGTTGAGGTCCTCAGTCATCCTGTCGACTTTCTGTAATATTGTTGCAAATGTCGACGTATGGATAAGCTGGCAGTCGTGTACGTGAGGCGAGTGTTGATGTTCTTCCTACACGCGGACAACAAGAAGCAAAGGCAGAGCTAGATGTTAACACCGAGAGTGATCTGGGACAGCCCACGGGACAGAGGTAGAGGCCATGACACATACTTGGATGCTTATCCCCGAGACATGGAGGGAGAGACTGTGTGTGTGAAAAACAACAGCCGTCTGTCGATGGCCACCATCCAGAACATCTGCTGACCCTCTGTCAAAACCTGTCTTGGCTTCAGGGGTCGTCTATAAAGAGTCCCTGGGGGCCCCACATGGGCTGGGCATTACCTTTTTCCTCCCCACTGTCCCTGCCACCATCTGACCGCTCTCTCTTTGGATCTTTATTTTGACGGCAACATTTTTAGTTTTACATATAAATAGGGGTTTTCAGGTATTATTTATAAAGATATAACATATATACAAAATATGGTGGTGGAAGCAAATGGAAACGGTGTACATATTAAAAGAAGGGTAGGATATTTCAAGGCATCGGCTCCAACCAATTGGGAAATATGTGACATATAATAAAAGTGTCATTATTATTCAGTTTTAAAATATACGATATATATGTATATATTGAAAATAAAGAAAGCATATCTCCTGATCAGGAGCACATGTGCATTACGGAAGGCAGAACGCCATCTGGTGGAACAGAAATCAACACAGTAGTGGTACAGCCTACCCCTCGCTGCCGAGCGCCAACAACGCGAAACGCGTTCGTGGATGGCTTTTCTTTATTTATCAAGAAATTGGGTTGGCCAAAAATCAGGGAACAGGCTAAATCAATATTAGTTTATTTCTGTTCCACCAGATGGTTCTCTGCCTTCTGTAAAGCACATAGGCTCCTGGTCAGGATATGCTTTCTTTATTTTAATTTTTAGAATCAACATCTGACCCACTTTTTTTTTTTTCTATTGTTTTTTTTTCTAATATATATATATTAGAATGCTTATCCCCGAGACATGGAGGGAGAGACTGTGTGTGTGAAAAACAACAGCCGTCTGTCGATGGCCACCATCCAGAACATCTGCTGACCCTCTGTTAAAACCTGTCTTGGCTTCAGGGGTCGTCTATAAAGAGTCCCTGGGGGCCCCACATGGGCTGGGCATTACCTTTTTCCTCCCCACCGTCCCTGCCACCAGCTGACCGCTCTCTCTTTGGATCTTTATTTTGACGTCAACATTTTTAGTTTTACATACAAATAGAAGTTTTCAGGTATTATTAATAAAGATATAACATATATACAAAATATGGTGGTGGAAGCAAATGGAATATATATATATATATATATTAGATAATAAAAGGCATATATTGGATTTAATAAAATATTCATTTTGCCTATATATATATATATATATATATGTACCCGGCTTCGCCCGGGTTTTATCTGAGTGAAAGTTTGCCTAACGAATATTATTGATAATAATATTCCGGAACACACAGAATATTATGATAATAACGATAATAATATTGGTTACATTATATATTTAAATAATATATAAAATTTATTTTTCGAGCAAACATATCCACTCTCTCTAATGAATAGAATTTTAAAAAGATATATGTATACATAAATATCTAGAGATAAATTACACGATCTTAGCCAAAAAGCCGAGAAACGATATTTTATATATAGAGATGACCTGGCTTCTTGTGTCTTCTGCTCGAGTGAATGTTTCGCAGGTAGAATTTTGTTCCTGCCTACTGAAAATTATTATCTGGCTTCGCCGTGGTCTGCTTTAGTGAATATTCCCCTAAAGAATTTTGTTTATGTCAATCAAGCATGATACCGCAATTTTGTCATCATCATTTCTGACTAAAAATAATATTGTTGCTCAGTACCTGGTTATTATAATTTTTCTTGGTTAAAACGCGAAAAAAAACTCCTCCAGATTTAACTCTCTGTCCTGTTTAAATTTCAGCGAGATTAGTTACATATTGAGGGCATCCATAGCCGACAAACATATATATATGTTCCCGGCTTCGCCCGATTTTTACCCGAGTAAAAGTTTGCCTAACGAACATCTGTTAAAACGATTCTAGCAAACATCCAATCCCTATACTGAATCTACACTTGTCTATACTCTCGATAATTTGAAATATTTTACAAGTCCCTTTAAAAATACTCAATAAGTTGAATAAAATCAATATTAATCGGTCCACTCGGTAATTTGAAGTTGAAGGAATAGTATCTTGCCACAAACGAACATTTGTAAATAACTGTATTCAGCGAATGTACCCGGCTTCGCCCGGTTTTTACCCGAGTAAAAGTTTGCCTAACGAACATTTGTTAAAACGATTCTAGAAAACATCCAATCCACCTATATATAGATTTATAAACGTATATAAAAATTAGGATCAGGCATACTTTAGCCACGTTTTAAAAGTTAAAAGAGAAAACGAAAATATAACGTGGTGAGTTATATTTTCGTTTTCTCTTGTATATAAAAATTGTTATATGCGTTTGAATATATTTTTGAAACATAATTTTTATAAACATAATTATATTGTCACTAAGATAAATAAAGCAAGGGCAAGTTTGTGAATAATTAATTTAATTTGAGGGGTATTTATAGGGAGAGAGAGAAAGTACAACTTACCCCAAGAGAAAGATAATCCTAATGAATGGCGTCAGCCACCGTCCCGTTTTCCTTATTTTCAACCCAGCTTCCGAGAACCCCTCATACCCGTGGTCCCCCCCGGGGTCCAGGGTGATTGACAGGTGTCCAATCTGGATGCTTCTTGACATTACCCAGTCTTTAGAGAAAACAGCAACCCGCTGTTTAGCTTGTCTCAGCCCTTGTTCTGGAAGGAAATCTATCACGGCAGGTGTTCCCTAGCAGAATGAAATGTTGTTCTTCAGGGTCCAGGTAGGGCTTCATCCGAATGACATGAACGATATCCTTGGCTTTCCGTGATCGTGGAGACGGGTCCACGGGCTCTACTTCATACGGGCATAAATTCTGAAAGCTTCTTGGTCACCTTGTAGGGACCGAAGTATCTCTTCATTAGCTTTTCTGAGAGCCCTACTTTTTGGATGGGAGTAAAACCCACACAAGATCATCCTTCTGGTAAAAGATTGGAGTATGTTTCTGGTGGTAAAGTCCACGGTCTTTCGCCTTTGATTGTAGAAGGCGTGTTCGGAAGAGTTGACGCGCTTCCTCAGCTCTGGTCACAAGATTTCCAAAGTAGTCGTCAGAGATCTCATATGGTAGGTAAGGTAGTACGGCATCGATGTAGGTCTCGGCCTCGCGGGCGTGAACAAGAAAGAACGGAGTGTAGCCGGTCGACTCCTGTTTAGCAGTGTTATAAGCAAAAGTTACGTAGGGTAAAACTTGGTCCCAGTCCTTCTGCTCAACACCTGTGTACACGGACAACATATCCCAGAGTTTTGTTGAACCTTTCAGGCAGGCCGTTGGTCTGGAGATGGTAGGCCGTTGTAAATCTGTGCACAATTCCGCACAGAGCATTGATCTCTTTTATTACTTGAGAAATGAAATTTCTTCCGCGATCTGTTATCATTTCTCTAGGAGCTCCATGCTTCAAGATAACATCTTCAACGAGGAACTTAGATGTTTCGATTGCTCCTCATCTGGGATCGCTTTCGTTACGGCATACCTTGTCATATACATTATAAAGGACTGCGGCGTGTGATTATAAACAATACTTAAAATTATACCGCATAAGTTTCTCTTCTACGAAAAATCAATATTTATTTTTAAGAGAAATATTTACTATTTCTAACTTTTTTGAATGAAGTATGAGAGGGTGAAAATATGAAGAGTAATGGCGAACGGGAAAAATAAAAGTGTCCAGGGGCGGGAATCGAATCCACAACCTTCTGCTTACCGGGCAGGTGCCATGTCCACTAGGCTACCCTGGACGTTATTTCTCCGTTCTTAAATAATACGATACCCCTCAAATATTTACGAACGGAGAAATAACGTCCAGGGTAGCCTAGTGGACATGACACCTGCCCGGTAAGCAGAAGGTTGTGGGTTCGATTCCCGCCCCTGGACACTTTTATTTTTCCCGTTCGCCATTACTCTTCATATTTTCACCCTCTCATACTTCATTCAAAAAAGTTAGAAATAGTAAAAATTTCTCTTTAAAATAAATATTGATTTTTCGTAGAAGAGAAACTTATGCGGTATAATGTTAAGTATTGTTTATACCTTGTCATATAATCGGTGCACACAATGATCCAACGGTTTCCATCTTTAGAAACTGGAAATCTTACAAGGAGATCAACCCCGATCTTATAGAATGGCTTTTCTACAGGTAGTATGGATACAAGTAGTCCAGGCGGACGTCGAGGTAATTTCTTCCTTCGTTGACACTCCTAACCAAAGGCTTACATATTGGCGAACAGTTCTATAAAGGCCAGGCCAAAAGAATCGTTTTTTCACTTTGTCATACGTTCGGGCGAAACCCAAATGCCCAGCTGTAGGAGCGTCATGTAAATCTGCCATAACTTCCGATCTTAAGTGTTAAGGAATCATCATAAGCCAGGGTCTTCCAGTTGTGCTATAGTTTTTCTTGTATAAGATGCCGTCGATGGTGCTGAATTCCTTTCTAGTGTAGCCCGAGTTTAAATTATCGATTATTTTAGCTAAATCCGGGTCTTTAGTCTGCTCTATATCGACATTGGTTAGTGACATCACAGCACTTGGTTGATCGTTCTCAGGCGGGCTCCTTGACAGACAATCGGCATCCTTAAGTTTGCGTCCGTTCTTGTAGATAACGGTCAGGTCAAATTCTTGCAACTTCAGCGCCCATCTTTCCAAACGGCCAGAAGGATCTTTTTGTCCTACCAACCAACATAGAGAATGATGGTCAGTTACAATCGTGAATGGTCGACCAAACAAATATGTACGGAATTTGCTAATAGACCAGACTACAGCAATGCATTATTTTTCTGTTGTAGAATAGTTATGTTCAGCCTTTGTCAAGCTTCTAGATGCATAAGCTATAGGCCGCTCCTTTCCACCTTGTATTTGTAGAAGAACAGCTCCAATACCATGTCCACTTGCATCCGTGTGTAGATGGGTATCAGCGGATTCATCAAAGTGTCCCAAGACAGGCTCTGAAATCAGAGCTGTTTTAAGGTCTTCAAACGCTTTCTCTTGAACTGCATCCCAAAATAATTGTTTTTCAGTCTTCAGTAGGTCATGAAAAGATCTATCTTTGTCAGCAAAGTTTTCAATAAATCTTTGGTAATAGGAACATAATCCAAGAGAGCTCCTCAGTTCAGAGATATTCTTTGGCCTCGGAAATTTAGAGACGGCTTTAACTTCATCTGGATCTAGATGAATTCCATTGGCGTCAACAAGGTGTCTTAAAATCTTTATCCTCCTTGATCCAAAAATACACTTTTTGTGGTTCAATCTCAGTCCAGCTTTCTGGATGCACCTTAATACAAGTTGCAGACGACGTAGATGTTTCTCAAAGGTAGGTGCGTAAACTACGATGTCGTTCAGGTAGCAAAGGCACATGTTCCATTTAAGACTGCCCAGAACACTATCTATCATCCTTTCAAACGTTGTTGGAGCGTTGCATAGACCGAAAGGCATTACTGGGAATTCATACAGCCCATCTGAAGTGATATAGGTAGTTTTCTCCCTGTCTTTTTCGTCCACTTCAATCTGCCAATACCCGGACCGAAGATCGAACTAGAATAACTGGAGATGACCAAGGACATTCTGAGGGCTTGACGTGATTTTCAATCATCTTGTTCACTTCATCTTGAATTAGTCGTCGTTTACTTGGTGCTACTCTATAGGGCCGCTGTTCGATAGGAGAGTGGTCTCCTGTGTTTATCTTGTGCTTCACAGTACTGGTGGGCTTAATAGGAGTCCCCCCAAAGTCAAATGTGTCAATAAACTCGTCAAGGCATGAAACAAACTGTAACCTTTGAATTTCAGACAGCCTTGGATCTAGAGTATGGTTTATTTTCTGTGACCATTCACGTGACTTTAGCTGCGTTTCTTGTTAACTTATCGCTGGATTCGATAAGACTGCAGATATTTCCATTCTCATAACTTTCCATGGTGCACATATTCATTCCTGATGGAATCAGTTGCGGCCAAGACGCTCCATTCGCAACCCAAATGCTACCTCGGCCGTGTCGAAATCTAACCAATGAGTTTGATATAAGAACTTCTTTTCTTTATAATAAATCCTCAGAAGTTGAGACTAAAACATCTCTAAGACCGTATATTTCTTCCTTTATCACACTGATCTTCTTTATTGATTTAGGCGGGATGACAAAGTCGTCGGAAGCAAACAATCTCTGGTTTTCCTCCTCTCTAGATTCCAGGACGGAGGTTTCCCCGAAATGGAGTTCATTTCTGCCCCAATCAAGGACGGCTTCGGTGGCCTTGAAGAAGTCCCATCCGAATATGATGTCATGGCTGCGTTCCATTATAACAACGAATTCAAAGGATATCTTCAGACCATTAACTTCTATGTTCAGGACACATTTTCCTAGAGTCTCTTAAATTTTTGTTTGCGGCCTTAAGAATGGGACCTGGTTCTTTGAAGAGAGGTGTATTTAGTTCAAGTCGAAATTTGTCTGAAATAACAGAAAAGTCTGCTCCTGAATCCACCAAAGCTTTAATTTTGCGTCCATTTATTTCGACCATAACAACATTTCTTTTAATTTAGCGGTGATAAATCCAGGAGGATTTTCATTAATGGCGACCTCACCCCTGTTAGAAGCCGCTCCACTTAGTTTTTAACATTCTGAGGATTGGAAGAACGGCTGAAACGAGGGGCTGGTGACTGGGATTGTCTTCGGGTTGGCGACCTTGCACGGCTTGGATGTGGGGAAGAGCTCCGGTAGAAGTACGTCGAGGTTTGGGGCGTTACATAGTCGTCGTCGGCGTCATATCTGGGGGGTCGACTCGAAAATCCAACATTTCTTCCTTCTCCGCCATTCCTTGACCTGGCTTCAGCGAAAACCTGCTGTCGTTCTCTACAATAACGGACGACTTGTCCGGGTCGTCCGCAGTGGAAGCAGATTGGTTTGTCATCTTCAGTAATCCACTGAGTCCTTTGATTATTTGGTGGTCTTTCAGTTCTTCGTCGGTAATCTTGATCGTTCTGGGGGAGGTATTGTCGCCGAGGGCGGAAGCTCTCGGGCTGAAGAGAGGCAGAGATAGGAGCCAATGTCTGCTGGATTTCACTACGGATTACGTCCCGTAGGTCGGGAGGTGGAGCGTCGATATCCTGGACGGCAAATGTAGAAGGAATAGCCATAAACTTCTGAACCTCCTCTCTTACTATTCTTCTAATCAGGGCTTCTAGGTTCTCAGATTCAGCGGTCGAGATGGTGGTCACATTGGGTAGTCGGTTGAACCTGGGCGGTGCAACACGCATCCTCTTGAATGCCTCGAATCGGCGGCAGAGCGCAACAAATTGGTCCACCGTGCTGATGTCCTTCCCAACAAGTATCTGATACACTTCCTCCGCTACGCCTTTTATCAGGTGGCTCACCTTTTCTCCTTCCGATATTCTGGGGTTGCTCTGTTTACAAAGAAGGAGGACTTCTGGTATGTAGCTCTCGACGTTTTCCCCACTCCACTGCGCTCTAGTTCGAAGAATACTCTCGGCTTTTCTAGCCGTGTCTTCCTTGTTCCCAAATATTTCACAAAACTTTACCTTGAATTCCTTCGACAAATTTAAGATTTCCTCGAAATATTCGAACCAGCACTTCGCTGTGCCAGTGAGGGAGAAGATGACGTTGGCCAGACACATGGAGTCATCCCACTTGTTGTAACGTGCCACACGCTGGAAGTCGCTCAGCCAACGCTGCGAATCTTCCCCACGTTCTACCGAGAAGACAGTAGGGTATTTCCACCGATGGCAGAATGGTCGGTTTTCTTCTCTCTCCATTTTCTTCCGAGCAGGAAAAGCAAGCACTGTAGATAGCTCTGGTTGCAATCCTTGAAGGCGACGATTTCGTCTGGTGGCTATCTCGTTATCCAGCGTCTCCACCAAAATATGTCACGGAGATAAATAAAGCAAGGGCAAGTTTGTGAATAATTAATTTATTATAAGGGGTATTTATAAGGAGAGAGAGAAAGTACAACTTACCCCAAGAGAAAGATAATCCTAATAAATGGCGTCAGCCACCGTCCCGTTTTCCTTATTTTCAGCCCAGCTTCCGAGAACCCCTCACGCCTGTGGTCCCCCCCGGGGTCCAGTGATGATTGACAGGTGTCCCATCTGGATTCTTCTCGACAATATTTTTAATAAGCTATTGTCACGTTTGTTGATTTTATAATTAACTAGCGGACGTACCCGGCTTAGCCCGGGTTTTACCCGAGTAAAGGTTTGTCTAACGAATCTCTCGATAAAGTGAACATTTTTTCCTGGTCCCTTTAAAAATACTTGATAATTTGAATAAACTCAATATTAATTGGTTCCCTCGGTAATTGGAAGTTAAAGGAATAGTATCTTGCCTTTGAATTGTATCATTATTCTTGTCTCAAATAAATTGCCGTGTCATCCTTAATTTTGTCTTTCCTAATTTTCTACATTACAAATTCATCGTATCATCATGATAATATTTAGAGCAGATTGTTGAATTATAACAGATATATTAGAATATTTATCTTGATTATTTTTAGGCGAAAATTATTTCAAAAATTTTATTTGCTAGAAAAACCTTCCCAGTACTATACAAAATAACTTCCCAAAGTTTCATGGCGTTCCAATGAGTGGTTTGGACAGGCATAAAGGACAGACACGCACATACATTCTCATTTTATATATATATAGATATTTTTTTTATTCTCAATGAATTATATATATTAATTTAAAAATTCATTTTTGTTATCATCATCACATACAATGTAATTTTTTATATATAAATAAACGATGAAAAAAAACAACAACAATTATATTCGCTTATTATAAAACAACAGCAAATCAAATTAACAATGTAAAAATACATTTTAACATTAATACATTTTAACATTTAACACAAAAACGTTACAATATTTACTTTAAATATATATTAATATTGAAATGCCAAGTTTTTCTACGACGTATTTTGAATATTAAATTACTATATTTCTAATTAAATTATTATACTTGGAAGACATTTTAGCATTTTTACAATTTATAAATATAATTTCACCAGAAGCCGCGAGAGGTGCTGCTTGCGAGTGAAAGTAGAAAATTTGCAAATAAAATTGCAAAGAATATTTATTTCAAATCGAATTCAAACCCGAATTCTTCCCAGTAGTATAGTAAATAACTTCCTGAGAGTTTCACGGCGATTAGATAATCTTACCTATTAAAAACATTCATCGTGTAAACAAACCACGTGTTAATTATTAACCAATCAATTTCATTTATCGTTGACCAGTGCTGCACCCAAGCGGTAAAAGGCTGGAACTAACGCTTTTTGGTTTTATATTTTTTCGAAAAAGCACAATAACCTTTTTAGTGTTTTGAATAGCCTATATTTCAAACGAAATCCTCAGCTACCTACATGCGAAATTTTATAATGATTGATTCTGTAGATTTTGCGCAACTCGATAACAAACATCGATTTTGGATTTCATTTTTATAGATATAAAGGAAAGGAAAGGATATATATATATATATGAGAAAACAATAGAGAAAAACAAAAATGTCAGGTGTTGATATTAAAAATAATGAAGACATATCCTGACCAAAAGCACATGTGCTTTTTAAAATGCACGAGCGCCAACAGCGCGAAACACGTTCTTGGATGGCTTTTCTTTATTTATCAAGAAATTGGGTTGGCCAAGTATCACAGAGCAAGTTAAATAAACGTTTAGTTTATTTTTGCTCCACTAGATGGCGCTCTGCCATCTGAGAAGCACATGGGCTTTTGGTGAGGATATGCCTTCATTATATATATGTAATAGGAGATGCTGAGTTGCTGTTGACTCTTGTAGAATCCTGTCGACTTAAATGTGATGATGAGTTGCTGTCGACTTATCTGTGATGAGATGAGAATTCCAGTAGCTTTTGTAGAGATCCTGTCGACTAATGTAATAAGAGATCTCCTGTCGACTCACTGTAATAATTTGTTGAGTTTGATGTCGACTACTGAAATGATATTTGAAGTCCTGGTAGCTCTTGTTGTACTGTGTTGACCAAGAGGAACAGTTAGGATGTAGAGTTTTCCAGTACCTCTCTGCACCTTGGAAGACCTTTAAATACAGGCAGTCGTGGTCGAGGCAGAGTTGAAAAGCTTGGGGATATCCATACACAAAAAACGAAGACACAGTTGCACTAAGAAAGTTCCGTTAACAGATAAAAGCTGAGCTAGAAGCGCAAGATGGAGATAGACGAATTCTTCCTAACTACATGTTGGATGAGATCGACATAACATACGACCGACGCGGCTTGCACTAAGGGTGAGCTGAACTAAACTGTACTGAACTGTCAAGCCACTGTCAGGTGATGTATTTATAGGTTAAAGACGGGGGGGAGACCTTATGTGACAGGGGCGTTTGAGAAAGGGCGCCTTTACCTGTCCAGGTGTGAGAGGGGTCTCTGCATTCCACCACATGTGACAGTGTGGGTGGCCTGTCGTGGGAATTGTGAATCTACCTGATTTATGACTTCCATATTTAGACTCTGTTGTTTTGGCAATACTATGCTCGATCTCTGCTTTAGCTCAACTCTTAAATCCATTACATATTTTATTTATTTATACACTTTGTACAAAGTACATTACATATGGTGATGCAATGACACAGATTAATCATGCGCATAATTATTTATAGATGTGTTTCTATATACAACATGGCAATCTTGTTATAAGTTATCTACACAATATGAAGTTGTTGTTTTAAATTACCATATATATATATATATAGAGTATATTTTAAACTGTATGACATTTTTAGTATATTTCACATATCTCCCAATTAGTTAAAGCCGATACCTTAAAATATCCTACCCTTCTATTGAAATGTACACTATTTATAATTACTACCACCTCCATATTTTGTATATATGCTATATCTTTATTAATAATACCTGTAAACCCCTATTTTTATGTAAAACTAAAAATGTTGACGTCAAAATAAAGATACAAAGAGTGTTCTGTCAGCTGGTGGCAGGGACAGAGGGGAGAAAAAGCCAACGCCCAGCCCATGTGGGGCCCAAGGGACTCTTTATCGACGACCCCTGAAAAAAGGACAGGTTTTGGCAGGGGTCAGCATCAGTATGTTCTAGAGTGTGCCGATCGACAGGCCGCTTTTGTCTCTCTCACACTCGCTCTCCATTTCTCGGGGATAAGCATCCAAGTTTGTGTCATGGCCTCTACCTCTGTTCCGCGGGCTGTCCTCAATTCCTCTCTGTGCTATCATCCAGCCCTGTCTCTGCTTATGTTGTCCGCGTGTGAGAAGAACATCAACACTCGCCTCACGTACACCGTTGACCACCGGTGCCGCTGTCATCCTCTGCATGCCGATGTCCTCAGTTATCCTGTCGACCTTCTGTAATATAGTTGTAAATGTGATCCTGCCGACGTATTTATCCATACGTCGGCAGGATCATATTTACAACTATATTACAGAAGGTCGACAGGATAACTGAGGACATCGGCATACAGAGGATGACAGCGGCACCGGTGGTCAACGGCGCATTCGTGTGGATGCTCCTTCTACTTGTCCTCCACCTTGACGATCCAGTGGATCATCTCAAAGACGCCATGCGAGGACTAGCTGTACCTCGCATCGAGCAGGTCATCATCGCTCCCATCGACATCTCCTGCGCTACGAACATCTTCCTCCATCGGCTCGAACAGGCAGACAAGATTCATCGAGAAATCCTGGCATTGCCCCGCCAACCAGCATCGACGATGTCCCATGGCAACCACCGCAAAAAGGATCACCAGGCCTCATCGCAAGCAACTCCACAAGAACCATCCAAGGCATCAATCCATCTGGTAGGAGAATTTTCTCTACAGAACTTTCTTAATGTAACACTATTTCCGTTTTTTCCGCACTGAATTAACTACTCATTCGATACCATATTTATAGCAATAACATAATTATTATAAATCAATCAAGTTCATTATTTTACCTGCCCTATTACTATTTCAATTAATACAACTTTAGATGTGTATAAAACATTTTAACCTTAATCAATTATATTATTCATTATTATTATTTTGTTTTTCATTTAACCATTCATTAGCAATGCCGTCAGCCATCAACAAATAATTATTTCTTTTTTTTTCTTCAAATCGTAATCCTCATCATATCTAGGCTTATTACATACATATTATAACTTCAACCATCTTTATCATCATTTAAAAACTTTTAATATATTGACAACGTTAATAATATTTTTCAATAGTTTAAGATATTTTTTGAATTTATATTTTTTCTATTGCGTTTTTCAAATTTTATCTTTGACGTATCCTAACCTACCCTGCCTATACATTCTCATGCATTACCCCAAGGAATTCCTGTTCGCCAAATTTTTTTTTCATTGATTAATCCAACTGAGAAATCCTTCTTCGCTATATCATTCCCAATAGTGAGTTCAGGATACCCAGCTAGATTATTTTTCTTATCACCCGGCTCATCATTACCAATCATCATTTTTTCTTTTTTTTTATTACCATTCAAGTCGGGTGAAATCATCATTGGCAACAGAACAACCTTTGCAGCTACCTTCCCTTTCTTCATTCCCCAAGCTCACATATTCCCCTCAAGAGATTCTTGCTCGCCAGAATTTTTTTTTATTACCCGGTTCATCATTTTTAAAATCATTTTATCATTTTTTTTCCATCATACAAACCGGGTACCGTCATCATTGCAGCAATATTTCTCTTGCGTTTACCTTTCCACATTCCTTTCAATCAATCAATCCAATAATCAAGAATGAGAATGGTCAAATCTAAGCATAATTGCCCTTCTAACACCTTCATTTTTGTGAAGGTATTGATATATTATTATCATTAGTATTCAATGGTCATACCATTATAATCAACATTATTGATTTGAGTTATTGTGGCCTTTGTGGGTGGCTATGCATCAGAAAAGTGGCATTTAGATTTGCTTTCACTTCATTGACAACGCACAGTCCCTTGTGGTCGTCACTGTGAAACTCTATTTGGCTAAAAACGGAATTGCTTAACTACTATAGCCACCTTATTAACCAGATCTTGCTCATAACGGCTTTTTTTCACTCAAAAATTTAATAAATTTTAAATAGATGTGTCGATTTGACCTGATATTAGAAATGGGAAGCATATTTTGAGAAACCTTAAAGAAGAGAACTTTAGATGTGTGTTTAATATCTGAAAAAGTGGAACAAACGTATAGAGAGTATTCATAATTATTACAAGGATTTTTAAATTAAATTTTTTGTTTATTATTTTCTATTTCTTTAAATATTCAGCATTTCTGTAGATTATTTACATGAGCTTACTTTATCACCGGAGTATTATAATTCAAATAAATTCCTCAGGAGAGAATCCTAGCAAAATCAAACAATTTTCCGAAACAAATGAAAATACAATTTAATAACTAGCATACTCACCTAGTTCCCATTATATTTAAATAATATTTTTTTTTCATTTTACATATTCGACCTTCGTCAGGAAATGCACACGGGAGTATGTATTTATTGGGAGTGAAGGCTAACAACTAGAGAGAGAGTCGCCCCAACAATTTGATCCGGAGAAAATACCACGACTTCCTGAAGGTCGGGTTGGCTTTGTTTTTAGAGTCCAACATATCTCTCCAAACTTGATCGCTTCATTTGCATGAGGCTGGCTCCTGGTTAGGCCGGCAGACCAAAATAGGCGATGGTGTGTGAGATATTATCAGTTCTGTAACGGTTGTTCTCTGTCGCCAAGCTTCATTTCCTTGACCTGCCCCAATCACCACTTCCCCGTAGTTTATATCGGTTACACATCATTGTACATTACAATAAAAATTAATGGGCTTATAAATTTGAGAAAAGAATCCGCAGAAAAAAATATCACTAACTTGAAAACCTTGAAGTTGAAGACGCAGAGAAATAGCATTATACCAATAAAAAAAACCTATATATGTCGTATATTTGTTGAATATATACACTATATAACGCGACATATACTTTTCCTATATAGAAGTATTTGAGCACGATTCTCCCCCTTACACATAAAACAAATTTCTACTATTCTTCCTGCGATGTAAAATATTGGGAGGACTTGGTTCATCAGTGTTGAACCCTCCAAGAGGTTTCGCCAATTTAATCTACCTGAACGCTTTCTATATATCTTAAACTGAATTGGACGATTCTGCTTAAATATTCTACACTGAAGGGTGGAATATTAAAAATGACGTTAAAGAAAACTATGGACATAAGCTTTTAGGACAGTAGATTACATAGAAATTACATAGAAATATTTGCATCGAGCAATGCTCATTTTCAAACAATAAGGACAAGGCCAGATTAGGCTTAAATTAATTATCAAGCAAAAACGCGCCATCCATATATAGAAATTGAAAGCATCAAATTACGAATCCTTCCCTTACACATAAAACATACTTCTACTATCCTTCCAGTGACGAAGAAAAATATTTGGAGGGCTTGGCTCATCAGTGGTGTTTTTTCATCGCAGAAAGGACATGCCAGTCCTTGGTTGGAAAACAAACTCCGCCCTCACCATGACTGAAAATTGGATGAGTGCCCACTGCGACGATATTGGTTCCATATTTTTACAACAACGGATTCGAAAGGATGACCTGCTGAAGACAATCCCGCAAGACATGGAAACCGAGGCAAGGTGCGGCTCTAACCCGGCGAGAAGTTCCAACCCTTCACCCTGACAGCGAGACAATCTTTCAGGCGACATGCCGCAGTCAACTCTCGAAGCTACAATATTTTTTATTAAAAATCCTTTATCGAGCCCCTACACGTCATGCGGACGACAACCCAAGTCAAGTTTCCTGACTGCACTTTGATTAACTGAGAGTTTTGAGACTTTCATATTGATTCGTTCTCATTTTTAAATTTTTACTTTTTATTTATTATTTTTTTATTTTCCAATTCGAATTTTAATCCAATTTTTACCCCTTTTAAGCTATTTTATATCTTCATTTTAATACGAGCTTTAAATCCAATTTATATATCTTAATTTAATATTTTTAATTTAACCTTTTGAAAAAATCTATAATCTCGCAATTTTAACAATCTAATAATATTAAATACATTTTGCCTAAAATTTCCTTGATTAGCATTAACTAAATTTATATATATATATATATTTAATCATTTATCTTATTTACTCGCTATTGTAAATTCAAACTTATTTGTGATTTTCTTAAAATTTAACCTTTATCAGAATACTAATCTCATATAATCACCTTCATATTATTCAAAATACCATTTTATGCCAACCATTATAGGTAAACGCCCAAATTCAAATTCTATAGGTTATTATCGGGCCATTTCTTTATTGCAATGATCATTACCGCTAGCATACAAACGATTGTAATAAAAATATCTTTTAAAAATTGAATTGACGTATCTCTAGAGAAATATCTTAAAATCATCAATAGACGACAATCTGTTCCTCCCAACAAGTTAAAAATATAATGAATGCGGGACCGTTCACTTACCTCCAGCAACAAATGTAGGATGCCGCAGCCAAACTTCTACGCTCACCATAATTTTATTTCTGGCGTAAATTTATACACTTCCTCGTTATTTTTCATTTACAATTATTTTTCAATACATTGATTGTGCAAACTTTTTAATACCCTTACACAGCTTCAATTTTCCCCATATTGCAAAATCTCTTAGCACGCGAATTACAAACACATCTTATCTCGTACTAAACGAGCTCCACATCGAGACATATCTATATCGCTAATTTAGAGTTCTGGGATGTCAGGGAGGCCAGAAATGGACAAATATTCAAATTGTCTTTCAAATTTTGTAAAAAGATTTTGATATACTTCAAGATCACATGGAAGTATGAAACTTTTACCACTCACTCAGTTCAATGAGAATTGCAAGTGTACAAATTTTCAGACTTCTGAGTGGTCAGAATGGCCAGGAATGAACAAATTTCTATATTTCTTTTTAAGACTTATGTTACGCCCCTTATAAAGAATTGACCAATTCGCCGCGAGCAGTCTTCCGTCTATTTAAGGCCTAATCCCCAGTGAACTTTTTATTCTAAATTTTGTAAATTCATGACTAAAACTAACTGAATAATAATAAATGTAGGTTGAAATTTTCCCCTTTTGTGCTTGTGTACATAGTAGTAAGCTATGCATCCAAATATCTTCAGATAAGCTACAGTTGGCTTTTATTTGAAAATCTCTCTTCAGGAGTTTCCCATCCCAATTATTTACAAGGTGCTCTACTTTTCAAATAAGCAAAGGTTGACATTGTTTCTGCCCAATATCTCAATGGAAGTTGTGAGTCTATCAGCAAAGCTCTTGTTCCTTCAATCAGTGTTATGTTATACCTTTCTGAGATACCATTTTGTTAGGGTGTGTAAACGTTTGTCAGTTGGTGCTTAATGCCTTTACCTTTTAAATATTGAGTCATTTGATGATTTGTGAATTCTTTTCCATTATCTGATCTTACTTGTTTGACTTTGATTTCTTTTTACTTTTCAATTTCTTCAATGAAAGATCTCATGATGTCAAAAGTTACCAATTTGGATCAGAGAAATTCTACAAATATTTTTCTAGAAAAGTCATCAACAAGTGTTAATACATATTTAGCACCTCCAATTGATTCCTCTTGAATAGGTCCAATCAAATCAATATGTATTAAGTCCAATGGTCTAGTAGATTGAGGATATAGGACTGGTTTGAATGGTGTTCTAGGATGTTTGGCCTGAATACAAACTTGACAAGTGTCCATATTCTAGGATTGGGTATTGAAATTGTGAGCTGAATTATTCTTCAACATTTGCTTAATGTATTCTTCATTTAGGTGTCCCAATCTTTTGTGCCAATCATTCCAGGTATGAAGAGTAGCCTTTAAAGCCTGTGATGGAATTTATTCTGGTGCTGATGTTTTGTTCATGTAGAAATCATTTATTTTTTGGGCCATCAAAATTTCCTCTCCATCTTCCTCCATTATATGTCCTCCATCATTATTAAAAAGTACTTTTTATTGTCATCTACCAGTTTGTTAACAGACATTAAGTTACCTGACAACTTTTGAACATAAAGGACATCATTAAGCCTAATCAACTTATTCTGTCCTTCAATTTCAATTGCTCCTTCTGCATTGGATTTTATTTCAGAGTCATCTGCAAGTTTAATTGTTTTGTGAACCTCTCTTTCTTCCTTTAATAGATCTCTATTTGATGTCAAGTGACAGCTAGCCCCACTATAAATCACCCATTCTTCAGGTTGTTGAGTAGTTTCATATTCTTTGATGTTGGACACATGTTCCTCAGGTTGCAAATTTACAAATTTTGCCTTATTTTGATGTTCAGGTTTATTCTTTGAGGTTTGTTTATTCTCGCTCCCTCTTTTATTTTTAGGATTATGGCAACATTCTATAGCCTTGTGGCCAGGTTTAGCACAAATAAAATAAATAGGCTTATTACCATTTCTATTGTTTTGTTGAAATGCTTACTGTTTGAGAAAGATTATTTATCTATTGTATTGAATGCTTTGGAATTTCCTTCCTTTTCTTCATGAGTGAATCTTTCATGGTATAGTTTTAAGCAATTTTTAAGATAAGAAATGCTTACCTTCATTTATCAATTCAGTTGAAGTGCAACAAGGTTGTACTTTTGGGGTTGTCCTCTGATCACTGAAGTGGTGAATTCTTGATCTTGTATATCTGCACCAAGGTTTCTTACTTGTTCTAATAGCTTCTCTGCTCTGTAGATATATTCTTCCCAATTTTCTTCTTTCCTCATTGTCAATCTTGAAACGTCGTTTCGGGCCTTAATGATCCTTTTCTTTTTATCTCCTTCATATCTTTCATGCAGCGCTATCCAAATATCGTTGCTTGTTTTGCAATTTAATATTGTTGCGTTGTTGGTTGACAAATAATAACTTCCGTGGGTACAAAGGATCTTTAGGACTTTATTTAAGCCTAATCGATAAAATAATTACAGAAGAGTGCAAAAAATAAAACAACGATAAAGAAAACAGCATTTACAAATTCACCAAGTGCAGCACGGTGAGGGAAAGCAGGAGCAGAACAGGAGACAGAAGTTCGTAGAACCTTCTAGAATCTTCCAAGAAGTACAACGGCTTCGGCGGTAAGCAGCAGTCCGACCTCCTGAGACAGCAGCTTGCTTGGAGTACACCACGTAGCTTCGTTCTTCGTATTCTCTGCATGAGTTCCTCATCCCTATATATACCGGAGTAGATCTTTCCAGAACGGTCATGGTTGGTTAGCCAATCAGAAAGCCGCCAGGCTTTAGCATTGCGCAATCGCTACTGATTGGCCAATCAGTTGTCTTCCGCTTTTTCTACATTATTCTTGAATGTTCTAGAATATTCTCTCTCCATTCTGGAATGTGCTTTTCTTTTTATGTAACACTGCCCCCTCCTTTGGACTGATCGTCCCGAACAGTCCATTGTTCTGGAACAGTACCCCTAAAGGGTGCTAACCGGTTGTAGTGCACCACTTTGGGTTTAGACGTCGGGGTTTTCTGAATCCGATAGATAACATCATTGAGGCACTTGGTGATCTTGTAGGGTCCTTCCCATTGATACTGAAGTTTAGGAGAAAGTTATTTCTTCCGTTGAGGATTATGGAGCCAAACCATTTCACCCTCTTTGAAAGTCTTGTGGGAAGTCTTGACGTTGTACCTGTCTTTCATTTTCTCACGGGAAAAATGAAGCTTTTCCCTTGCCCTCTGGTGAATGGTCAGCATCCTTTCTTCCAGGTGAGAGATGTACTAATTAGTGTTTTCGAAGGTTTCTTCTGGACGACCAAGGAGCACATCACAAGGCATTAGGAGTTCATGGCCAAATAGCATTCTAGCAGGGCTATAACCAGTCGATTCATGCTCAGCTGATCGATAAGCCATCAGGAGCATGGGAAGATGTTGATCCCAGTCTCTTTGATTCTTGTAAACAAACATGGTCAGGTGTTGTGTAAGAGTCCTGTTAAAACGTTCATCATTCCATCAGATTGAGGATGCAAAGGTGTAGTTCTTGTTTTCTCAAGGCCCAGTCGCCTAAACAGTTCTTGAAAAAATATTTGATTCGAAATTTCTTCCTTGGTCGGAATGTAGAATTCTTGGCACACCAAAAATGCAGACCCAATCTTGCAGTAGCGCCTCGGATACAGTTGAAGCCTCTTGGTCTGGAATAGGGACTGCGACAGGCCATTTGGTGAAGTAATCAATTATTACCAGGATGTACTTATTTCTTAGGTCGCTTTTTGAAAAGGGCCCCACAACATCAATGGCAATCCGTTCAAACGGGGCAACTACATTGTAGATCTTCAACTTTCCTTTAGATCATGTTGTCGGTCCCTTTCTCGCTGAACATTGCGTGCAGTTTCTGCACCATTTTTCGACATCAGCTCGACCTTCTGGCCAAAAATATCTTTCTCTAGCTTTGGTCAATGTTTTTCTGATGCCGAGGTGACCTCCCGTGGGACTGCTATGCATCTCCTGGAGAGCCAAAGGTACATGAGATCTGGGTAACACCAACTTCCAGGATTCATGCTTTCCATCCTCGCTCTCCCATTTCCTGTATAAGACACCATCTCGCAGGGTCAAAGAATTCCAGAGGGACCAGAGACTTTTGGTTTTAGGACTGTACGGGGCCACATTTTCCCAGGATGGTCTTCCATCTAATTCCTTCCAATTTATCATTGGCAAAAGATTTCGGTCTTCACGTTGAGATTTTCTTAAAACTTGTCCAGTCCAGTGTTGCTCTTCTACCTCATCGCTTTCTTGCAATGTAACTTGCCTTACGCCATATTTATCTTCAGCACGAGCACAATGTGGAACACATGGCCTTCTTGAAAGCGCATCAGCATTCTGGTGGCGTTTTCCAGGACGATGTTTAATTTTAACTTGATATTCCTGAAGTCTTTGAATCCATCTGGCTAGCTGTCCTTCTGAGTTTTTGAAATTTAAAAGCCATTGCAAGGAAGCGTGATCACTTCTGAGAATGAATTCCTGTCCATATAGGTAGTGATGGAAATGTTCAATAGACTTGACGATATCCAGCAACTCTTTTCTAGTAACACAGTAGTTTCGTTCAGGCTTAGATAGGGTCTTGCTAAAATAGGCAATTACTCTTTCAGAGCCTGCCTGCACTTGTGAGAGGACGTCACCAAATCCTGTATTACTTGCGTCTGTGTCCAGGATGAAAGAGTATCCAGGTCTAGGGTAGGCCAGAATGGGAGCAGCCACCAGCATCTCTTTCAGTTTTTCCATGGCTCGCTGGCAATCAGGAGTCCAAACAAACGGCTTTCCACTTTCAGTCAAACGATAGAGAGGTCTTGAAATATTAAAGAACCCTGGGATGAATCTCCGGTAATAAGTGCATAATCCCAGAAAGTTTCTCAGTTGTGTCAAATCTTTTGGAGTAGGCCACACATCCTTACAGTTTCTGTCTTTTCTGGATTTTCACTCTGAACACCTTCAGCAGAAATTATATGACCCAGGTAGGCTACTTCCTTTTTAAGGAATTTGCACTTCTTTCAACTCAATTTTAAATTGGCAGCCTCTAAGCGTTTAAACACCTTCTCAATGTTCGAGATATGCTCTTCAAAGTTCTTTTCAACTACAATGATGTCATCCAAATAAACCAGACATGTTTCTGTAGCTAGTCCTTGCAGAACAGCTTCCATTAAACGTTCAAAGGTTGCTGGCGCGTTGCAGAGCCTGAACGGCATTACGTTGAATTGGCACAACCCAGATCCAGTTGTAAGCGCAGTCTTTTCTTTGTCATCAGGATGCATTTCTACTTGACAGTATCCACTTTTCAAATCCAGTGTTGAGAACCATTGGGATCCAGCTATTGTATCTAGAGTTGCATTAATGCGAGGAAAAGGATAAGAGTCCTTCTTGGTGATATCATTCAACTTCCTATAGTCGACACCAGTGTTGATTCACCACCCTCACTGGTATTACATCCCGTTCAGTGTCAATAAGTTCCTTTGCTACGAGAATCCCCCTTGAGGGTGCCTCGGAGTCTCCTTCCAGAATGGCAAATTTTGAAATGACCTTTGTAGTTTCCAACTGTCCTTTGATGACACATTCCCTGCGTGGTGGCACTTGTGTATCTTCTAGAGCTAACACTCGGCAGGCTTGAAAATTGTGAAGTTGCTGAGATGTCAGGAGAGGGATATCTTCATCGCTGGTCCGCCCGATATCTATCGAAAGTCCAAATTGCCTCAGGACATCCAGACCAATGATGCACTCGTCCATGATATCAGTAACGTAGCCTTTATGCTGGAAAATCTTGCTTCCGATTTGTATGCTCAGCAAGACACAATGGTGCAATTTAGCCCGCTCCCCTTTTGCAGTTTGCAGTGAAATTGACTTCATTCGAACCTCAACAGGCTTTGGATACATATTCTGGAAGACATCAGGTCGCTACGAGGGTAATCCATTTTCTGTATTTCGAAGACTGGAGACTTGGATGGTACCATCAGGGGCATTCTCAAATGGCCCAGCAGCTTTCGCCCTGAAAAGCTGACTATTCGTAGTTTTCCTGGTTCTTCCTAGGGGATGAGGGGGTTTTATAGTTATCTGGAGAGTTTTTCCTTAGGTGGCCATCTTTTCCACATTTCCAGCAACCTGTATCACTGCGCTGTTTTACCTTTCGGGGGCAATTTGGAGACATGTGAGCATAGGCTCCACAGGTCCAGCAGAGCCCTTTTCTCTTTCTGGAGTATCCAATTTAACTTGTCTAGCCACGCGATAACTTCCTCTAGAGGCTTGTTGGGCAGCTTCATGCCTCATGGCTTGGACAAGGGTTTCTTGTAGAGTAGTCGCACTTGAAAGTCTAGCAAACCTTTGGGTCTCAGGGTCTCCGATGGCATCAACAAACTGTTGTTGGGCCATAAAGTCTTGGTTTTCAGACGGGCACGTTGGAAAGGCTAATCTTGCCAGGCGTCGGATATCGTTGGCCAAATCCTGCAAACTTTATTTCTTTTCTTGTAGTCTATTCTTGAACTTCACTACATGAAGCTGTTGGTAATGTTCTTCTCCATATCGGGAATCCAGAGTGTCAATCAGGGAGTTGAAGTCTAGGCGGAGTTGTTCCGGAATCATCTGGAGTACATCCACTGCAGGTCCACGAAGTGCAGCAGCCAAAAATCTTGCCTTATCTCTAACCTTCCATCCGTTAGCTTGGGCAACCACATCGAACTGGGTTTTGAAGGAGGCCCATGATGATTGTCCATCAAAGGTAGGAACTTTGACAAGAGGTCTACCCGAATTGTTATTCTCTTGCTGGAAAACCGGCGAGGCCCGTTTCGACAGCAGCAAGTCTCTCTTTTAAAGAAGCCATTTCTTCTTTTACAGAGGAAATGTCTTCTTTTACAGCTGAGATTTCATCTTCTAAGCATTTGAATTTAAGCCTCAAGCTTTCTTTTAGCTCTTGATGTTTAGCTTGAAAAGCCTCGCGAGTTTCTTTATTTTGAGCTTGAAAAGCCTCGCGAGTTTCTTGATTTTGAGCTTGAAGAGCCTCGTTTAGAGCTTACGAGTTTCTTTATTTTGAGCCTGAATAGCTTCACGAGTTTACTGATTTTGAGCTTGCAAAGCCTGGTTTTGAATTGCATAGCTTGGATCGCTTTCAATATTTCTTCCATTTTTCGGGTAAGTACCATAAATTATTCAGGCTTCACCTAAAGATCCGACTTCTGACACCAAATTTTTGCGTTGTTGGTTGACAAATAATAACTTCCGTGGGTACAAAGGATCTTTAGGACTTTATTTAAGCCTAATCGATGAAATAATTACAGAAGAGTGCAAAAAATAAAACAACAATAAAGAAAACAGCAGTTACAAACTCACCAACTACAGCACGGCATGGGAAAGCAGGAGCAGAACAGGAGAAAGAAGTTCGTAGAACTTTCTAGAATATTCTAAGAAGTACACCGGCTTCGGCGATAGCAGCAGTCCGAACTCTTGAGACAGCAGCTTGCTTGGAGTACACCACGTAGCTTCGTTCTTCGACTTCTCTGCATGAGTTCCTCATCCCTATATATACCGGAGTAGATCTTTAGAGAACGGTCATGGTTAGCCAATCAGAAAGCCGCCAGGCTTGAGCATTGTGCAATCGCTACTGATTGGCCAATCAGTTGTCGTCCGCTTTTTCTACATTATTCTTAAATGTTATAGAATATTCTCTCTCCATTCTGTAATGTGCTTTTCTTTTTACTAAACAATATTGAGGCGACTAAGGAGTCAGTCATTGCACATGTGATGATTCCTTTAGCTTGAGCATCTTTCTTCTTCCATTCATCTTCTGGTGGATCACCTTCCAAAAGGTCGTTCAATTCTTTGCCTTCCAAAATTGATACGATCCTAAATTTCCAAGAAGCGAAGTTTTTTCCGTCAAATTTGGGAACTTGTACACTATTCTCCATTTTTCTGAAGATGTGTATGTGATATCTTGGGACCTCTGGGACCAGTGTTACCTGATGCTAGACGAACCTCGATGTCAACTCTACCGTGCAGTCGTGGTGGAAGGCGACACAGCTGGGCCAAAGGTGAAATAAACAAACAGAGATTCCACTAAAAGCGTCTGACGTCAAGAAGGAATGGGATGAGGAGAGAGGGAGATCTTTAGAGCAAGTGTTACCTTGTTGAGAGCCAAGCGTATACTGACAATTCTTGCTTCTCGATTTAACACCAAGACCTGTCTTCTTTCCCATTGGTCGAAAGGTGTCACATGGCCTTTTTCTATTGGTTGACCTATTTAGGTGATGTCTTCTGATTGGTCTTTGCTACTGCCTTTGACGGAAGATACGTCCGGTCTTGTTCCGGAAATACGGGCGTTACTCGACTTTTATGGTTTCCGCGGTCACAAGATACGTCCGGTCTTGCCCAGGAAATATTGTCTTGTAAATTATTTATAGTTGGGCTAGTTTTAAGCCTCTTTTGCTAGGCCTTGCTTCGACTTCTGTCCTAAGCCTGATTAGTTTTAACCCTAATTTTCTCCTGTTAGTCTCCATTCCTTCTATCTGTACAGTTGCGATACTTTATTAGATTCTTACGCGGTACAGATTGATGTTAGTTGAGGCTTTCTATTGGCAGTACATAAGGAGTTATATACAGTCATGGGGTGGAACATGTGGTAGTAGATATCTAGACTATTTACAACAATTCCATGGTCTTAAATCATCACAGATGGCCCCGGATGTGAGAGGGTTCATATGGAGGGATTTAAGAGAGCGGAATAGGAAGACTGTTATTAAGGAAGTAATTTTTAAAAATTAATTGAAATGAGTTGGTATATAACATGGGGTTGATTTCTGTATATCCATAAGAGATAATAAAGCATAAACAACTAATATTAAACATACAAGTAAAACAAAAATAGGAATAAAAGAATTAATAGAGAGCATATAATGACGATAGGTAAAAATAAAAATGATTTGATGGGAAAATCATGATCTCTTCGTGATGGGCGTTAGAAAGGGTTGAGGGGTTAGTTATTACTTGGTTGAGGCAATGTCACTTTGACTCAAGTCCCAAACCATTTAATGTGCATGGCGCGGAAAACCTAGGCCATGTTTCACATGTAAATTTAAGGACCTAATAAAGTTACAGTACCACAATCGAAAAGTAAGATAAGGGTGATTGTTATGGGTTTTAGTAATTAGTCGTTAAGACGTACGCATGCAGGATAAAGAGGGCGAAGATCAGTGACCAGAAATCAAAGTTTTAATTAGAGTCGTCAGGGGCTTAGCGAGAAAAAGAGTAAAATAAAAAAAAAGATGTGCCAGCGTGTGGCATGAGAGTGCCCTGGAATATATTAAAAAAAATACAATTTGCACGTATCCAAGCCAGAAGTAGGGATAGGTAAATCTGGGGGACGGTGTGTCAAGATTGTTAATTACGAAATCAAAGTAGGTCAAGTCTAGCCTGCGAAGGAGTTAAAAGTTCCTGCGGAAAAGGGTTAGTATTTATTAAGAAGTAACCTTTAAAGTGGTTGTTTAAGAGGTTATTGAAGATTGCCCTGTTTTTAGATCATGATTTTTAGTTTGATTATAAAAGAATATATCATTGAGATGTGAAATTGCGAAATTAAGGCTTTGCATATAGCGTTAAAGGATTTAAAAAATCGAAAATAGAATTGCGAAGTTAAATGCAAAGTAATCTTTAAAAAAAGTAAAAATAGTGATGATATGATACAAAGATTAACACACTACAGCAGTATATAAGGGGTAATAGAAAGTGAAAATATTAAATGAAAATTAATAATGAGCAATAATATACTCGATAGCATTGACATGGTAGCGGAAGATGAAACAATGTAAATAACATCTAATTTATAAAGTGAGGAAAAATATAAAATGACAAAAGGCAAATTAGTGATATAAACATGAAATATAAACTTGAGATTATTAGATATGAAAGATAAAATATAAAGTTGATTATAGAATAGAGTCATAAAGCAAAAGTAAATAAGTTTTGGTAAAGAAAAATAAAATAAAATGACAATAATCTAAACTGATTGGTTGACGTTAAAAAAAAAAAAACAATTATAAGAGCTATATAATGATTATATACAAGATTATTAAAATGAAAAATTTTAAAAAATGTTCATCGAGAAAGAAGAGTAAGTGAGATTATACATAGAAATTATATATCGTGAAAGAATGGAAAGTTGTAGGCCAAATGTAATGTTCCTGTTTTTTAGGAGGGGTGGAGAGAGCTTTAAATTGTCCTCGATCGCGATATCTTTGGTCTTGTTGGCCTAAGTTGTTCTAACTTATCGAATTTGTTTTAAGTTTGGTGCGACTCGTGGATCACATTGTTTCCAACTGTGAAACTTACTGAGTCCTAATGTTGTCGATTTTTTGTTCCCTGCGCCACGTTTAGGTGAAAACGTGATTCTTCCTAAAGCGGCATTTATTCTGTGTGTGCAGGAGAAACACGGCTATCTATTCTAACCGATAAAGGGTTGTTGTTGTTGTTTTTTTTTTTTTTTTTTTTAACATGTGTGGGTGTGTGTGATTTTTAGGTAAAATGTTGTCCTTGGTTCTAAGTGTCGATGTTAAGTGGACAAGTTAATCGAGGGCGAGAGAATGTTAGTGAACAGATTTGTTAGTAAATGTACGCACTAATGTTTAATTTAATAGGTAGCGAAAATCCATTAGAGTGACATCGGGGTGGCGACGGGCGGTAACAAGATGTCGGCTATTTGTTTGCTCGGGGGGGCGAGGGGGAGCGAACCTATTTTTAATGTGATTCCGGATTTAGGTCAGGGGGCCTTTTGCGAGGCTGCTTGCTTTCTTTCAACTTATTGGAAGATCTCTACATTAAGGTGCAGAAAAGGCGCTGAGCAAGTCGGGGGTATAAGACGGGATTTCTGCGCGTCAAATATTGTGGGACATAAATGGCCGAATTCTATCAAGTGGACATCAGGTGTTACGCGAGGTGTTGGAATTAGAGGCTGGGCGCGAGGAATAAGATATCTTCTGTATAGTATTTAAGTTTGTTCACATGAACTGTATCATCTTCTTTATTTAGGGGTCGATTGGGTCTGTTAATTCGGACTACGTTTGGGGATATTATTTCTATAATTGTAAACGGACCTGTGAAGTATGGTGCCAATTTTCCCGTATCGGGATGTTTATAATTTTTTACGAGGACTAGGTCACCAATCTCGAAATGCGGGGCTTGATGACCTTTATCATATATTTGTTTGTCCCTTTCATGCTTAAGCTGTGTTCTGCTGGAGGCGAGTTGCCTAGCCTTCTGTACGTCGGGAAACGGGTTGTAATGAGTTTTTAGTTCTGGTGGGATGCTATTAAACATCAAGAAGATCGGTGGGAAACCTGTGACGGTGTGCGGGGATTGGTTATAGATTTGGACAACTTGTTTAATTAGTTTGGTCCAAGATGTCTTCGGGTTTTCGAGATAAAGTAACCTTAGTTTTCCAGTGATGGTGGCGTTCAATCGTTCTATCAATCCGTTAGCTTGCGGATTGTTACTGGTGGTAAGCAGTGGTTGTATACCGCGAGATAGCAGAAATTTGCGGAATTTTTCGGAGGTTAATGCGGGCGCTCTATCCGAAAGTAGACGTTTTGGAGACCCTTGTTGTAGTACCTTTTTTAGGGTTTGGATGTACGTTAAGGTACTTGTAGATTTCGATGGGAATGCCCAAGCGTATCTGGTCAAGTGATCCACTATAACATGGAGATACGTCTTGGAGTGTCCGTATTTCGAAAATCCGGCTATTGTATCTATTGATATTAAATCGAATGGCTGTTGTGGTGGGGGAATTTGTCCTAAGGTGCCATAAGGCTTACCTTTGGGTCTTTTGATGATTTGGCAGGTATGACAGGAATTTACAAATTTTTGTATGGACTTGGCCATACCTTTCCAGTAATACTGAGTAGAGATTAGGCGAGCCATTTGGGAGATACCGGGATGGTTGTATTCGCTGTGAACCTGGTTCATAGGCGAGTGTTGAAGAGCTTCGGGTATTATTATTCGATTTACACCTTTACGCCGTATGGTGTGTAGACCGTTGACGTCTACAGCGACACTGGTATCTGTGATATTCGGTTGGTGTTTCTTAATAGTACGGGCACTGATAAATCCACAAAATGGATTGCGAGAAAGCAAATCGGCCTCGTGTTGCTGGGTTCCCTTGAGGTACTGTATTTCATAGTCGTAAGTGGATAGTCTTAAACTCCACCTAAAAAGTCGTCCTGACGGGTTTTTAATAGTTTTAAGCCATTGTAGGGCTTGGTGGTCGGAGTAGACAGTTAATTTGGTACCGGATAGATAGATGCGGAATTTTTCGATGCTTTCTACGATCGCTAAGCATTCTAACTCTGAAATGGTATAGTTGCGTTCGTGAGGGCGTAGTGCTCTACTGTAATACTGTGTGGGATGAACTTTTCCATCCGGATGTACTTGTTTGAGAATTCCTGCGATTCCCTGGGTGGAGGCGTCACAGTACAAGCGGCAGGGTAAGCCATCCTGATACAGATGTAATACGGGCTTACTTGTTAAGCTCTCCTTGAGAGCCGTGAATGCCTGTTGACATTTTTCGTCCCATTGCCATTTAGTGTCTTTTTTAAGTAAATGGTTGAGTGGGGTTCTGAGACGGGCATAATCGGGTATAAACTTGTTATACACGTTGACGGCTCCTAAAAAGGACTGTAGCGTTTTTTGGTTGAAGGGAGGTTTGATAGCGTTAATAATATCGAGGTTACGGGTCTGCGGTGTGTAAGTTCCGTTCTTAACAGTGTATCCTAGAAATTCTATTGATGTCTTCAAAAATTCACATTTTTTATAGTTTAGTTTAATATTTTCCTGTTGGCAGATCTCCAGGAATTTTTCTACGTGTTGAATATGCTCTTCTAAGGTATCCGAAAAGATAATAAAATCATCGAAATAGTGGGCTATGAAGTTTAACTTATATTTTTGGAATATTTGGTTTATTGCACGTTCAAAAATCTGTGGTGAGTTGCGCATCCCAAAAGGAAGCCTACAAAATTCGTATTGCCCGTCTAATGTCACGAAAGCTAATAGGTGACGGGAACTGGGATCTATTTCGACCTGCCAGTAGGCAGAAGATATGTCGGCTGAGGAGAAATATTTGGCGCGTGAGAGTTTGTCGAGTATATTCTCTATCAAGGGGAGAGGATGGACGTCTGGTGCAATGATTTCATTAATCCTACGATAGTCAACACAAAAGCGTTTTGATTTGTCACGTTTGGTGACAAGCGTAATAGGACTGGCATAGGGAGATACTGAGGTTGTAATTATACCGTGTTCAAGCATGTGTTCGATTTGTGTTTGTATTTCAAGTTGGTCAATTAGGGGTACGCGATAAGGACGTAAGGCAATTACCTTGTCCGAAGTAGTATTGATTTTTACGGGAGGTATTTTAAGCTTAGGGACGTCGTATTTATTGGCGGCGAAAACGGGTGTAAATTGATGCAGTACCTTGTGTAAATTATAGGGACAGTGACCTAGGTTACTTGTGTCCAAAGATATGCAAGAGGAGGACATAGAGGCGTTGAAAGTAGGATCAGGAACATTAAATTGAGGCCAAATAAGAGTGTTGGAGTTCACCACGTGTGAGCAACCCGTTCCAGGAGGGGAAGATTTAGTAAATGGGACAGTTGTATTAACCTGTCCATGGGACACGCGTTGCTTGCACGAGGTGAATTTGTATAAGGTAGTTGGTAGAGGTACATTATCTTGATACAGGAGTAGCTGAGGACAGTTTATAATTAGTAGAAATCTTTTTATGGAGTTAAGGGATAATATGCCAAAAGGCAAGGGGGTATCTATAATATGGAATTTTAGGTTCTGCGTTATGTTACCTATTTTTACGTTTAAAAAGATATAACCTATGGTGAAAATATTGTTAGCTATAGCATTAATAGTTAAGTTAAATGGGTGAACAGGTATTTTCTTTTGCAATTTGGTTTCTATTATTTTAAAAGTATTCCGACTAATTATATCGATAGATGCTCCTGTATCAAATAGTAGATGTAGGTTTACATTATTGGGCAGTTCAGCTCGAACGAGCAATTGTTCAACGAAAGTTATGTGAGGAGGAACCTACTGTTGTGCTGTCTTGGGCGTCGGAACAGGCCTGTTTTGGTGCCGTGGTCGAGGTACCTATGGGACAGCTAGGGTTCACTGCTTGCGCTGGGCTCGTGGTGTAGAGAGGATCAGGGGAGCGGGTAACATGCGCTCGCGTGTTGTTAACTTGGAAGGGTGCGGGAGAGGACAACACAGTTCTGTCGTGCTGCGGATAAGTTGTGGCTCGGTACACAGGTCTTGGACGGCTCTGTGCAGGCCGTTTGGGGCACTGGGCGTGCCAGTGCATGGCGCCACAATACCTGCAGGATGAAGGGGGTGGATTGGCAGAGTAGTTGGGTCGCGCTGACCATGGTCGCGGAGCACTGTACCTCGGTGACTTACGCGCGATACTACACTATACCACGCTTGGAGGGTGTTCGGTTGCACGGCAGCGACAATGCGCTGATCAGCGACGGGTAACCCATCAGTCAGGGATTCTAAAAGGATTTTGTGGGGAAGGTTCAGCTGTAGGCCACACACCGTCTTTTTTTGATAATATTCCTCTAACGAGGAGCGATCTGTCAACTTAATGGCCAAGAATTGGGCAAATGACGCGTTTGTGGTTTCAGGAAAGAGGTCTATCAGGGCCTGCCTTGCGTCAACGTAATATAATTTGTCTAATTTTAGGCTGCGGAAGTAGTGCAGGGCCTTACCTTGTAGGAGGTTGGGAAGCCTTCTCAGTCTTTCGGTGTAGTGTAGTTGGGCCAGATCAGCTTGGGCGTCGTAGTTGTCGAAGAAGCTCTGCGCCTCGTACGAACCATCGTAACGCGATAGCTCCACATCTCGCGAAAGTCCTGTCGCCGAGGAGAGCTGATATATCGTCCTGGCTAAACTCCCCAGGACATCTGACACCGGCGGTGGGGGCGTGACGTCCTCGTGGTTGGGGGGAACTTCCTGCGTCCTACCGAGGGTGGTTTCTTTCTTTGGAAAAGTGTTGTTTTCGCCACTTTCGGAGTCGGGATCGGACTCCATTGGTTCCTTTGGATTCTCCTCTCTTCCCTGTTCCATCTTTCTGTACAGACAGTGGTCTACTTGCTTACTTGTACCTTGGCGTCCACTATCCTGTCGACTCTTCGGACGGGGTAGTCTGTGATATCTTGGGACCTCTGGGACCAGTGTTACCTGATGCTAGACGAACCTCGATGTCAACTCTACCGTGCAGTCGTGGTGGAAGGCGACACAGCTGGGCCAAAGGTGAAATAAACAAACAGAGATTCCACTAAAAGCGTCTGACGTCAAGAAGGAATGGGATGAGGAGAGAGGGAGATCTTTAGAGCAAGTGTTACCTTGTTGAGAGCCAAGCGTATACTGACAATTCTTGCTTCTCGATTTAACACCAAGACCTGTCTTCTTTCCCATTGGTCGAAAGGTGTCACATGGCATTTTTCTATTGGTTGACCTATTTAGGTGATGTCTTCTGATTGGTCTTTGCTACTGCCTTTGACGGAAGATACGTCCGGTCTTGTTCCGGAAATACGGGGCATTACTCGACTTTTATGGTTTCCGCGGTCACAAGATACGTCCGGTCTTGCCCAGGAAATATTGTCTTGTAAATTATTTATAGTTGGGCTAGTTTTAAGCCTCTTTTGCTAGGCCTTGCTTCGACTTCTGTCCTAAGCCTGATTAGTTTTAACCCTAATTTTCTCCTGTTAGTCTCCATTCCTTCTATCTGTACAGTTGCGATACTTTATTAGATTCTTACGCGGTACAGATTGATGTTAGTTGAGGCTTTCTATTGGCAGTACATAAGGAGTTATATACAGTCATGGGGTGGAACATGTGGTAGTAGATATCTAGACTATTTACAACAATTCCATGGTCTTAAATCATCACATGTATATTTAACCTTTTCGGTAAATTTGTTTTATTTTTCAAGAATGTTGACGCTCGACTTAAGCCTTTTTTTTATTCGCGCGTTGGGAGAAGTGCTGGGCCCATAACCATTGAAGGAAGTTTTAATTAATGAAGGAGTGTTTAATTAATGATTTTACAAACATTACATACACATACATAATATAAAGAAAAATTAATGGGAAATACAGCAATCAAATATATATGTGCTATCGAACAACCACAACAACATCAGCGTAGTCAAAAATCAATTAAAATGTCATCAATGATAATAAGCTTGGAAATTAAATCCAACACATAATTGCAGTTGATATTGTTGCACCAAGTTGAAGCTTTGCAGGGTCGTCGACCTTGGGTTCTTCCTTCTTGGTGTAATACACGTTTCCCGAGCGGGTTTCCATATTAAAAGTAAATAAATAAAATTAAATAAAAATATATTACCTTTTAAAGTTATTGTGTTTATTTATTCTTGTCTTCCTCGTAGGTTACGATCCGCAGTCTTCGTCTAGGTCCTCCCCCGCTCCAATAAGCAATAAAGATATATGTACAATAAATATTACAAAAGGAGTGAAACTATAAAAAGGAATGATGCTAATCTAAATATTCTGTTTTAAATAAATATTAAATATCATAGAATATTTTGAATAAATGTAAGGCGCATTAAAATTGATGTAACACTTCCCCCTCTCCAGAGGTTGTCACGTCCTCGTGAATGACCTCATCCATTCTCTCATAATAAAGCTTGATTCTTGAAACATGAACTATCAGAGGGTCTTGGCCTGGTTTATATCTTTCGGTTCTATTAGATAATTGACGCTAGACATCTTTTTTAATATTCTATATGGACCAAAATATTTTCTCAGAAGTTTCTCACACTTTCCTATTTTCCTAATTGGTGTCCAAACTGCTACTAATTCTCCTGGTTCGTAGCTTCTTTCCATGTGTTTCTTGTCATAGTTATTTTTCATTCTTTCTTGAGTCTTTATTGTGTTGTTAATAACTAATTTTCGTGTTCTGTCTATTTTGTCTAAGTGATGTTTTATGTATTCATCATAATCATCCTTGTCAATGTCCACCGAGATATTCCTGTCGTCCAAAAGAGACGTGGGTTCTCTTCCAAACATCAGGAAAAAGGGAGAATATCCTGTGGTTTCCTGAATTGTAGTATTGTAAGCGTGAGTGATGAACGGGAGTATTTCGTCCCAATTCTTCTGATCAGTGTTCACATACATACTGAGCATATTGATCAATGTTCTATTTAACCGTTCTGTCAATCCATTAGTCTGGGGATGGTAGCTCGTTGTGAAGCAATGTTTAATCTTGCACATTTTCATCACCTCTTCCATTAAATTACTGGTAAATTGAGAGCCCCTGTCACTAATAAGATATTGTGGGGTTCCGTGCCGGAGAAAAATATCCTCTACTAGAAATTTTGAAACTTCTTTCACTGTTGCTTTCGAGACTACTTTTGTTTCTACATATCTAGTGTAGTAG
This sequence comes from Cordylochernes scorpioides, assembly GCA_030710605.1. Classification (NCBI taxonomy): domain Eukaryota; kingdom Metazoa; phylum Arthropoda; class Arachnida; order Pseudoscorpiones; family Chernetidae; genus Cordylochernes; species Cordylochernes scorpioides. The sequence goes on along the minus strand of CP092886.1, from coordinate 92,233,084 downwards.
TCCGTCAGCACGATTATCAAATTTTTCCTGTTTTTCGTAGATGGCAACAAGGTCAATTCCAATTCTTTCGAAAGGAAAGTTGGCTGGGGGAATGGGCTGTAGTAGTCCAGAAGGTAATTGGTTTGAGCCTTTTCTACTTTGGCAAAGGTGACACGTCTTAACGAATTCTAAGACATCCTTTCCTTTAGCATGGATGGCCAAAGGTATTTACTCTTTATTCGGTACATGGTTCTGGCGACACCCAGATGGCCATTCAACATATGATTGTGATATTCTTTCATAATTTCTCTCTTTTTCTTCTCTGGAACCACAAGTAACCACGCCCTGCCTTCTGGGTTCGGGTTTTTCTTAAAGAGGCATCCATCTTCTACTTTAAAGTTTTGCGCAATTGATCGCCTGCTTCCATTAAGGTTTTTCTTAACACTTCGATAAACTTATCCTCTTCGTCTGTTATTTGATTTAAAAATAGCCTTTCAAAATTCTCATCCCAATCAGTTTCTGGTAAGGGTTCCCTAGATAAGCCATCGGCGTCCAGATGCTTCTTTCCTGATTTATGTATTATATCGAAGTCATATTCTTGAATTTATAATGCCCATCTTGCCAATCGACCTGTTGGATCCTTCAAGTTTTTGAGCCAGCATAAGGCGTGATGTTCTGTTACTATTTTAAATTGTCTTCCATAAAGGTAGGGCCGTAATTTTGACATTGACCAGACAACGGCCAGACATTCTTTTTCAGTTGTTGAATAATTTTGATCCGATTTACTTAGGGTACGACTCAAATATGAGATCACCTTCCCTTCACCACCGATGTCTTGGACAAGTGTTGCACCTATGCCGATGTTGGACATATCAGTATAAACATAAGTAGGCGCATTTGGATTGAAGTGACCTAAAATTGGTGGACTTAATAGTGCTGTTTTTAGGGTTTGAAACGCTTCCTCTTGTCTTTCTGTCTAGGTAAATGATACACCTTTTTTTTATAAGGTTGGTCAAAGGGTCAGCAATTTTTGAGAAATCTTTGATAAATTTCTATTTTATATGAATACATTCCCAAAAAGGATTGTACTTCTTTGACCTTTTTGGGCCGAGGAAAATTTCTGACAGCTTTGATGTTATGTTCCGCGGGTTTTATACCATGTTTGCTCGTTATATAGCCGAGAATCTCCAATTTTTCAAAAGCAAATCGGCATTTTTTGTCGTTTAACCTTAAATTAGATTCACGAAAACATCTAAAAACAGCTTCAAGTCTTTTGAGGTGCGTTGGAAAATCCGGGCTATATATGATAACATCATCCAGATAACACAAACAAATTTGCCATCTCAGATTTCCAAGCATATTCTCCATATTTCTCTCAAAGGTAGCAGGCGCGTTACAAAGTCCAAAAGGCATCACGTTGAATTCATATAATCCATGCGCTGTAGTGAAAGCTGTTTTCTCTTTGTCTCTTTCTTCGACTTCAACTTGCCAATATCCAGATCTGAGGTCTATTGCCGAGAAGTATGTAGATCCTTGGAGAGTATCCATAACTTCGTCTATTCTAGGGATCGGATAGACATCTTTTACTGTCACATTATTCAGTTTTCTGTAGTTCACACAAAATCTGTATTTACAATCTCGCTTCTTGACCAATTATTACTGGAAAAGACCAGGGGCTAGAAGATGGCCTAATTATCCCTTCTGTAAGCATCTCGTCAATTTGCTCTTTTATAATATCTCGTTCTTTAGCACTTACCCGGTAAGGCTTGTGTTTAATTGGCTTCGCGTCTTCTGTGGCCTATCCGATGTTTTGCCAAATTGGTTCTCTCTAATCTCGACGAAAACAGATCTCCATACCTTTCTAAAACTTGTTTAACTCCATCTGTTCCTTTGGTGAAAGATTTTCGTTTATTTGGAATCTAGGTTCTTTGTTCTCTTCTACCTCTCTTTCTCGATTCACATTTATTTTCGCTGGACTACTTCCAAAAGCCAATGTTTGGTTTTTCATTATTTTTAACGGTCGAGGATACGGATTAGTTATCCAGATATGTGTTTCCCTATTTATAACATTGATCAAGCTTCTTGCTAGACGAAGTCCATTTGTTTGAAACATTTTGCTGCTCTCCTCGATAATATATTCCCCATCCTCTGTTTCTACCCATGCCTTGATTAATTTAATGGAACATTCCGGTACAATGGAATCCTTGGCACTCTTTATTTTCAACATTTTAAAATTGATTTCGTCATGATTATTCGTCAAATCGTATTTTATAGTTTCTTGCTTATACAATCTATTTTCGCGTTCATTTTCTTAAGGAAATCTCTCCCAAGAATTAATGTCCGTAAATGCGTTTTCAATATCACAAAGTTGTGTGATAATGTTTCGTCATCAATTTTTATATTTAAAAATATACTTCCTACCATGTCCAATTTTTTTCCATCGGGTCCTGCACAAATTTTTGCGAGTTTACTTATACCATGGCCTGTATCGAGGGCTGTTCTGAGGTCGACCACTGAGAGGTCAGTACCTGTATCAACCGAAGCTTCAAAAGTCCCTATCTTGTCCACATTAATTTTTAATTTGTATTTAGGGTCCAACTTCTTGATTCCGTTTATAGTCGACTTGCTTTGATTGACAGATTCAGGCGCGACGCTTAGTTTAAATCTTCCAACACGGAATATCTATTCCGGGTAGGAATATTTGTCTGTGTGCTATGACATACATCAGCATAAAGCCGAGGTCCTGATTTCTCTGATATTTCATTCATTTGGCATTTCTCTTCGACCTTCTCTTGGGTATCTGTTGGATCCTCTTCTAGGATTCTTATAAACTTTACCCTACAATAACGGGCCACCGTTAAACCGGGCTTGTTAAACTTAAAGCAGATTGGTCTTCCATCTTCCGTCCTATTTTTGCTCACTTCTTGGCTTTTATTGTAGGTGTTTCTCTGAAGGTTTGGTTTCGGCACAAAATTAGGATTATAAGGACGTCTAGGGGTAGAGGGCTGGGGAAAGTTGTTTCGATACTGTCTGGGAGTAGGAGGGGAGTCGTTCTTGTAATTATTGGAAACGGGGGCTTGGGGCCTGGAAGTGGTCTGGTAGTTTCGTGCGGCAGTCGGCGGCACGTACCTCGATTGTTGTTGGGGTCTAGAATAGCGTGGACCGTTATATAGGTTTCTGGATTTCTCCACACGTTCCCGATACTTCTTTTTAAAATAATCCATTTTCTTGCACACGACGAGAAGGTCATCGGTCGTTTTAGGAAGGTTCAGGTTGAGCCCGAATGAGTACTCTTTTTTTCAGTCCTCCAATAACATGTTCAATTTTCGTTTCTTCTTCCATTGCGGGGTCAACCTTGTTGCACAATACTCGAATGTCTTCCGCGAACCTGATTGCTGGTTCATTCCAGTGTTGCATTCTGTTGAAATTCATTCTAAGTTCTTCTTTATTCGCGTCCAAAGAAAAATCCTGAATGAGGATTTTAATATTTTCCCAGCTCGTGAAACTAGCTTTGTGTAAATTCAACCAGGTTTTAGCGCTTCCCGTCATGTTCATAGCGGCATAACGGGCAATTATGTAGTCCGCCCAATGATAGAGGAAACCAATCTCTTCGAGGGATTCTATCCATGGGCGAGGGTATTCTGTCCCACCATATTTCGGAATTTCAATATTGGGGTTCAAAGTAACTGGTTCGAAACCAGCATCTCTACCAATTGTTGCACCAAGTTGAAGCTTTGCAGGGTCGTCGACCTTGGTTACTTCCTTCTTGGTGTTATGCACGTTTCCCGAGCGGGTTTCCATAATAAAAGTAAATAAATAAAATTAAATAAAAATATATTACCATTTAAAGTTATTGTGTTTATTTATTCTTGTCTTCCTCGTAGGTTGCGATCCGCAGTCTTCTTCTAGGTCCTCCCCCGCTCCAATAAGCAATAAAGATATATGTACAATAAATATTACAAAAGGAGTGAAACTATAAAAAGGAATGATGCCAATCTAAATATTCTGTTTCAAATAAATATTAAATATCATAGAATATTTTGGATAAATGTAAGGCGCATTAAAATTGATGTAACAAATATAAAACAGAGCTTTTGACAATGCCTGGTGCCCAAAAGTGAAAAAAAGACTGGATTAAGACAATGTCCACGCTTCGATTGTTAAACTAATTCTTTAACAATAGAACAGTGAATTTCAAATATTATTCCTCTATAAATATTACTAAAAAACTAACTAAAGTATGTCCTCAAGGTGCACTACTAAATCCCACATTATGGAATATACTGATTGAAGAACTATTAAACACTAATTTAGATGATAAAAGTGAAAAAGTTTGCTATACTGACGACATAACTATAATATGCTGGAAAAAAAAGCCATGGCGAACTAAAGACAATAATTAACAATTTACTTAGTAAAATTAATACCTGGTGTGAAAGCAGTAAATTACAAATATTAAAGGACAAAACGAAAATATTATATTTAAATAATTGCAAATACGATATAAAATTACTTAATAGCAATATAGCTAGACCTGTCGAAACCCTTAAGATCTTGGGATTGACCTTTAGAAATCATCGAAGCAGGAACAAACTGGACTTCATGCCACACATTAATGAAATCGTGGACAAAACTACTAGAGCTAGCGGTTACCTACTCAGTTGAATAAAGAAAGCATGGAGTCTAGAATGCAGACAAAAATTAACTTTATACAAGACAATATTCCGAAGTACTATAACATATGGTCAAACAATATGGTTTCTATTTATAAGAAATAAAGCCAAAGATAAACTAAATTCCCTGCAGTATAACTTTCTTAAATACTGCATACAGGCCTATACCATACCAGGCCAACATCGTCAAACTGTACACTTATACAAACACAAATACCAAAACTCCCAGATCACATAGAATCAAACATATTGAAAAAAAAAATTGGCTACAATAGATTTAAAGGAAAATAAATTGCTAAGTATAATGAAGAAAAAGTAGAGGAATACTATGAATAATCCAACAATATTTTCAATCGTTTTTTCATCTCCTCAAAAATAACAAAATTTTTAAAACCAAATTTCTACAATGTTAAATTCTTCACGGGTCATGGTAACTTCAAATCATACCTCTTCAGAATTAGAAAAATAGATTAGCCAAGATGCTCTTGTGGAGCGGAAGAAGAAACCTCCGAACACATTCTGAACTCATGCCCATTGGTATCAAACCTAAGACAGCAGAGCAAGATGTAAAGCACCTATCTGGGTCAAATAGTTTATAATAGGGAAAGATATACAAATTTAATAAGTTCTGCAGACTTTTTATTATAAATAGACAGCTTCATGCAGCTTGAGGAACTACACTACTATGCGACTCGATTTACATCAATGTAAATAATTAATAAGTTACTTTAGAATATAACTCATTGTGAATAGCTCGACTTGATCAGCTTTCTTTCTCCACGTTATTAAATAATACAGATAATTTCATTAAATCAACTTCCATCAATGCTTAACATATTGTAAATAACTACCTTGCGATTTCTTCTATCTGCTTATGTTGTAGCTTATTTGTTTAATCTATATGTTTATTCAATTTCCCTTTTTCTTAATTGTTTAATTTCTTTTTGACAATTCTGTTACCTATTCTACTACAATATGAATAATTGTAAATAGTTCCACACGCAATTATCCGAAATCGGATATAGCGTGTCTCATTTGCAACCGGTAATATATAAAATGAAATGTCTGATCCACCTAAAGGACCAATAGCCGTGGGCCAGTGACAGGTATCTGGACCCACAGGCGACGCAGGACTCCCGGCCTCAGGCCGTATGTGCTGGATGGGGAAGGGCGTGCAGGGCCATCCGCAGGACAACTTCAGCATTGTGTCCCGAGAAGGCACATCGCCGCAGAGAAGACCAGTTGATGGAGATGGGGATGCGTGGGGAAGCCACCGGCTCAGCAATTGGATGATGGGCAGTGTAGCCATGCGTTGACGCTCCAGCATGCGGCGGGCAATGCGGGTAGTTAGGCGCAGAAAGACAGTGGTCGTCCAGCGCACCATAATTGATTCCGCCAGGCTAGCGACGCGATAAAGTCCCCGGGCATTTTAGGTGACCAAGCGTGAGCAGGAGCTCCCCAGAGCAGCGATGTCCGTGAGGGCGCCACGCGTAGCGATGGAGATGTTTGGAGTAGGCCAGGTTAGTTAACCAATGCGCCGGCCCAGACATCTTTTAGGAGCCAGGAGATCAGGAGGCCGCAGGAAGTAGCAGTCGCAAACGACTCGAAGAACCTGAAGAAGTGTGGTTGTAGTATCTGATGGTCCAGCTCTAGGATTTTTGCGGCAGCTTCAAAGAGGTCAAGACTCCGACGACTCCGCGGGGTAAGCCAGGTGGGACCACACGGGGGTCAGAGTTCGTGCAGAAAGTCTGCAGTATCGAGTGACGCGGTTGGAAAATTATAATGGTAGCAGCACTCGATTCACTCTTTTCGCATCCACCCGACTTCTGCAACTCAAGATCATTGTTAGTAGATGCGCGGCGTCGAAGATAGGTGGGCATCTCCGGGGTTGGCCCAATCCTGAAGCTCCCAAGGGCTTCGACGAAACCGGACGCAACGTTGCTCGCAGAATCTTCGAATATATTGAGGTTCCCAAGAACCCACGCGTCTTAATTAATGGCAGCAGCTGTGATGTCCTGTAGCTGTTGTAACCATTCATTAGGAGAATGAGAGAGGTGTCAGTTAACAAATAACCCGACTGATGACGCCGAACGAGGCGATCTTACCAGGTGACAAGACCCGTTGCCCGATGACCTGAACGCCGGATGAGAGGATACAGGCGATCCTAGATTCTCTGGCTCCAGATGCTCGAACAACTTCTTCCCTGTATCCCAAGCAGAAGTCCTCGACGCTGTCCAGGGTCGTGACAGTAGTTTCCTGAACAAAGGCGACGTCTACTTCGTGCTGCCTCAGGAAGCAGAAAAGCTATGTCGAACGGCAATTCCGCGCACATTAAATCACGCAAGGCGGAAGATCTTGCGCGCTTCTTGTTCTTGCTCTGATGTCAGCGTCCTGTTTGTAAAGGGCTGACTTTGAGCTTCCATGTACTTTTATGAGTTGTTCGTTAAGTAGGTGCAGGTCCTGCCTCTGTTCCTGCGCTGAGCTTGTTCATGGGGAGCCTCAGAAGAGGAAGGGAGGCGATTGGTTGTTTTATTTCTTCTTCTTTCAACCCTAAGAGTGTAGCCTGTCCGAAGAGTAATTGGGAGGCAGAGTGGTTGGATGCTACAAGGATGATAAGGGTAGGTGCTGTTATTCTCACACTGTTTAAAACAATCCAGCTGATAAATTTCACTTTTGCTTTCTTTATGTTGAATAGCAACTCAAGAGCTGAATAATTTGTAATAACTTCAAATGTATTGTTCTCTCAAGATAAAATTCAGAGTATTCATCTGATTGAAATACAGCAAAGCATTCCAACTCAAATTTAGAATAGTTCATATGATGTGGTAAGAATTTTCTTGAATAATAGGAAATTCCATGCTCTTGTAATAAACCATTTACATTTTGATCTAATATAGCACCAATTTCTAGTTCAGATGTTTCTGTATAAAATTTTCATGGTAATGTAGGATTATATATATTAAAATTATTGGGTTTGGAATTAAACGAAACTTTAGTTTCTGTAATGATTTGTTAACTCAATAGTCTATTTGCATAACTTATTTTTTTCTTGTGAGGCTTGTTGATTTAACTCTAATTTTACTATATATATATGTCGTAAAATAAAGATGTATTTTAGGTACGTTACCAATTCATTCATGCAGTCGTGGATTGAAGTGAAATGATAACTTTTTTATATCCAAAATTGTATTTTTTTAATGATTATCTTTTAAGAACAAAACAGTTTTGCATACATACAATTTAATAAAAATAATCTAAGTATATACAAAAAAAAACATCTTGGGTTGTACTCCTTTTGTTAAGGATTTTAAAAAATTTACTCTGTGTTAATTCTATGATTATTTAAAATATAATTATATTAATGAATAATAAAAATTATATTTTTATTATGTTATATATATATGTAGTAATCCCGAGGTGGAATGTGCTGGGCAGTCGTGGTAGTGGGTGCGTGATGGGATTCCCGCACTGGGACAGCAAGAGACAGAGGCAGGTCTAGGTGGTAACTCCAAGAAGTAGAGGTAGACCACGGACGAAGGTAGTCGGACCATGGACGTCACGGATGCCCTACATCGCGGATAGAAGGGGGGGGTGAGAGATCTGACCGACCGTATGACAGCGTCGCTCTGAAACAACTAAAACACCACTCTCCTTTGTCCCATTTCTGGGCTCCTTATATACTCAGACTCTGGCATGTGGTGGCGCGTTTTGATTGGCCCCCAGAAAACACGCCACCTGTCAAGCGTTGATTAATTATTACGTCTGGCCACCTGTTGACGGGGTAATCGAACTCATTATCATAAACACGTGTTCGTCTGGTCTTTGTCGTCTGGACTACCTCTACTCCTTTTGTTTTATTTGTCACTTCTATTATTCGATACATATTTTTATATACAGATATGGGGTTATAACAAATATTAGAATAAGGCTGTGAACTATATTACTCAAAATATACTACAGAATGTGTCCCCGGTGATGAAGGTTTGGTTGGGGGAATGACATGTAATGAATGATAACCTAACAAACCTATTATAAAAAATAAAAGAAATAATTTGTGTACAAATTAGTTAAAATTATTATTAAGCTATAAATTAAAAAGAGAAAGATGCTGTAATGGTGGTGTATCAATAAAAACGTACAAAATGGAAGATAAAAGTTTAAGAGAAGGTATATAATACAAAATGGTAACTATGGTAAAATGAATCGTACAAGGAAAATAATATCTTATTTTTTGCATAAAAGATGAGAGGAAAAAAAATTAAGTTAGTTTATTAACTGAACGTATAATGTGACGCTAAGGTTGAAAAAGGGAAAGGGGGTATCTGAGCATGTTTCTGCAAAAGTAGTATCCCAAGCATCCTGCAATGCAATGCGAACTTGATTAAGTGAGGCATTGTTTTCATTAACAGAAGGCCCAAGATATTCCGTCTGCATCATTAGCTCAGACAGCGGAAAGAGTTGGGAAGATAGATGGAGGTAAAAGGGGGAGGTAGAGGTAAGAGGGATCCCTGTTGTCCATAATGATTGTGCCCAGTTGAATTGTGAAAAAAAAATGAAAAGTTGAAAAAATGATGAATTGATATGATGCGTCGGGCGATGAGGAGAAAAAAATAAAAATATCGCGCTGGATATCCTGAACTCATTATCGGGAATGGTATAGTGAGGAAGGAGTGTTCCAGTCGGATTAATCAATGAAAAAAAACAAAAATGTTCGGCGAACTGGAATCCCTTGGAAGGTAGTTGGAGGTTTGAAGGATGCGGAAAAGGGGAGGTGGGTGTAAGAGAATTATTGCTGTCAATTTTGATTGTGTCCGGCTTGTGTGGTGAAAAGAAAAAGTTGAAAAATGAGAAAATGATGAGCCGGACGATGAGAGAAAAAAAATTAAAAATCCAACTGGGTCTCCTGAGCTCACTGTTGGGAGATGTACAGCGAGGAAGGGTCTTCTAGTTAGGTTAATCGAAGAAAAAAAAATGGCTGACGAACAATAATCTCTTGATGGCTGTAAAAAGTTGGGAGGAAAGGTTCATGGGATAGAGTTAAGAGGTTGTAAGGGAAGCGTCAAAAATAACATTTTGAAAATCTATTAAGAAAATAAAATGATAAATGTTTTATCTATTTAAGAAATATTATAAATATTGTTAGGTGTAGGTTTTTTAAGACGGTGCCTAAAATAGTTGAAGTTGTAAAATGCTAAGTCTGAACATGATGAGAAAAAGAGAAAATAAAAATATTAAAGGTAATAATATATAAAGGGTTGATTGGTAATTGAAGGCATTAATGTTGATGTTTAATAAACAAAATGATATTATTGATGAATAGTGAAATGTTTTATCTACATTGGTAAGTTAAAAAACAAAGTGCAACACCACAAAACTAGTAAAAGTGTAAGTCTATTTACAAATAAATGAGAGAAAAGCTAGCAAACCTATTAAATGGGAAATAATTTGGGGCACAAATTAGTTACTAGAATAAAATGAAGATAAAGGGGAGTAGTGGTGACACATTGATATAATATTATAAGACTACAAAAAATATATAAGAGGAGTACATAGGAAGGATAAATTTAAAGTAAACACGCACAATAGTGTGTTACTTAAGGTGTCTTGAATATTTACAACATAGTTTCAGGGATGTTTCACAGGAAGGAGGAGAAGTAGAGGTAATAAAAGTAAAATTAAAATATAAAAGAAAATTGACTTAAACAAAAGGTTTGCGATAGGTAGTGACGCAGTGAGGATTAAAGGAAGAAATGAAGAAGGTCTGATTGGTTTCTGCAAATGACATCTCAGGAGTACTGCCCTGCAATACGAGCTTAGGAGCGAAGTATTGTTTTCAAGGTTCAGCAATTTCAAGATGCTCTGTAAGTAGCATTAGATCAGATAGGCAAAAGGCGTGAAGATCGAAGGAGAGGTAGTTAATGGGAGAATATGGGAAAGAAATCTTTTCTGAGAGAAGGTTAAAAAGAGATGGTGGCTCAAGAGCTGCGCTGCTGTCGGTGATTGAGCTCGACCAGATGAAAAATAAAATTAAATGAAAAATGAGTGGGCGCATCGTGCTGTGATGGCCTGGGTCGAGCATTAAAAAAAAATCTCGCTGGTTACCCAAGCTCTCCGTGTGGAGTTAACATGGGGAGGAAGAGTGTACCAGGTCGATGGATCATTAAAAAATAAAAATTAAAAAATGTTGACGAGCAGGAGTCTCAGGAACCGTTGAAGAGGTTAGAGGATGGAGGTAGATTGTGAAAACAGGGCTCGACTGTTGCCATTGATTGATTGAACCCGAATTTGAGGAAAAAAGAATGAAATAAAGAATGCTGGGACGGCGACCTGGGTGTAAAATAAAAAAAAACGGCATACAGGAACTCTGCGATGGACGAGGGGTGGTTAGAACGAAGGCATAGAAGGCCAATGGAAAATGATCAAGAGATGAGAGAAGTATGGAAGGCCTATAATTGAATGATTGACAGGCTGCTAATGGTGGGTACAACGGTCATTCCACCCCTTTAGAAGTAGAAAAAAACTAGGGGGGAGCTCAGTGCGTCCTTGAGTTGGTTGTCAACTATCTTAATTAATTTAGTCCAGGAGGTTCTTGGATTCTCTAGGTGAAATAACCTTAGTTTCCCATTAAGTTTTGCGTTTAGATTTCAGACAAATCGTTAGATTGGAGATTATGAGCGGTGCATAGGTTTAGAAAAATTATAAAATAATGAATTTACGAAATTTTTTAAGAGAAAAGGTTATGGCATGGGTACGAAATAACAATTTAACACAGGCAGGAATGAAATGCAATGGGATATGGAAATTTTATGGTATGTTATTTAGTTTTCGCATATTACATTTATAGTTGTATTTGTAATTGTGGGAAAAATGGGAGGCACATTTTGAGATGAGATAATTTAAAATTGATATTTATAAAAATACAAATCTAGGACTAGTTTTAAAAACCTTTAAATATTGAGAAATATCAATTGAAATAGTAATAGGTCAAGTAAAATAAAGAGAGTAATAAATTTAATTATTAATACTATGGCCATAAATAAGGTATCGATTGAAGGGTTAATTATTGCGAATATTATCCTTGTAAAAGGGCAATGGCATGATAGTGACTTATAATTTGAATGGGGCGTGTACATAGTGAACATAACAATGATTTTTGCAAAGTTTGGAGTATTTGATTAAGAAATTGGAGTTTTGCTATAAAATAAGATATTAAAAAAAAACACACACAAATAAGTTTAGAAAATATGATTCGAGTAATTAAAATATAATATGATTTTTTTTTTAAATGTAAAATTGAAAGTTGCATATTTGGATAATGACATTTTAGGTGAATTTAAGAAAGGCATGTAAGATTGATAAATTGGCAAAATGCGTGATTGAATATTTTTAATAATAACATTGAAAATGATGAATTAAAATTTATAATTTGATTAAAATAAAGTAAAAATGATAAATGAGAGTGTGAAAGTTTTAAAATTTGAATAAAAATGATATAAAAAAGGTTATAATTTATTTTTTAAAATGCTTAAAGTGAAAATATAAGAATAAAATTTATGGGGAAAATGGCAGAAACAAAGTTTAAAGTACCTTGAAATGGCTGATGCTGGCTGGAGTTGATCTCTGGAGATGGCTGTATGGAAGAAGGCTGCTTGTTGCGTGGGATCCGCCGAAAGGGGAGATGAGGACTTACTCCGCACGAGGTACGGCTAGTCCCCGAATGGCGTCTGCCAGTCGGCCTACTAGGTCTTCGTAGTGGGGCTGCATGTTGGTGAGGGCATCCGCGACATGTTCGTCTTCGACCTCCGTCATCCTCTTCATGCTGCTGTCCTCAGTTATCCTGTCGACTTTAACGGGTTCTGTAGTAATCCCGAGGTGGAATGTGCTGGGCAGTCGTGGTAGTGGGTGCATGATGGGATTCCCGCACTGGGACAGCAAGAGACAGAGGCAGGTCTAGGTGGTAACTCCAAGAAGTAGAGGTAGACCACGGACGAAGGTAGTCGGACCATGGACGTCACGGATGCCCTACATCGCGGATAGAAGGGGGGGGTGAGAGATCTGACCGACCGTATGACAGCGTCGCTCTGAAACAACTAAAACACCACTCTTCTTTGTCCCATTTCTGGGCTCCTTATATACTCAGACTCTGGCATGTGGTGGCGCGTTTTGATTGGCCCCCAGAAAACACGCCACCAGTCAAGCGTTGATTAATTATTACGTCTGGCCACCTGTTGACGGGGTAATCGAACTCATTATCATAAACACGTGTTCGTCTGGTCTTTGTCGTCTGGACTACCTCTACTCCTTTTGTTTTATTTGTCACTTCTATTATTCGATACATATTTTTATATACAGATATGGGGTTATAACAAATATTAGAATAAGGCTGTGAACTATATTACTCAAAATATACTACATATATATATATAAACACAGAAATAAATTCATTCGAATGTTCTAATAATTCTTCAAGATCAATTCTAATTAGCGTGTCAAGTCCACTTTCAATCTTATTGCATGTTTTCGTTAAATATGATCTGTTAACAGCACGCTTCTTTTTTAAACGTAGAATTAATTCTTCCGCCATCTTGTAAACAAAGAAGCAAGTAGGGTTAGCTAGCGAGTTCCAAAATGGTCAGTTTAAAATGATTTTTTTTTCTAGAATTTACCTTCAACAGTCCCGGCTGGGATGCCAAAAATATTGCGTTTTCACCGCCACTCTGTGTTGTGACGATGATCTAAGTTCTATAGAGGTAGTCGATCACCTCTATTCTTGGTCGGCGGGGTTGAAGGTTCAAAATTAAGGCGTCGCTGTTTATAACACTTTTAAAATATACGACGAAAACAGGAGGGAAAATTATATTTATTACAATTTAAGAAAATAAGTAAAGTATTATTTAATTAATTATATATTTAAATATTTACACTAGAAGAATCGGAGATCAGGGCAAATTCTAGCGTTCGAAAGTTGTTTACAAGTTCTTCTGTTATTGTTTTCTCATTTTAGCCGCTGCATCCCCGTAGCCGCTTCCGCCGGCCTCCCATTGGCTGCTTCGGACGCCTTCTTTTCCAACATTTCTCCCACCTTTGAGTTGGCGTCTCGACGACTCAAACATGGAAAGGAAAAGTTCAGTAGATCCAATCGGTTGGGTCTCTTGATGGGCCGTCCGTAACTTGACACAACATTCGGGGTTTCAATGTGATGTTGCTCTTGTTGTGAAGTCAAAGGGTCCTCTTCAGTTGTCAATCGAACTTCTTGTGTGGGAGATCGCTCCGTTAGAGGGTCTCGACATCTTATTTCGGGCGTTATCTCTAAATTGTAGAGTTTTTGAATAGGTCGTATTTTATCACCTGATGAAGTTTTCACTTTCGCAACCCTCACAAGTCCATCTTTTCCTGGATAGAGTTGGATTATTCTGGCTAACGGCCAGTGTAGTCTCTTTAAACTCTCTTGTCCAATGAGCACCATGTCTCCCACCTTGAATAGTATGGTAGTCTTCAGGCGTCTCGTTTCTTGTCTCAGGAATCCAAAATATTCGATACGAAATCGTTCTCTAAGATCTTCTCGTACACGTTTGATATATTGATATTTGCGGGAGAGGGTCTGGTTATCAATCAAGTCCAGGTCTGGAACGCCAACCTCTCTGACCTCATGTAAGAACAACGAAGGTGTCAATGGAACGAGATCCTCACTTTCTTCAGTTAGGTAGGTCAGTGGGCGTGCTTTCATCAAGCTTTCGACGTCACACATTACCGTGGAAAGTTCTTCATATCCCAAGGAGGTTTGACCGAGAATCCTAAAGAGCAATTGTTTCATCATTCCAATCAAACGCTCCCACCATCCACCCCACCAAGGAGCACCAGGCGGTATGAAATTCCAGGTGATGTTTTTCAATGTGGGATCACATTTTAATCTCGAAAAATCAATCTTCTTTAAAGTATTTGCCATGCTTCTGAAATTAGTCCCATTATCCGAATACACAATCAATGGTCGTATTCTAGAAGTTTGACTGTTTCTTTTATACACTGGTCGATGTGGCAGGTAGTGTACACCATCTAGTTTATCCTCTCTGGCATACTCTATTATCCCCTGTTTCATCCATTCTTCAAAGATTTGTCCATACTCATTCATGTCTCCAACTTCTTCAAGTTTTCTTCTTACAGAACTTAGTTGGTTTTCGGCTTGGTCTCTATTCGAAGGAATCCTTTCCTTGTCTTGCACCCAGGGAAGAGCTACCTCATAGCGCCCCTCGATATCTCGCGTCGTGGTGTGGGCGAAATGTTCCTCCATTTCAGCTTGTAATGACTGAGTCTTCTTCTCAACCTCCGCGTCAGAGACTCCAATGGCATCTAATTTCCACAAGTTTTCTAGATCCAAAGATAGAAGTGTGGTCACGCAAAGGGAGCTGGTGTCATCTCTCACCTCCATTGGAGGAATCTTTCCCATCACAGTCCATCCTAGTTTGGTACGGATTGCCACCAGTCCAGATGAGATTCTTCTCTGAGCATCGGTTAGCAATCTCCCGGCGATGTCCGCCCCTATAAGGACTTCTATACGGTCTCTCATCAAATCAGACACGTCGAGTTCTTCACTCCCTTCTAAAATTGATCTAGGACACACCGGAGGTATGCTTCCAAAGATAAGGGGTTGACCTAGTGCTTCAAACTCACAGCGATAGGAATTATTGATGTCAGATAAATGAATGGTATAGACCTCATGTTCAACTACGTCGGTACTCGATCCTCCAAACAAGGAATGCCGGAAGAACTCTTTCCTTGATTGTTCGTATTCCATTTCCATTGCTGTGCTATGTAAAATATATGATCTTTGGGATCCGGTGTCTATTATAGCCCGTGCCGTCTTCTCCGTTTTGTTCCCTTTGAGGGTCACTCTCAAAGTAGGTAACAAGACGTCTGGGGAGGTTGTTAAGTTGGCGAGAGTTTCATCTTGCACCGTTGGAGACTTAGAAGATCCACCTCGATCTAAAATCATTTTTGTGCACATGACATCCAGGTGGGAAGACATGTTGCAGATCGAACAACGGACTACATTTCTGCAAAATTTACTTAAATGAGAAGGCCGAAGACATTTATAACAAACACCTTTTTTCTTCATGAGTGATCTTTTTTCGTTTAAACTCATATTAGCTGCAAAGTCACACTTAGGGCTTCCATGGTTGTCTTTACCACAAAATACACATTCATTCGATTTGTGAACTGAATTCAAAAGTTCTGAAGCTGTCGCAATTGGTTTTTCATTGTAGAATCTTGTCTTTGGATGTTTGTTTACTAAATTAGGTTTGGAAGTTGATTCATTCCCGGTACCGATTTCGTTTCTAAAACTCCTCTCCCGTGCAGTTAATTGTCTTTCTAGAAAGGTAATCAAGTCATTAATTACGTAACCTGTCGGGAGTTCTTTGTTCAATTCCAAATTAAGGTCTGCAGGTAGAAGCTTTATTATTATCGGGCACAACAGTTGTCCATAAACATCAATGGACACGTTTAGTGACTCGAGACTCCTTATTTGAACAGAAAGGTTGTCAAAAAGTTCGCGGAAGGTTCTTACATCGCTTGACGTTTTGAGTGGTCTCATTGACAACAAATTGTTCATATGTCGGCTAATCAAAATGTCTTCTCGCCCAAATCTGTCTTTAAGCAATTTTATAGCTTTTTCATAATTGTCCGCAGATAAAGCGAAACCTTCGACTGTGTTTAGTGCAGTTCCGCCGAGATGTGACTTCAGATAGTTAAATTTATCGATCGGGTTCAGTGAGTTGTTCTGGTGTATAGCTGCATCAAAAGAATTCCAGAACGTCAGCCATTCACTAAAGTTTCCATAAAATTTCAATATCATCAATTTCGGAAGTTTCACAGTCGTGCAGGAAGGTACATAATGTCTCATTTCATTTTCATCTATTCGTGAGTTCGAATTCGGTATATTTTCGCCATGAAAATCTGATTGGCGAATCTTTTTATTTGCCCTAAATCTCCAAGTAATATATTTCTCTCGATATTCCTCTACGCCCTGTAATTCCTTCTCTAAATCGTCAGTTTCAAGAAGCGTTTCTATTTCGTGATCCACTAATTTTAGTTCGTTAAATGATTCATTCAATTGTTCTAATAATTCTTCAAGATCAATTCTAATTAGCGTGTCAAGTCCACTTTCAATCTTATTGCATTTTTTCGTTAAATATGATCTGTTAACAGCACGCTTCTTTTTTAAACGTAGAATTAATTCTTCCGCCATCTTGTAAACAAAGCAGCAAGTAGGGTTAGCTAGCGAGTTCCAAAATGGTCAGTTTAAAATGATTTTTTTTTCTAGAATTTACCTTCAACAGTCTCGGCTGGGATGCCAAAAATATTGCGTTTTCACCGCCACTCTGTGTTGTGACGATGATCTAAGTTCTATAGAGGTAGTCGATCACCTCTATTCTTGGTCGGCGGGGTTGAAGGTTCAAAATTAAGGCGTCGTTGTTTATAACACTTTTAAAATATACGACGAAAACAGGAGGGAAAATTATATTTATTATAAATTAATAAAATAAGTAAAGTATTATTTAATTAATTATATATTTAAATATTTACACTAAAAGAATCGGAGATCAGGGCAAATTCTAGCGTTCGAAAGTTGTTTACAAGTTCTTCTGTTATTGTTTTCTCATTTTAGCCGCTGCATCCCCGTAGCCGCTTCCGCCGGCCTCCCATTGGCTGCTTCGGACGCCTTCTTTTCAAACAGTAGGATTATATATATTAAAATTATTGGGTTTGGAATTAAACGGAACTTTAGTTTCTGTAATGATTTGTTAACTCAATAGTCTATTTGCATAACTTATTTTTTCTTGTGAGGCTTGTTGATTTAACTCTAATTTTACTAAACACAGAAATAAATTTCTTGTAGTAACCTGCTAAACCAAAATATTGCATTACTTATTCCATTGTATTAGACTGATGAAATTAAATGATTGCCTTTGTCTTTTCAGGGTGAGGTTTAATCTCGTTGTGTGCTATGGCATGACTTAAATATCTTATTTCCTTTTTTTGAAAAGAACATTTGTTCAACTTGAGTTTGATTTGAAGTTCAATATGATCTTTAAAAGTACTGCTGGATAATTATAATATATTTCCGAAACGGCGTTCGTCTGGCATACCGGAACGTTGGCAGGTATATGGCGACGAAGACAACCCTGAAGTATGCCGCTGACGATTCTGTAGTCCGCCGTTGATAGAGATATAGGCCGGTAGCCGCTCAAGCCCGGACCACCGTGCGCTTTACGGACGAGGTGGTTGATGTTTCTCCTCGAGGTTCGAGGCAGAGCCCCGCGAAGCTTGAATTCGACGATGACTCGATGTATGAACCCTTCGAAGAAGTCCTCGAAGCTCTTGACGAGCTCAAAGGGCACGCTATCCCCTCAGTCGCTTTCCCTTCGTGGCAGACGGTTGTTGGCAGATTCTACCTCGCTCAAGGAGATATCTGCTCCATGAGGCGGGGCACTGTCCTCCAGGGTAATGCTTTCCGTAGCTCTTTGAACGAACCCAGCTCTCTCCCTCGACGAGGTTCCCCTGGGCGTCGAAGACGGTCACAATTTTCGAGCGATGTAATCGGGCGCACAAAGCACGCCCTTTTAGAGGCAGATAGGGGGAGTCGGCGTCTACGGTCTCAGCCTCGAGCATGGGACGCAGGAATCGGCTTGTTCTGGCGATGTAGTCTTTGTCTGGCTCTACGTCAATACACAATGGGTTTATTTAGATAAATATATTTTATCTACATCTCGAAAAACGCCGAACTCGTGCATCGCGAGGCCGAGAAAGAGAGAGTTAAAATTTGGCAATTAACTTAATTATATTGACAATCAACCAACAATTATCACAAGAAAAAGTAAACAAAAATCAAACAATTAAAATTAAATTTGAATTAGTCACACAGACTGATCCCTCACTGAAAGTACATCTGGGATTCATCAGCTTCACAAGTCGCTTTGAATTTTTCAAGATTCTGGCTTAGACAGAGATTGCTTTCTCCAATGCTCATAATTGTAGGGTTGAGGAATTCCGCGAGAATAATATTCTCCCCGGGCTTGAGTCTGATGAGGACACTCTTCCTTTCCTGACGGCCCATCATTGGCCTGTCAAAACGCAGGAGTCGCAGACAGTAGTCGGCGGCTAATTTGTCGAATAGATCCTTTACCCGCTGTTTAGCGGTCTGAGAATAGTGTTTTGTTTCGGGCTTGCTTGAAAATTCCAGAGTGTTTGTGCAGGGTGCAGTCTCGGGAATTTTATATTTTTGTGCTGAAGGTGTGGAGGACATCTGCACCCTGGTAGCCTCTGGGTGACTAATTGCTCTAGGTGGAGGTGCAGCTGTAGTGGTGGTGCGAGCAAGCTCAGGGCTTTTGACCCTGCATCTCTGGCATGAGGCCGAAAAAAGTGCTTGTAGTGACGTCGCCGTGCTGTTTTCGACGCCGAAGCAGAAGGGTCTGCGAAAGGTTCCTGGGGAAGAACAGAATGGTTCGCCGCAGGCTATGACGCGACAAGGCTAGAAGGGGGTCTGCCTAACAGATACAAAACGCTCCACTTTTGAGACGGCGGAGCTGCTGGATATCAGGGGCCCTGATATGGCGACACTGGACACTGATGGATGTCCTGATGATGCTACCCGTTTTTCTTTAAGGGGCAAGTAGCATGCCGATGTTCCTGGCGGTGACATTTGCTACACCTTACGCCGTAGGTGATGCTAAAAAATGCTCATGTGGCGGTCAAAATATTCCTTTTTTTTTTCAATATCGACACCTGGCCATTTTTTCTTATATTTTTCTACATTAACAGCGTATATACATACGCGAATTTGGCTTTTGATTTCTCAGAAAGCCTCTTGGGACCAATATTTGGTTGTTGAGGTATAGCCTGCACCCCTTGACGAAGACGTACAACTCGAAACATGTTCGTGGTTGGCTTTTCTTTATTTATCAATAAATTAGGTTGGCCAAATGTGTGTGATATGGAACAATTTGAATCAACATTTATTTGCTTTTTGTTCCACTATATTGCGTTCTACCATTTAAAATGCTCATGTGAGCGGTCTGGATATGCCATTTTATCAACACTTTTTTTTTTTTAATTTTCATCTCATTTCTTCATTTATATAAAGGTCGTCTCTCCTGGATAAATAGAGGCTTAAACTAATGCCATTAAATATCTTTGCAAACTAGCGATTTCAGGCTGGTGACAAAACCACGACGCCAGCTTTGGCAAATTGAGAAGCATCCACCTAGGGACAATGGCTCGGGCTAATGGTCCTCGTCAGTCTAGGGCAAACTCTATTTCATGAGATCCACAAAAGATTAAATGAAATCTTTAGAATATGCCAAAGAAGTGTTTAGCTGGTAGATTGACTAGTTCAAATCTATGGCCAAAATAAAAATAGAAATTTTGCCGGGAGGAAATTGAGCTCTAAAAAATAAAGGTCGCCTCTCCTTAAAAAATAGACGCTTGAATATATAGACGCTTAAAACAATGTACATGTTTATCACCCTAGTTTTTTTTTAATCAGAAAAAAAGTGTCCAATGCGGAATTGAACCCGGGTCGTAGCGGTCGAAAACTAAAAGTTTAGACCGTCTTTTCACCGACCCCCTTTATATATACAATCTAGAATATAAAAAATATATAGTTATTTGTAAAAAAAAATTAAAAGTTGCACACAATTTATAAAACCTATTTACACACACACACACAATTCACCAAAACCAGATCTCCTATTCACATTAACTTTTTTTTTTTAAATTAATGCGTCTTACCTGAAAACATGTATTTTTACAGGGAATTTTGCCTATCTTGTATTTAGCTAGTAAATGGTAGAGCAAATATTTGGACAATATATAATTAATTTAGAGAAATATCCCTTTATTGATGTGAAAAAATTAAAAAGCTATTCTTCTTTTTTTAAATATAATGTTCTTTGGAGGCCAACTGTAATACACATTATACAATATGAAAACGCAGAAGACGTCCACGTTCTCTCTTGTATCAGGAATATATATTAAAATCTTTATCGCCTGTTTGAGGTTCTCCGTCCTTCATAGATATTCGCGGAGTCTCCACGCGAAAAGTCGACCAGCCCTACCGCTCACATAACCAGCCACGGTGACTTCAGAATTTTCCTTCGACAAAGTAACTTAAATCGGTGTATTTCCTATTTTCTACGAATGTGGTCACCATACTAATTACACATTCTCTGTTTCGACGCTATATAAATATGTTGTAATATATTTCAATATATGCTTAAAATGTGTAATATAGCTATAGTGTAACACCCAAAATTGTAGACACAATCCAACATGCCAGTTTGGCCATCATGTATACCAAAACGAAATAATAAAATTAGATTGTGTGACAGCCGCCGCCAGATAGGAGAAAGGACTCAGATTACACCGTCGGTCCGAAAATCATAGTCGGGTTACCATGGGTGCCTCTTCTTGCTGAAAAGACTAGTCCCGTTCGGACACGAGAATAGACAGACCCTCTACATGCCGTCCTTTTGTGCAATTCATTCACGCCTGGAACCACTCTGATTATTGCGGCCATCACGACTGCATCTAACCACAGTCATCCTACAGGATAAACCCATCACAACATATATATTTTTTTCATGCTGGATATCCGCGCGAACGTCACTTATGTTTGTGCGCACCCCAGTATGTATGGAGTAGACCGCTTATTCAGGCTTGTGTGTGCTCAGTGATTTTCTGTGCAGTGAAATCCAGCTTTCAAAATCCATCAATTTGAAATGAATACGCTTCACAGAATTTTAAACAAATATTCCATCCTTTAACCTTGACCCTAACTGTAGTTTACTTTTTTAATGCATTCCATATACTTTTTTCTAGTTGAAGATACAGATCATGTATAGGGATTTGAGAATCCTAAATGTTAATTAAATTAAAGTAATCCAGTTTTTCTCTTGTTAGAAACTTGTATAATACAAAAATCGTCTTGGATAGATAGTGCCCCACCCCCTTTTGTTTCTGGAGATTCACATTTGCAAAAAAGTCACCTTCATTAATGACCTTCGAATAAAAAAACTGGGCGCCTCAAAATTTACCAGAACATCCCTGCGCAGTGATCGATGTGCGCAGAAGATAAATGCCAGAAATAGTTTACAAATATAAATTCTTACCGTTAAAAGTTGCATGTTTATATTGGCAACATGCCTTTTCACATAAATGTGTGCATATATTGGGAGTATAAATAAGTTCGTGCGGTTTTGATAAAGATGTCGCTACTATCTTATTATTCCACTGTTTCATCTGGCGACACCATTATTATGAAGCGATATCATAAGGCTTTCTTTTTCAGTAACCGTCATTTCTCTGAAGTATAAACAACCTAGTTTCTGTTTGCTGCTAAAATGTCAAATTTTGTACCAAATAATGTGTTTTTGCGGAGGGTTTTACTTCATTGCTTCAATATGAAGAAAAAAGCTGCCGAGAGTCATCGTAGTTTATGATGACCATGTCAGAAGTGTTTTAACGGTTTAAAAATGAAAATTTTGATTTGGAAGACGAAGAAAGACCCGGAGCGCCACAAAAGTTTGAGGGTGAATAATTAGAGGTAAGGCTCGATGAAGATCCAACAGAAACGCAAAAGCAACTCACAAAAACACTTGGAGTCACTCAACCAGCCATTTCCCATCGCTTAAAAGAAAGAGGAATGACCAGAAAGGTCGGAAATTGGGTGCCGTATAAACTGAAGCCAAGAGACGTCCAACGCCGTTTTTTTCATGTGTGAAAAACTGCCCCAACGTCAAAAAAGAAAGAGGTTTTTGCAAAGAATTGAAGCTGGTGATGAAAGGTTGGTCCTATAATATTATCCAAAACGTCGGGCAACGTATGGATACCCTAGCCGTGCCTCAACATCGATGGCCTAGCCGAATATTCATGGCGGGAAGATAATGCTGTGTATTTGGTGGAGCCAACTAGGAGTGGTATATTATGGGCCACTACAACCGAGCAAAAATATCTCAGGGTAAGTCTACTGAAGACTATTGATGCGCCTGAGCCGAGAATTGCGAGAAAAATGACTGCAATACGCCAATAGACACAAAATAGTTATTTTGCAACATAATAATGCTCGGCCACAAGCTGCATCAACGGTTAAAACGTACTAAACGCTCAAATGGGAAGTCTTACCCCACCCGCTGCATACCCCAGACATTAATCCTTCCGATTATTATCTCTTTCGATCAATGCTACATGGCCTGGCTAACCAGCATTTCTCCAACTACGATGAAGTCAAAAATTGGATCAATGAATGGATAGCGGTCAAAGAGCCGGCCTTTTTCCGCGATGAGATCCGTCAATCGGCTGAAAGATTGTAAAAATTAGTGGCTAGCGACAGACAATACTCTGAACATTGAAGGTCTAACCAATATTTCACATTAAAGCTCCAAGTTTCGAAAAAAACAGCAAGAACTTATTTATACTTCTAATATATACATTAATTCTATATATACATGCATTGAATTCTCATTGTCTACTCTCATTATTTAATCATCTCTATATAAAGGAAATGAAATCATTTAGCACGAATATTTCTTTTGTAGACAAAACTAACTTCTACTGTCCTTACTGCCATGAAAAATATATTAGAAGGACTTTGCTCACATCAGTGATGAACCCTCCCAGCGGTTTCGCCAATTCAATCTACCAGACCGCTTCTTAGAGCTCTAATACTGTATTGGACGATTCTGCCTATATACGCTGCACTGAAGGGCGGAATCTCAGAAATGGTGTTCAGGCAAACTAAGGGCATAATCTTTTAGAGCAGTAGAATTCCGTATGAATATTTGCATCGAGAAATGCTCTTCCGCAAATAATAAGGAAAAGGCCAGTTACACATAAATTAACACAAAGCAATAATTATAAATATATATTAAAAATAAAAAAGACATCTCCTGACCACGAGCATATGTGCTTTTTAGATGGCAGAGCGCCATCTAGTGGAGCAAAAATAAACTAAACGTTTATTTAGCTTGCTACGTGATATTTGGCCAACCCAATTTCTTGATAAATCAAGAAAAGCCCTCCACGAACGCGTTTCGCGCTGTTGGCTTCTTGAGAAATCAAAAAATGAGTATTTAAGGCCAAATTTGCGTAAAGACGCTTAACACATTAAAAATATATATATATCGAAAAAAATAAAAGATAAGTGGGTCAGGTGTTTATATTAAAAATAAAAAAGGCATCTCCTGACCACGAGCACATGTGCTTTTTTTGATGGCAGAGCGCCATCTATTGGAGCAAAAACGAACTAACGTGGATGGCTTTTCTTGATTTACCAAGAAATTGGGTTGGCCAATATCACGGAGCAAGCCAAATAAACGTTTACTTTATTTTTGCTCCACTAGATGGGGATCTGCCATATAAAAAGCACATGTGCTCGTGGTCAGGAGATGCCTTTTTTAGTTTTAATATCAACACCTGACCCACTTATCTTTTATTTTTTCTGTTGTTTTTTCATCTGTTAAGCGTATTTACGCAACTTTGACCTTAAATACCCATTTCTTGATTTCTCAAGAAGCCTCTGGGACCAAACTTATTTTTGGTCGCAGTGGCTACAGCCACTACACTACAGCACACGTCAGCCACGCTGACGAGCGCCAACAGCGCGAAACGCGTTCGTGGGTGGCTTTTCTAGATTTATCAAGAAATTTGATTGGCCAAATATCACGGAGCAAGCTAAACAAACGTTTATTTTATTTTTGCTCTACAAGATGGCGCTCTGCTATCTAAAAAGCACATGTGCTCGTGGTCTGGATATGCCTTTTTTATTTTTAATATCAACACCTGACCCACTTATCTTTTATTTTTTCTATTGTTTTTTCATTTATATATATATATATATATATACCTAATTTCTTGATAAATCAAGAAAAGCCATCCACGAACGCGTTTCGCGCTGTTGGCGCTCGTCAGCGTGGGTTGGCCAAATATCATGGAGCAAGCTAAATAAACGTTTAGTTTATTTTTGCTCCACTAGATGGCGCTCTGCCAACTAAAAAGCACATGTGCTCGTGGTCAGGAGATGCCTTCTTTATTTTTAATATCAACACATGACCCACTTATCTTTTGTTTTTTCTTTTGTTTTTTCATATATATATACTACTCTGGTAAACGGATTGCGGATTTCGACAATCTAGAAAGAGGGAATCATATATCGCCGCAACTCTTTTTATTAACGCGATTAAGGAAGCTTTCGGGCAAGCCCTTCTTCAGCTAACTATAGTGTACAAACAAGGCAAGCGTGAGAGAGATTATATATCGTTTTTAAGGAGGGATCTATGCAAATATAGTACAAAAATATCTTAAAGGAATTTACATAATTGAATAAATATAATATAGTACAAAAAATATCTTAAAAGAAATTTACGTAATTGAATAAATATAAAGAATCAACTATAAACAGTTCAAATGATTTAGTGGAGACAAAAATGGAATGGCTATTGTTTTATATGGCTTTTGAAGATTTTTTTTTTTTTTTTTAGGATAGAAGGGGAACGTACTGTGATGGCAACTGTATACTTTTGTTTAATGGTTTAGGGTGCTTCATGGTTTCTATTGCTTCAAGAATGAGTCTTTGGGTTTTAGTTTTGGCATTTATATGGAGGATTCTGGTATTATTGAAGTCTGGAGTGTGTCCGGTTTCTCTGACGTGGTCAACTATTAAGGAGTTTGGGTTTAGTTTAGAGATGTTTCTTTGGTGTTCTTTAATTCTGATTGAAAGGTCTCTTGATGTCTCGCCGATGTAGACACTATTGCAGTTGAGGCAGGGAATTTGGTAAACTAAATATTTTTTCTGTTTCTGGTCGGTGCTTTTGGTGATTGGGTTTCTTAGAATCGAGGCCATGGAAGGTGAACCTCTGAAGATAGTTTTTATGCCAAAACTTTTGAGTTTGCGGGCTATTGTAATTGTAGATTCTGTATATGGTAAGTAACAGGTGGAGATGTACTGGTTGGAGTTATTTTTGGGGGTCCCTGGTTTATATCTATTTCTTTTGATGAAAGGAAGCGGGTATCCAGATTTAAGAAGCTGGTTTTCGATAAACTTAAGTTCTTTATTGTATTCTATTTTTGATGTACAGTGGGTGAAGGCTCTTTTCGTCAAGGTACGTACAACTGTTATTTTATGGGAGATGGGAGAATAGGAGGCAAAATGTAGGTACTGCGTTGGGGAGGTAGGTTTTCTATAAACTTTTGTTGTAAAACCGGTTCTATTTCTGGTAAATAAAATGTCAAGGAATGGCAGGCTTCTTTTATTTTCTTTTTCTATTGTAAATTGAATAGATGAGTTAAAGCTATTGAGGGTTTCTAGGATGTGATTTTCACTGTTTTCGGTGATTATGCAAAAGATATCATCAACGTACCTTGACCAGATTAATATTTCATTGGGTTTTACTTCAGTGATCCATGAGTCAATGGTGGAGAGAACTATTTCGGCTAGAATTGTAGACAGTGGGCTTCCCATTGGTGGGCCTTTTATTTGGTTGTAGTATTCTCCTGTAAATTTAACTGTTGTGCTCTTTTAACAGATTTCGGTGAGTTTCAGGATTGAAAGGTGGTCCGGGTATGCTTCTTTATGTTTGATTAGGATGGTTTGTAGGGAGTCCATTATTAAGTCGTGGGGAAGGCTTGTGTATAGGTCTTTGACATCATATGAAACGATTCGGTGATTGGCCTCCAATTTGAAATTCTTCATTTTTTGTAGAATTTCTTCAGGATTTTTAACAATATGAGGTAGATTTTTGGTTATATCAGAAAGTCTATTGGCTAGATGTTTGGAGAGAGAATATGCTGGTGATTGGTTATAGGCGACTATTGGTCTGAGGGGGGTGTTTTTCTTATGGATTTTAGGAAGGCCGTAAATATATGGGTGGGTTCCAGGGTTTTCCAGAATTTGTTTCTTCAAGGACTGATCGATAATTTGGTTTTTAAGGAGTTGATGTATAGATTTTTTAAAAGCAGTTATTGATTTTGATGCTTCCTGTGGCTCTATTTTAACGAAGAATTCGGTATTGTTCATGTGCGTTTTCATTCTATTTATGTAATCTTCAGTATTTAAGATTACAACAGATCCGCCTTTGTCTGCTCGGGAGATTGTGATGTTTTTGTTTTTGGATAGGTTATTTAGGATAAGGATTTCTTTATTGATGCGACGATGGGATTCTTTATTGTGCTGGAATGTGCGATTACTGGGTGTGGGAGCTAATGTGGAAGCCACAAAGTTTCTGATCATATGCATATTATTATTCGATATGTTATGTATGCCGGATTCTATGGAGCTAATGATTTGGGGTAAACACACAATAAAATACACAAGCCTTCCCCACGACTTAATAATGGTCTCCCTACAAACCATCCTAATCAAACATAAAGAAGCATACCCGGACCACCTTTCAATCCTGAAACTCACCGAAATCTGTTTAAAGAGCACAACAGTTAAATTTACAGGAGAATACTACAACCAAATAAAAGGCACACCAATGGGAAGCCCACTGTCTACAATTCTAGCCGAAATAGTTCTCTCCACCATTGACTCATGGATCACTGAAGTAAAACCCAATGAAATATTAATCTGGTCAAGGTACGTTGATGATATCTTTTGCATAATCACCGAAAACAGTGAAAATCACATCCTAGAAACCCTCAATAGCTTTAACTCATCTATTCAATTTACAATAGAAAAAGAAAATAAAAGAAGCCTGCCATTCCTTGACATTTTATTTACCAGAAATAGAACCGGTTTTACAACAAAAGTTTATAGAAAACCTACCTCCCCAACGCAGTACCTACATTTTGCCTCCTATTCTCCCATCTCCCATAAAATAACAGTTGTACGTACCTTGACGAAAAGAGCCTTCACCCACTGTTCATCAAAAATAGAATACAATAAAGAACTTAAGTTTATCGAAAACCAGCTTCTTAAATCTGGATACCCGCTTCCTTTCATCAAAAGAAATAGATATAAACCAGGGACCCCCAGAAATAACTCCAACCAGTACATCTCCACCTGTTACTTACCATATACAGAATCTACAATTACAATAGCCCGCAAACTCAAAAGTTTTGGCATAAAAACCATCTTCAGAGATTCACCTTCCATGGCCTCGATTCTAAGAAACCCAATAACCAAAAGCACCGACCAGAAACAGAAAAAAGATTTAGTTTACCAAATTCCCTGCCTCAACTGCAATAGTGTCTACATCGGCGAGACATCAAGAGACCTTTCAATCAGAATTAAAGAACACCAAAGAAACATCTCTAAACTAAACCCAAACTCCTTAATAGTTGACCACGTCAGAGAAACCGGACACACTCCAGACTTCAATAATACCAGAATCCTCCATACAAATGCCAAAACTAAAACCCAAAGACTCATTCTTGAAGCAATAGAAACCATGAAGCACCCTAAACCATTAAACAAAAGTATACAGTTGCCATCACAGTACGTTCCCCTTCTATCCTAAAAAAAAAAAAATCTTCAAAAGCCATTTAAAACAATAGCCATTCCATTTTTGTCTCCACTAAATCATTTGAACTGTTTATAGTTGATTCTTTATATTTATTCAATTACGTAAATTTCTTTTAAGATATTTTTTGTACTATATTATATTTATTCAATTATGTAAATTCCTTTAAGATATTTTTGTACTATATTTGCATAAATCCCTCCTTAAAAACGATATATAATCTCTCTCACGCTTGCCTTGTTTGTACACTATAGTTAGCTGAAGAAGGGCTTGCCCGAAAGCTTCCTTAATCGCGTTAATAAAAAGAGTTGCGGCGATATATGATTCCCTCTTTCTAAATATACTACTCTGATCAAAAGGTTTCGACACTTTGCTCATAAAATCCTGAAAACTCAGTATATTTTCTCCCTGTTTGTGGCAAACGCAAGCGTCGCCCTTGGCTTGAACACCTTCCAAATTTAAAAAATCACGCGCCACAACAGCGCGAGCAGCGACTGTTCGAAAGTGAAACCATTTTGCCCGTGCTTTCGATTTCGTTAGTCGCCGAATTTGCACCAGGTTCTGTGTGAAAAACGGATTCAAGGGTGCCGAATTTTTTGGATGTTGCAAACAGCCTACCGGGATGTCGTCATGAGCCGAAGACGAGTTTTCGAGTGGTACAAGCGCTTCAAGGAGGGTCGGGAAGAGACCGCCGACAACGAGCGTTCCGGGAGACCGTCCACATCAACCACGCCTGAAAACGTGGACAAGGTGTTAGAACTGGTGTGTGAAGACCGATGAATAACTGCCAGGGAGGTCGCCGAAGAAGCAGGGATATCATTCGAGTCGACTCAATCGATAATTAAGGACATTTTGGGAGTGAGAAGACTCAACGCCGTTCTCGTTCCCAAAGATTTGACTTTTGATCAAAAGAACGCCCGGAAAGAAACGGCCAGTCTCAATCTCGAAGCGACAACCGACGACCCCGAATTGCTGAAGAGGGTCATTACTGGACCAAACGTGGATTTACGGCTTTGATTCGGTAACTACCCAACAGGCATCGGAGTGGCGCTTCGAAAATGAGCCGAGACCAAAGAAAGCGAGGAAGGCTCCCAGCAAAGTCAAGGTCATGAATTTCAACAACAAGGCACTACAATAACTGCTGACTTCTACCTGGGAGTTTTGAGGCGATTGAGGGAAGCGATCAGGCAGAAACGGCCGGAGTTGTGGAGGAGCAAGTCGTGAATTCTCCACCATGATAACGCGCCGGCGCACACAGCCCTCAAAATCTCGAAGTTCCTGCAGGACGACTCAACCTCTGTGTTCCCCCAACCCCCCTACAGTACCGATTTGGCCCCTTGCGACTTCTTCCTTTTTGGAAAGCTCAAAAAAAGTTAAAGGGTCGGAAATTTCAGAGCATAAAAGAGATCAAAGTGGAATCGAAGAAGGCCATGAAGGCAATCCCGAAAACAGACTACCAGAGGTTTTTTGCCGACTGGAAAAAAAGGTGGCTGAAGTGCATCGCGGCCAACAAGGACTACTTTGAAGGGGACAATTTGAACTTGGTAGAATAATAAAGTTTTTTAACTTATAAGCAAAGTGTCGAAACTTTTTGATCAGAGTAGTATATATATATATGAAAAACAAAAGAAAAAAAAACCAAAAGATAAGTGGGACAGGTGTTGATATTAAAAATAAAGAAGTAAAAGTATAAAGAAATATTCGTGCTTAAATGATCTCATATATATTCATATATATATATATATATGAATATATATGAGATCATTTAAGCACGAATATTTGTTCTTATATCCTCAATATGTATACTTATAATTGAACATATATATATAATAATTTATTTTTCTCTTCTTTCAAAACACCGACCCAAAACAAAAATTATAGACATAGGCATTTAGAGAAATAGTGTCTAAAGAAATATTCGTTCTTAAATGATTTAAGCACGAATATTTCTTTAGACACTATTTCTCTAAATGCCTATGTCTATAATTTTTGTTTTGGGTCGGTGTTTTAAAAGAAGAGAAAAATAAATTATTATATATATATGTTCAATTATAAGTATACATATTGAGGATATAAGAACAAAGAACAATAGCACATAGTGCTGAAAACAAAGGCACTCAAAATTTTTAAACAAAAATGAAGACTGACTTTTGAGGTGGGCAATTCTCATTGGTCAGTTTACTTTTATGCAGCGACTCCAAGCGGCGCCCGCGTCCTCGCTTCTCTATACTAGTTTTATTAAATACAATTTCTGAGATTAAACCCTTCAGTGTAGCATATATAAGCAGAATCGTCCAATACAGTATTAGAGCTCTAAGAAGCGGTCTGGTTAGCAAATTGGCGTATTATGTTGGTTTAAGACGAATAATCCTTTCAATAATTATAATAACGAATAGATTCGAATTTGAAATTAAACGTTGTATATATATCTCTATAGTGGGAATATAACTTTGATTGGGTTATTCTTGTTAAGTCATTTTGTATTGTTTGCTCTATCGCAGTTCTTAATATTCCTGGGATAGCATTCCTTAGTGAATCAGGATCATTACAATAAGTAAGCCACGAGGATCCGTTTATTGAGTAAATTGCTTAATTGTTTTATAAACCCGATGGGCGCACCTATAGCACAGGATATTTGCCTCATTCTATTTAAACATATTCGAGGTAATCTATTTGTATCCATACTCAGCACCCTCAGCCAATATTTCAAGGTCAATCTCAGAGCTGTTATTATTAATGAGACGCGGCCTGTTTCTGGTCTTATTATGTACCCTGGTGTATATCTAGGCAAATTCAAGAACCTACGAATAAATGTATCTTGTATATGGTCTAATAAATCTTCATACTATGTTGCCCAAATTGGAGCAGCATACATCAAAACAGCCATCACAATAGAATCAAACAGTTTCATTGCAGAGTTTAATGAATTAATTTTTGATTTTGTCAATATTGGGGTTGTAGCATTTATAGCCGCGAGTGCTTTTCCTTTGAAAAAGTTTGCGGCTTGAGTGGTTTTAGTTGTACTGACCAGAGGGTATCCCAAGTAATTATATCTTCTTGTTACCATCAGAGGTTTACCATTCCAGTACCATCTATCTTCTCTTGAGGGTTTACCACCATTGCGGAATACCATAACCTTCGATTTGGACTCGTTCAGTGTCATATAGTTCTCATCAAGATATTCTTTCAATATATTAATCTTTTTTTGGAGGTTTATCCTCGACTCCCCTATAATAGCAATATCATCTGCATAAATCAGCAGGTGAACATCACCAAATTCCGGCAGGTATACACTCGTCAGATCTGAGTTGTCATACATTTTAATCAGGTCCGTCATGAATAAAATAAAGAATATCTCAGTTAATATTCCATCGAAACATGTTAAGGGTTTAATTTTCCTTTAAATTTTAAGTCGCCTAAGCAACAGGCCATTATATATATAGTTATTTAAAATACAATATATAGTTATGTAGTTTATTATTCTGTTGGATGACTGTAGTGTGGCATGTTGGTTGCAGTCGTGGTGGCTACAATGATTAAAGTGGGTTTTGGCGTGATTGGGAATACACAAAAGGACGAGACATGTTGGACGTCACCATAGAGATGGCGAGAGAGCAAGTGAAGCCGACACCGGTCAGGGGATAACTGTCGAGAGGGGTCTTTCAATCATCGTGTCTCAAAGCGGACTAATCTGTTTGAGTAAAAAAGGGGCACACCTGGGAACCCGACTTGTTTTTTTAAACCTTTTACCTCCACTGGCGCCGATTGTCACTCCATCGAAATGTTGTTCCTGTCACTTTGGCAATTACACTACAACTATACAACACATGGGGACATAGATATATTGGAATATATTACAACATATATATATATTCATTTTTCATATACAGTTTCTACATAAATTTGTTCTTCAATTATATAATGTTTCGAATAAATTCGAGAAACCGTAAAATATATAGAGTATTTAGTAGTTTTTTAATATAAATTTCGATTGTGCAATAAAAATTAATTCTAAATAAATAAAAGTCATTTAAAATGATTTAAATTAAAAAATAGCATTTTATCTTATGTTTGCCCAATTAATAAACAACAACAACAAAAAACTTTATTAAGACCTTTCAGTCTTATACATATTCTCCGAGTAGTAATGTAGGGTACATGCAGGAGTAACATTAATAGTGTCAGTAATAAGCATTGTTATTATTATTTTTTCAAGCTAATCACCAAAGGTTATATGAAATATATATACAAGAAACTTCATTAAGATAATAAAACTAATAAATAGATTAATATGGGTAAACCGAGGAATAATGAAAAAAAGAGATACAATATATATATATATGTGAAAAAATAAAAAGGCAGGTGTTGATATTAAAAATATAGAAGACATATCCTGACCACGAGCACATGTGCTTTATTAGATGGCAGAGCGCCATCTAGTGGAACAGAAATCAACTAAACATTATTTTTTCTTTTCCCTGATATTTGGCCATTGATAAATCAAGAAAAGCTATCCACCAATGCGTTTCGCGCTGTTCAATTAATATTTAAGGGTCACTTCAAAGGTTTTTCAATCAATATTAAATATTCGATAAAAATAATCCCTTGAATCAATATTAAAATAAAAACATAAATCCTCCAGGGAAAAGATTCTTTTAAAAATATTTTTATTTAAAATATCTCGAGCTTTCGGGCAAGTAAGCCCTTCTACGGGAGAAACTATTTTACATCCTTAATACGCCACAATAAAATAATATTTAAACTTAAATACAGTTCTTTAGTTGTTTACATTTGTTTTGAGGCATAATCAACGCGGGCTTCTATTGCGCGTGATTCACTTGGAGGTTATGGGGTGGGCTCAGGAAATATAATGTTATAAACTTCCGGGATATCTATTCTTCTGTTAATACTATTGTGCTTTCTGGATATGATGGATTCTATTATTAGTCTCTGTAGTCTATTGGGGATGTTGGAGTAATGGGTCTTTGGTTCTGATAGGGAGAAGGAATGGCCTGTTTCTCTTATATGTTGGTATACTAAAGATCTACTGTCTTGGTTGTCGATATTTCGTTTGTGTTCTGATATTCTTATATTTAAATGTCTGCCAGTTTCGCCAACATATTTGGTTTTGCATTCGTTGCATTCTATGGAATATATAGCATTCTTAATATTGGAAGGATAATCAACGGTATTGTTCTTTGTTATGGGGTTTCTTAGTAACGAATTTAAATTAGGTGAGTTGCTGAAAAATGTTTTGATCCCAAATTTCTTCAGATGACGGGCTATAGAAACAGATACTGGTGAATAAGGAATACTGCTAATAGATTTATAGATTGGGGAATTCCGAATTTCAGAGGGGCTATAGAAATGTCTTAGAATAAACGATAAAGGATATTGACAAGTCTTCAGATTTCTTAATATATTCTGAGTTTCTTCTGTTTTAAAGGTACTGCTCACTTCAAACCTTTAAAACAGAAGAAACTCAGAATATATTAAGAAATCTGAAGACTTGTCAATATCCTTTATCGTTTATTCTAAGACATTTCTATAGCCCCTCTGAAATTCGGAATTCCCCAATCTATAAATCTATTAGCAGTATTCCTTATTCACCAGTATCTGTTTCTATAGCCCGTCATCTGAAGAAATTTGGGATCAAAACATTTTTCAGCAACTCACCTAATTTAAATTCGTTACTAAGAAACCCCATAACAAAGAACAATACCGTTGATTATCCTTCCAATATTAAGAATGCTATATATTCCATAGAATGCAACGAATGCAAAACCAAATATGTTGGCGAAACTGGCAGACATTTAAATATAAGAATATCAGAACACAAACGAAATATCGACAACCAAGACAGTAGATCTTTAGTATACCAACATATAAGAGAAACAGGCCATTCCTTCTCCCTATCAGAACCAAAGACCCATTACTCCAACATCCCCAATAGACTACAGAGACTAATAATAGAATCCATCATATCCAGAAAGCACAATAGTATTAACAGAAGAATAGATATCCCGGAAGTTTATAACATTATATTTCCTGAGCCCACCCCATAACCTCCAAGTGAATCACGCGCAATAGAAGCCCGCGTTGATTATGCCTCAAAACAAATGTAAACAACTAAAGAACTGTATTTAAGTTTAAATATTATTTTATTGTGGCGTATTAAGGATGTAAAATAGTTTCTCCCGTAGAAGGGCTTACTTGCCCGAAAGCTCGAGATATTTTAAATAAAAATATTTTTAAAAGAATCTTTTCCCTGGAGGATTTATGTTTTTATTTCAATATTAAATAATTAAAATATAAAAAAATATATACTATTAAAATCTACATGAAAAATTTACCTAACAAAAACATTTTCATACAATAGTAACAACAATGACTCATATGGGCTCACCTTTGTTTACAGCGGCAGCGTTAATTTCTAAACATTGCATCAGACACAATGGAAGTGACTTAAGAAAGTTTACGCGTCACGATCTTTTATGATTATAAAAGTAATTTAACTTCTAAAGAATCCCATGAGAAAGATTAACGAAAGCTTTGGGAGATAAAGCTCCTTCTATCAGAATATTTTGAAATTGGTTCAATGAATGTAATTTTGGAAAAAATCTTGAAGATGAACCTCGTTCCTCGAACCTCAGGTCGACCACCAAAAGTGGCGATCCAAAAAAAAATTAAATTTGTAAGATTTTTACTTAGAGAAAATCGAAAAATTACATGTCAGCAGTTAGAGAAAAGTGTGGCCATTGGATCGGCAGCAATCAGTACCGTCATTAATGATCATATAAAATACTGAACACCTTGTTAGTAGGTGGGTATCTAACAGCTTGACTGAATATCAAAAACTTGGATGCGTTAAATGGTGTAATTTCATGTTTAAAAAATTTGATGAATGTAAATCAAAGGCTGTTTTTAATATTATCACAGGTGACGAAACTTGGATTTACAATTTTGATCCAAAAAAAAAAACAAAACGGCAATTAGACTTTTTAGCCAACTCTGGTGTCCAATTAGTCACTCATCCACCATATTTACCAGACCTAACACCTAGTGACTTTTTTATTTTTATTTCCAAAAGTTAAGTTTTTCTTGAAAGGGATTAAATTTGATACTGATGATCAAGCACTGCAAGCCTTTATCAATGCCGTAAATTCCATCCCCGAAGATGACTGGTGCAAGTGCTTCGATAATTGGTTTTCACGGATGAAATCTTGCATAGGTGCTAAGAGTGAATACTTTGAGATACTCTGAAAAATTAAAGTTGCAGCTTTAAGAAAGATAAGTGATTGCAAAAACATTTGGAGTGACCCTGGTTACTACCACCTATATATATATATTAAAAATAAAGAAGGCATCTCCTGACCACGAGCACATGTGCTTTTTAGATGGCAGAGCGCCATCTAGTGGAGCAAAAATAAACTAAACGTTTATTTAGCTTGCTCCGTGATATTTGACCAACCCAATTTCTTGATAAATCAAGAAAAGCCATCCACGAACGCGTTTCGCGCTGTTGGCGCTCGTCAGCGTGGATAAGGCTGTAACCACTGCGATCAAAAAATATTTTTGGTCCCAATGGCTTCCCGAAAAATCAAGAAATGGGTATTTAAGGCCAAATTTGCGTAAAGACGCTTAACACATGAGAAAACAATAGAAAAAAAAGATAAGTGGGTCAGGTGTTGAAATTAAAAATAAAGAAGGCATCTCCTGACCACGAGCACATGTGCTTTTTATATATGGTGGTTTGTGGAGCAGTCTTTGAAGTTGTGTGGTAAGTTGTAAGGACACACGGGAGACAGGATCCCGAGGCAAATATCCGTGAGGAGTAAGTCGTGGGGAAAGAAAGAAGGTCCGAGGACTACCTTAGAACAACTTGTGTCCAACCACCTCGGTGCGAACTGTCCCCTGATCGCCACATCTAGCTGCTTTTATGTTGGCTATTTACAGATTAATATTATGTAGGTTAAAATGGTACAGAGTGTAGGTATGGACATTATTCATCGACTATATACAATATGGATGCCTGAATAAGGAGGTAAAGAGAATGGTAAGGGATAAAATAAGAAGGTTGTAAAGTAAGTAGTGCCATATTGTAAAATGTGTTATATCCTCGATCGCATGTGGGTTCTAGGTGAGGCAAACAGGTGGCACAAGATAACTCTTTATTTGGTCTGGCTCATATGCCTGTATGATGATGAAAAATAACAAGTCAATGACAACACTACTCTGTTGTCAATACACAATACTTCTCCCCTCTAAGAAAAGTCACAGTCTTTGAGGTAACTAGGAAGTTGAATATTGCGTCGGGGTCTATCTCGAAGTTACGGGCCTCTATCTTGGATGGGTGGTGGCTCTTCACATCTGCTTGGTAGATTTACAAACTGAGTTGAGCTCAGTATGAGTTGTTCTTCCTTTATTGCTCTGGTCTCAGCTGATCTATGTGTCGCTGTGTCTCCTGGCCATTCACATCCTGTATATCGTAATTCCTGGAACCAGTGGCTCGGATTACTTTTCCTGGAAGCCACTTGTCCTGGTCATTATAGCTCCTATGATATACATTTGAATGTTGTTCAAACCTTCGTGCAGCACTCCTGGCAATATCTTTGTTGCTGCACGACTGATATACTTTGCACGATCTTCACTTTAATACCTAGTTTATCAAACCAGTTCTTTCATATGAGACATGGCCCTACACCTTTGACAACTAGTAAGGGAAGTTTTGATTTCTTATACCTAAATTCCACATTTGCCTAAAAAGGAACCTTCGACCTGGAATTCACCTTGATACCATTGCTTGAGAGTTATGTTCTTCTTAACTATTTATTTTTCCATAGTGCCTTGAAAGCTCTTTCAGAGATTATAGATCTACCTGTTCTGGAGTCAATTTGCATATTAAGGATTCTATGATCAATGCGCAATTTCAATTTTAAGTGCATGCTATTATCATAACTCCTACCGGGAATAAAGTTTGTATTCACCCTCTCCTATTATTAGGGTGTTTATTTTCTCTTTCCTCCTGTAGCAGATGGCTTCTACATGTCCTAATTTTCCACAAGAATGACACTTGGCATTCTTGAAGAAGCATATGTATTGGGTGTGGTTCCTTTTCACACAATGTTTTCAAAGAAATTTCCAAGTTTTCACCTTTGGTCATTTTCTTTTTTCTTCTCTACAAGAAACAGCTTTTTCAGATTCCTCATTGTAGCCACATCTTTATATGCCACCTCGCTGCTTAAAGCAAAATTTGCGCTCTTTAAAAATTAGCTCAGATGCTGATAGAAGTCTTTCTTTTAAATGTTCATCTTCAACTTCACAGATTAAGGCATCTATTAGTAGATCAACTATGTCAGAAAATTCACAATTTTGACTCAACATTTTCAATGCCGCAATAAATTCAGAAATTGATTCTTCCAATTCTTGTTTCCTTTTATAGAAATTGAAACTCTATGATGACATTTGACTTGGGATTGAAATGAGATTTTTCCAGTTTAACGATTTCTGCATTTTGAAGTTTGCCGATGTCATTTGTACCATCGATGGATTTAATCTGATCAAATGTCGCGGCACCGCAAAGTCAGAAAAATCGCTTGTATTTTTATGCAAATTTTAAAATATTATATTTTGGATACAAATTAAATTTAAAGTTGAACGAAATTTAACTTGTGTGTGCGCATACGCTTACGGCTTCGTTGAGTTCATCCTCGTCGCCAATGTTATATCCTCGATGGCATGTAGGTTCTAGGTGAGGCAAACAGGCGACACAAGAAGA
Organism: Cordylochernes scorpioides; assembly: GCA_030710605.1. Lineage (NCBI taxonomy): Eukaryota > Metazoa > Arthropoda > Arachnida > Pseudoscorpiones > Chernetidae > Cordylochernes > Cordylochernes scorpioides. The sequence goes on along the minus strand of CP092886.1, from coordinate 92,195,141 downwards.
TAGCCCTTTATTTGGTGTCGCTTATATACATGTATGATAATGAATCATAAAATGTCAATGACAACAATACATTGTTGCCAATACATAATAAAATGAGTGAAGGAAACCATTAGAAAGAGGCTGAAGAAAGAACAAAGTAGTAATTTCTGCAGAATTCGTCAACAAAATGTGGTGCTAATACGATTGAGCCATTTCAGAGAAACTTTAAAACGAAGAAGATTGGTTAGGCACTTATGTGTGGTCTCTCTTGTTGTCATAAAAATAAACAAATAAAAGATATAATGAACATGCGCGTGCGTGAAAAAGAAAGTGATCCGCGGGGTCGAGTGAGAAAAGTGTAATGCCTCTTTGAGATTAACATTCAATGTAGGGAATGGTTAAGCTGAAGCAATACCGAGAGGTCTAGAAAAAAATAATGAAAATAAAAAGACACCTTTGAGATAAAAAAAAATAACGTAAGCTGTGTAAGCTCGAATAAAAAAAATGAAACCTCTAAAGTCGAATAATTAAAAAAAAGGAGACCTCAGAGGTCGAATGGTTGAAAAAATAAAAGGCTTTGCCTTTCAGAAATTAAAGTTCAATGTAGGGAATATACACTAAATCAAATAAAAGATTAGCAACTCTTAATAACTGGTTTATAAGAATAAAAATAAAACGATAAGAGGAGCTTCTTTATAAATTTTAATGCGCAAGCTTTCGGACCAGACGTCCTTCTACAGGCATGGATAGTGGTAATACTAACGAGTATAACCTAACATTGAGCCATAATAAAGAGGACAATATTTACACAAATATATCTGTAGAAAACTGAAAGGAATAAAAAAATTATGATTTCGAATTTGCATGTATGAGATTGGAGAACTAAAAGGTAAGAAAAATTAAAATTTGAATTGAAAATATAGAATTAAAAATTCAAAACCCAAAATTTACATATATGCCATATGATTTTACTACGGTATAATCTAAATATTAAATATAGAGATTATAATAAATACAACTTAGCGATCAATAAAATTGGGCTAGACACCAAGATACAGGAGACAGGGGGGTCCCACCTACATGTGTTTAAAATGGAACAGAATAGTGTAGGATTATTTGTAAAGAGCCTGGTATATGTCTGGGATTTCTATTAATGCTGTTGATTTGGTTGGATATGATTGATTCTAAATAAGGTCTATTGTATTTATTGTGTATATATATTACGGTATAAGATTTTTGGTTGATCTAAATTAAACTGGTGACCTGTTTGTGCTGTGTGTTGATATATTAATGATTTAGGGTCTTTGTTATGGATGTTGCGTTTGTGTTCGGTTAGTCTGATATATGTCGTTCTGCCTGTCTCACCCACATATGTGGATGAGCAATCTTGGCATGAGACGACATATACTGCTCCTGTAGAATGTATGGGAAGGTTAGGATTGTCAGCTTTGGTGATTGGATGTCTTAATATGGCGGCTAAACATGGAGAACTATTGTAGTATACTTTAATGCCAAAAGGACGGAGGATTCTGGATATTGCAAGTGATGAAGTAGAATATGGTAGGAAACAGGAAGCTCTGTGTATAGTGGTGGATTTTGAGACAGATGGATCATAGAAATGACTATAAATAAAGGATCTAGGATAACCTGCTTTAATTAAAATGGAAACTATTCTGGCTTTTTCTATTGTTTTAAATATGGTTAGGGAACAATGAGTGAAAATTCTATTTGATAATGTCCTGACTGTATTAATTTTATATGCAATCGGACTATTGGAGGAGAAATGGGTATACTACGGTGGAATGGTCTTCTTATAGTATACAGTAAAGTGGAACTTATTAGGAGTACGAATAATTAAAATATCCAAAAATGGTAAAACAAAATTTTGTTCTGCTTCGTATGTGATTTTTATATGGGAGTTAAAACTGTGTAGGGTGTTTTGAATAATATGTAAACTATCAGATTTGATGATACAAAAGATGTCATCCACATATCTCCTCCAATTCCTCCAAAAGTGTCTTCATCTTTGAGTATCTCTAACATCTTCTTTTATATTCCACACTATCAAGAATCACGAATCCTTGATTGAAGAATAATTGATCCTTGATAGTGCGGAATATAAAAAGAAGATGTTAGAGATACTCAAAGATGAAGCCACTTTTAAGCCCATCCCTGAGAAAGAAAAAACATTCTGATAAAATCTTTTAAAAAATCCCTTAAAAATATGAAATACTCTAGTGTTATCACTGCTGACCAGTTTACCCAATTTACCAACTCCTTAGATAAGAATGCATATATATATGGCTCTCCCAAGATACACAAGCCAGGGGTCCCGCTCAGACTTATAATAGCCTATCATATATCTCCGGAATTCCCAGTAGCTAAATTCCTGGTAAGTATCCTATCCCCCATTAGAAATAGTAGTCCAAACATATACAGTATAACAAACCCCCCTAATTTCATAGAAGATATTTCATCATTGCCCCCTCCACCACAGCACATCATGGCCTCCTTTGATATCACTTCTATATATTTGTCATTACCCCATTCCCTTATTACAGATAGTCTACACTCCTTTCTTAGTACAGCAGGTATAGATAACCAAACCATAGACATTATATTACAGCTTACCAAACTTTGTTTATCCATGGCAAGTTACGCTGAAACTGCAAATAAGAAAACTACTCGTTCTGACACCAGGGAACTGTTCGAAAAGTTATTAGAAGTTATCAAAACTTACTTACTTATATCATCCTCTTCATCAAAACAGAACCCCTCGACCAGGGCCTTGATAAAAGAAAAGAATAAAGCTCGTAAGAGATGGCAAGCAACCTGGGATCCAGCCCATAGAGCCATTTATTTAAACCTACAGGGAAACGTTAACAAAGCCCTCAAATCCGACTCCACCGAGAACTGGAATCAATTCATACACAAGATTGAATCAAGCCCAAAGGACTTCTGGAGAAAACAAAACCTATAAGAAAAACAACAGAAAGGATCTCAAGTTTAGTATCGAACGGCAAAACCTTATTGACCGACAAAGAAATCGGAAATGAACTTGCAGAACACTTCTCCAACCAGTTCTCCAAGGAAAAAGAAGAAGACCAACCAAATATAACTTATAATCACCAACAAGAAAAAATGCTCACAATGACGACACCAAAAATGAAGTCAAAGAAGTGATTAAATGCTTAGCTAACCACAAAGCTCCTGGCCATGACAATATCACTCCGCAAATGGCCAAGAATCTTCCCATCAAATGGATTGTATTTCTAGCTGGAGTATTCAACGCCGCACTGCACTTGTGTTACTCCCCCAAAGTCTGGAAGCATGCTATCATAATTCCAATTTCAAAAAAATCCGCTTAATCCCCTGAAGATCTAAGACCTATCAGCCTCTTCCCCACCATCGGCAAAATTTACGAAAGAATTATTTTACGTAGATTTCAGATGTACTTTGAAAACTCTAACTTCATCATCCCGCAGCAATTCGGATTTAGAAGGAGGCACTCAACAACTCACCAACTCATTGCAGTTCTGGACTATATCCAGATAAGAAGATCCCACAAGGAAGTGGTAGGTGCTGTCTTTCCAGATTTTGCGAAAGCATTTGATAAAGTTTGGCATAATGGCCTTATAAAGAAACTCACAAAACACCAGTTTCCAAGTGACATTATCATTTTTTTGCAGAATTATCTAAAGGGCAGGACTTTTTCAGTCAAGAAAGGAAATTTTATTACTGAACCAAAGCCTATCCAGACTGGAGTACCTCAAGGCTCTATCCTCGGACCCTACCTTTTCAATATTTACATTAATGACATCCCACTGCACTCTAAATGTAAACTTAAGCTCTTCGCAGATGACACAACAATTTTATTTAACTCTAAATCAGTCAACCTTTTGGTTACTTAGCTTCAGAATTACCAAATGACATAATCAAATGGTGCGATTAGTGGAAACAAGACATTAACCAAACTAAGACTCAAGCAATAGTTTTTCCCCCAAGAGATAACAAAAAATTCAAGCCACAAACCACCTTGACAGTAATCTCAAGCACTATTAGTTGGGCCGACCATGCCAAGTACCTTGGTGTCACTTTGGATTCAAAATTAAAATTTAACCTACATGTCCAAAACACCATAAGAGAGGCAAAGTTAGCCGAAATATCTCTATCAAGCCTGCTTAATTTTAAAAGTAATTTAACAACTAAGCATAAATTCACGTTGTACAAAACCTGTATTCTACCCATCATCACGTACGCACTACCAGTCTGGGGCAAATATATCACACCTGCGGATAAAAAAAGAATAGATGCCTCATGAGGATTTGCTTACGAACCATTATAGGAGCCCCATTCAATCTTTCAAACAAAATTCTCAAAGAAGATCTCAACCAGCCTAATATAGAAGAGATTTATCAAGACTCTGCGACAAGACTATTCTCGCAATTTCTAAAATCATCAAATCCAACTATACATGAAATTGTTCAAAATCAAGGTGACCTCAGCCACCGAATCCGACGCCCTGGACCCAATTGCTAGCTGACAGCCAAACACCCAACAACTGCCCTCCTGTAAGGTTCGGGGGGCCACTCCAGCATTAAAACTCGCCATGTGTAATTAATCTGGACAAGATGACTCGCGAGCTGTGCTCGAATTTAACACCTGCAAATTGAGATGAAATAAAAATAAAAGGTCGGGGAGAAGAGAGGACAGGGCATAGGCGAGCGGAGAGGAGAAGGAATCAGATCGGAGTTAGGTGTGTGACTGAAGGTGGATCAAATGAAGCTAAAGTTTGAAGAGGTAAAGTTTAAATAATTGAAGCTTGAGTTCAAAAAAGTGGAGCTAGAGTTTAAAGAAGTGAAGCTAATGTTTGAAGACGTAAAGTTTAAAGAAGAGAAGTGTGAGGAGTGTGGCGGTAGGTGAAGAAACTCAAGGAAGTTAAGGAACTCAAGGAAGATAAGGAGCTCAAGGAGGTTAATGATAAAGTCTTTAAAGAATAAATAGAGTCAAAGTAGAAGAAGTTAAGAATTGAATGTATATATGTAAATAAAACCTGTTACGAACAAGATTTGCAAATATGAAAATAAAAGTTATATTTTATGTCAATTTGGTCTACTTTTACATTTCCTCGAACTGCGCGAACACGGCTGGTGAACAACGATTATTTTTTATTTTATTTTTTTATTTTTTTTCAACAATTACAGTAAAATTAGAGGAACCCTATGGGTAGCCCACTCTCTTCAATCATTTCAGAAATAGCCTTGGGTTTTTTGGACAGATGGATTAACCTTACCCTTCCCTCAGATATATACTATTGGAGGAGATATGTGGATGACATCTTTTGTATCATAAAATCTGATAGTTTACAACTTATTCAAAACACCCTACACAGTTTTAACTTCCATATAAAATTCACATACGAAGCAGAACAAAATTTTGTTTCACCATTTTTGGATATTTTAATTATTCGTACTCCTAATAAGTTCCACTTTACTGTATACTATAAGAAGACTATTCCACCGCAGTATACACATTTTTCCTCCAATAGTCCGATTGCATATAAAATTAATACAGTCAGGACATTATCAAAGAGAATTTTCATTCATTGTTCCCTAACCATGTCTCCTGTATCTTGGTGTCTAGCCCAATTTTATTGACCGCTAAGTTGTATTTATTATAATCTCTATATTTAATATTTAGATTATACCGTAGTAAAATTATATGGCATATATGTAAATTTTGGGTTTTGAATTTTTAATTCTATATTTTCAATTCAAATTTTAATTTTTCTTTTCTTTTAGTTCTCCAATCTCATACATGCAAATTCGATATCATAATTTTTTTATTCCTTTCAGCTTTCTACAGATATATTTATGTAAATATTGTCTTTATTATGGCTCAATGTTAGGTTATACTGGTTAGTGTTACCACTATCCATGCCTTTAGAAGGACCTCTGGTCCGAAAGATTGCGCATTAAAATTTATAAAAGAAGCTCCTCTTATCGTTTTATTTTTATTTTTATTCTTACACTGAATCAATACTGAGAGGTTTAACAAAAATGAGATAAAATGAACGCGACCGCGCTGGAGAGCCGTTCGTTGATAAAAAAAAAACATAAGTTGGTGCACCAGAGAAATCAAAGAGCAGGAGGTTATTATTTTTTTTAAGAGCGAAGGTGAAAGATAAGAAAATTTTCGAGGAAACATTTTATTGGAGAAAAGAAAATTAGGACATTATAAGCTGGAAAGGTTGTGAAATGATGTCTGAAAATTGTCCCTTAATGAAATTTTAAAATCAATATGTTTTTCTATGTGAGATATGTACGCTGTTTTGTTTCCCACTTGGCAAATACGCAAGGAGGAAAAGCAGAATGAATTTTAACAAAACAATTTGTACTCGGTTGGCCTTTATTGAATAGAATGTTTTATAATAGCTCAAAGAAATAAATGTACTTATCTTTGGTCAGGCAATTCTCCCAAGCTTTACAAATGAATTTATGATTTTATTTTAATTTTCTTTACAATATATATTTAAAGAATTTACAAAAGATTTAATGTATTTACAAAAGATATAAAGCCGCAGCTTAAAGGCCTTCTTTTTAGTGGCGACTATGCTGAGAATGAAAAGGTGGAGAGGCTCCCTCTGGCGGTGCAGCCAGATGGCCTCCCATTGGTCAGCGATGACGTAGCTCCTTTTTCTTTCACCGCCGCGCGCCGCCTTCTGCCACCTATGTTCAGAATAAAACTACACATACTCCCCTCCTGTGGACGTAGTCCACACACACAAGGCAAAAGAAAAGGATCACATAGTGTAGAAAAAAATGTTTGAAGTAGAAGAAAAATAAGAATTAGAATGGCAGAAGTGCAATCTTCGAGATGGGTCTTATTAGGTGATGTTGTTTCTCTGTTTGAAGTTCCACAACTCGGACAATGTCATCCGCTCCAGGTGACACCTTGGTGATGCGGCCAAGGCTCCACTGCATTGAAGGCATAGGAATGTCTTTTACCAACACCAAATCTCCAAACTTCAGGTTGGAAGAGGGTTTTCCTCGACGAGAGATGAATCTTTTAAAAGCAGCGAGGAAGGCAGGGGTTGACAGATCTGAAACTATCTCAAGGTGAATATCCTTCGTTGAGAAACAAATGAATAATGCTATATATGATTTTAATGTTACTTTTGTTCTTATGACATTAGGTTTAGTTATAAATGGTCCTGCGAAGTCTATTCCTGTTTTGCTAAAAGGGCTTGAGGGTATGATTCTATGGATAGGCAGATCTCCCATGATTTGTTTTGACACTTGGCGTTTCGTCGTGAAACATGTCATGCAACGATTAATGAGCCTTTTTACTAGAATTCTACCGGATGGAATCCAGTACTTTTGTCGGATGGCACACAGAGTTAATTGGAGACCAGAATGAAGATGCTCTACGTGGAATTGTTGAACAATTAATTCTGTAACAAAATGGTTGTGAGGAAGAATTATTGGATGCTTCTCATTGAATTGCAGGTTGGATTTGCGCAGTCGACCTCCTACACGTAGAATTCCTGATGAATCAATAAATGGGTTTAAGGATAAAAGTTTTGAGTTTGTTGGTAGTACTTTGCTTTGATTACAACATTGAATTTCAGTTTTAAATTCTGAACTTTGAATGATTTGAATAAGAGTTCGAATTGAATTATCGAGCTCATTAGAGAACAATTCTTTGTGTTTTATTTTGTCGCTGCTGTGTCTAGCACTGTGAATAAATCTTATGAGCCATGCCGTAACTCTGCTCAGCGTCCTGAATGTTGAGAATTTAAAAATAAAGTCTAGAATGGGACAAGTAGTGAAATGAACAATCGGAACAGTCTTTCTTTTTTCATGACAAACTTCTTTTGGAAGTTCATATGTGATTGGTAGCGGATCTAAACGGTAGACCAACAGAATATCTTCCATCTGTTTATATGCAAAAATTCTTGTCATAAATGTCCCCGCAACTCTTCTCCTCTTTAGTCAATGGAAGAGCGGCAGGAACCGATTCCAATTCAAAAAACTTTCGCAGATTATCATCTCCTTGGGATGTTGAGCATAATAAGATGTAGTTGTTTCCAGTCTCAGAACTGGAAACATTTCCTGAAAGTATCCATCCTAACTTGGAACTACAGGCAGTGGGTCCTGGATGATTTTGGAATCGTAGTTTTCCTGTATATAAAAATGGGGCTAGGTCTGCACCAATTACTAAATCAATGGGACGTGTTTTATCAAAATTGGGATCTGCTAATAAAGTATTCTTAAGATGAGGCCAATTATCTTTATTTATCAGAAAATTAGGTAAATCAACAGTGATTTGATCGAGTATTATGGATGAAATTTTGAATATTCTATCAGAAAAATGAGGCTTAAATTGAAGAAAAGTCTCACTAGCAGACTGCCGTATTGGTTGGTTACCAATTCCAAAAACTGTGAGTTGGCTCTTTTTAACAGGAAGATTCAACTTTTCACGACAATTTTCTGTTATTAGACTTCTTTGAGAACCAGTATCAATCAAAGCTCTGCATGGATGAAACGATCCATTTTCTGCTCTCACTCTCACGATTGCAGTAGATAATAAGATTGTCTCATTGGGCTTTGTTGTATCATTGAGAAAACATGAAACGCTAGATTGGGCAATTAGGGTTTTAATTGAAGTGGTATTCAAAGGTTCGGGTTGGAAGGAATGCAAAAGGGTGTGATGTCTTTTGTTGCATGATTTACAATGCATAGTGATTTTACATGACGTTACTCTGTGATTGGATCGCAAACAATTGAAACAAAGGTTATTGGTTTTGACTATGTTCCATCTTTCAAGGAGAGAACTTTTATGGAACTTGTCACATTTGAATAAAGGATGTGAATTTTTGCATAATAGGCATTTATCATCACCTTTTGAAATAGAATTATATACATGTGTTTGTTTCATTACAGATTTATCATCTTTAGCATAACCTTTTATCGATTGCAAACTTTTTGCTGGTTTTTCAAGTAACATAATAAAATTTTCGTAGGATGGAAAGCCATCATCTATCAACGTCAATTCCCATTGCCTTTTCAAATCATCACCTATTCTTCTTTGTAGGAAATATATTAGAAAGATATCAACAAGTGTATTTCTATGCGATAAAACGGAATAAAATAATAAAAGTTTCTTTAATAGACAATTATAACGGTGCGAGCTTTCGGGCAAAAACCCTTCTACAGGCGTGGTAACTTTATCGCATAAACAATACCGAGAAGATTATCACTGTCGTTAAGTGTATTTCTCTCCAAACCCAGTGATTTCAAATTTCTCATGGCTTCATTACATATATCTAGTAGTTCGAAAATGGCCTTGGAATTTATTAGTTTTAAAGGTTTTAAAGTGAATAATTTTGTACATTGTGAAAAGGCAAATTCATTTTTGTTATCATATCTGGAGATTAATGTGGCCCAAGCATGGGCATAGTTTTCATCAATAATAGGAAATCCCCTAATAAGTCGTTCAGCGTCTCCAGTAACAGCTGATTGTAAATATTGGAGCTTTTGTGAATCAGTTAGAGCGGTATTAGAATCAATAGACAGAGAAAACAATTGCTTGAAACTAAGCCATTCGTTAATATCACCAGAAAAGGAAGGTAAATTAAATTTAGGAAGTTCTATTTTACTTGTGGTTGATTGATTTAGATAATCAATTTTGCTTGAAATGGCTGTACAAGATACTTTATTGATATTCACCACTAAATTTCTAAGATTATCATTGTATTGCATAACTCTAGAAAAGTAAACTTCATCATCAAATTCAGAAAATGTTAAAAGATTACAATAAGTTTTTTCAATGTTAGATTTTATATCTAAAATATCTTGTTTAAATGTCTGGAAATTTGCATCATCCTTCGATTCAATTATCTTGAACGAAATTTGTTCAAAATAATCCACTTGTTTGAAATGAAATTCAAGAATATTTAAAGTAGCTTTAAATTTGGCAGCCATCTTTAATTTTTGCTATTATTAATTTTAATTATATATTTCAAAATTGAATTATAATTATTTATATTTAAATAATTATTTAATAGATTTATTCCCGGGTTTCGGCACCAAGTTTTGTTTCCCACTTGGCAAATACGCAAGGAGGAAAAGCAGAATGAATTTTAACAAAACAATTTGTTCTCGTTTGGCCTTTATTGAATAGAATGTTTTATAATAGCTTAAAGAAACAAATGTACTTATCTTTGGTCAGGCAATTCTCCCAAGCTTTACAAATGAATTTATGATTTTATTTTAATTTTCTTTACAATAAATATTTGAAGAATTTACAAAAGATTTAATGTATTTACAAAAGATTTAAAGCCGCAGCTTAAAGGCCTTGTTTTTTAGTGGCGAATATGCTAAGAATGAAAAGGTGTAGAGGCTCCCTCTGGCGGTGCAGCCAGATGGCCTCCCATTGGTCAGCGATGACGTAGCTCCTTTTTCTTTCACCGCCGCGCGCCGCCTTCTGCCACCTATGTTCAGAATTAAAACTAAACATACGCGATAAATATTAAAATAAATAATTCTGAAAACAGATAATATAAGTTAAAGCAACTTGAAAGTTGAAATACATTTTAAAATTTAGAAATGTGAGGTGAGGATTGAAATAAATGACATTTGAAAAAAATGAATAAATAACAATAAAAGTGAAAAATTTGACGAAGTTAAAATTAAAAATGGCATTGGAGTTGATATGAATATATAAATATAGAGTTGAAGAAAAAAATATATAAAAATGAAGTCTAAATATATACATTTGTTAACTTAATTTTCAGCATAAAAAATGAAATTTTATAATTTAGTAAACTAGTGATATTCCCTAGCCAATTTAAAGTTGTATGTACAAGGTAGAGAATTATTTTGTTAAATATTTAAAATTAAATGAGAGAGAGAGAGACGCGAGCGTATTATATATAATTAAATACAGGGTGATCCAAAAGTCTTGCACAACTTCAAAAATTAATAAATCTGCGAATATTTGCGCTAGAGTAATGCGGTAAACACCATTGTGTTCAGGATGCAATGGTATTTTTATTGCAAATGGTTAAAAATTCGAAATTGATTTTAGTTACAATTTTATTCCTTAGATGGCGCTCTACCAGAATTAGTGATTCAGCGGCGAATTTTTTTTTTTTTTATAAATTGAAAAATAAAACTGATCTACACGCATTTTTCCTTTTTGAATACCAGGAAAGAACCCTAATAATATCAGATGATAAATTAATAAAAAACATTTCGTCAAAAGTAGAAGAATTGGATGACGATTTTTAAATGCAATCCGAGATATGTAAAATAGGTAAATACAAATTGAAACGTGTAGCAAAAAATATATATATATACACTGTGTGACATTGAAAATGGAACACCAAGAAATAGTGGCCAGAAAGTGATGAAACTCGGCAGACAGAGAAAGACAGGGACGAACAATAAGTGATCTTTATTTCAAAATGATAGTCATAATACAGAGCAAGAACGGCGTCAGCTTAGTAGCAAGTAGGACCACCGCGGACGGCGATGCACGCAGCAACACGTCTTGGTAGAAAGTCAATCAGAGTACGGATGGCGTCCTGAGGGATGGCTCTCCATTCCCTCTCAACCATTTGCCACAGTTCGTCTTCTGAACGCGGCTGTGGCAAGGCATGCAAGCGGCATCCAATGATGTCCCATACGTGCTCGATTGGTGAGAGATCAGGAGAGTACGGTGGCCAGGGAAGCATCTGTACATCTTGCAGATCTTGTTGACTAATGCGAGCAGTGTGCGGTCGGGCGTTATCCTGCTGATAAAGGGCATTGGGTACCCCCTGAAAGTAGGGGAGTGTCACCGGTCGCAGCACATCATCAACGTATCGTTGGGCCGTCATAGTGTCCTGAATACGAAGTAAAGGTGACCTGGAATCATACGCGATTGCGCCCCAAACCATGATTCCACGTTGTCGCACGGTGGGGCGTTCCACAATTGCTGCCGGATTGGACCTTTCTCCACGTCGACGCCACACGCGTACACGGCGACTATCACTGGACAAGCAGAAACGCGACTCATCTGAGAACACGACCCTGTGCCATTCCGTCATCCACGTCGATCTAGCCCGGCACCATTCCAAACGTTGGCGCCTATTCGGTGGGGTCAATGGCAGTCTTCTTAGCGGACGGCATGAGTGCAAGCCATTAGCAACCAATCGACGGGAAATGGTTCTGGTCGAGATGGAATGATCTAGGGTGTCTTGCACATGTTGCAGGATGGCGGTACAAGTGGCTTGTGGGGCCGCCACTGCTTGTTGAAGGATACGCCGATCCACACGTACTGACGTCACTCTGGTTGAACCGGCATTCCTATAAATTGCCACATTTCCTTGTTCCAACCATCTTCTCCACAGTCGGTGCACCGTGGACGCACCAAGGTGTGTATCAGCTGCGATTTGACGTATGGACCAACCTGCCCTTTTCAGTCCGATCACCATGCCATTCTGCCTCCGTTTACGATGACCTGGCATTCTCTGTTATTACACGTGTCTTTTGACACAAGAACAAAATTTCTACAATGATTTTCCTTGAAGAAATAACGACACGAATACTGTCCTTTCTGCAAGTTCCTTCCCTTATATCTTACTCCATGTGCGCACGAGAGCTGCGCATTTTACATCATTTGCATAACTCGGTTAGGCGCGTCTACCCTGAAATTTTCATAATTTTTTGGCCACTATTTCTTGGTGTTCCATTTTCAATGTCACGCGGTGTATTTTAGATGCGGTTTGCTGGAACCCTCACAGAGATTTAAATTTCAAAGATAATAAATTCTTGAAATTTTTAATTCAACACTCTTTTAATATTGATATTATTTATTTTGATTCATTTGAAGATATTTATCTATCTCTGATAATTTATTTTACTCTGTAATGTCGTCACAACAGGATGAAGCACTCTTGATGAAATTTTTTATTGCAATTTAGAATCTGCCACTAGAGCTTTACGAGCGTTTCGTACCTTTAAAGGTATTCGAAGCGGTAAAGGACCGATGAGTTGCTACTCTTGAGGCGAATGATAAAATATTTTGAGAAGACTAGATTTCTGGAAGCAAAACCTCTGAGTGGTAACCGTCGACAGTCAGTGACTGTTACGGTTTCGCAGAATGTTGAAGCTATTGAAACGTTATCCACGTATGGAGAAGTAAGTGCTCGACAAGTTTGTCGACAAACGGGGATTTCGTATGGAACCATTCAAAGATTTCACGAGCTAAAAGTCGGCAATTTTGAGAAGCGTCAAGAATTCCCTGCATGGGTTTTCCGGCAAATTGGTAGTGATGAAAACTGGCTGTCGCATTTTTTGTGGACAGATGATGTTCAGTTTTCTCTTAAAAGAGGAGTAAACACTCAAAACAGCCGCATTTGGTCAACATAAAACCCTAGGATTTCTACAGAAATGCCACTTCATCAGCCCAGAGTCACAGTTTGGTGTGGGTTCACTTCTTTTTTATTATAGGCTATTTATCTTTAAAGAAATCAATGGAAGAACTTTCAAAACCATTTCTATAACTGGTGAAAATTATGTTCAACTTTTGAAAGAAAAGGATATTCTGATATTGCAGGACAGCCAAGCACTAAGCGAAATAACATTCATGCAAGAATGAGGACCTTCTCATATTTCCCGCGGTGCCAAACAATTGCTGAAGGATACGTTCGGTGAATATCATGTGATAAGTCGCCACTTTATACACCAGTGGCCACCAAGATCACCAGACTTGACGCCTTGCCATTTTTGGCTATGGGGGCTACATTAAGTCGCGTGTTTATCGATGCTGGCCTACCACATTGGCCATGTTGAAGACTTCTATCAGACGGAACATTTCATCAATTTCAACAGATATGTTATTTAATGCTGTCGAATCTGTCATCTATCGTCTACAAGCGGTGTTTTAGAATGAAGGGCGCCACATTGAGCAAGGATTGTGACCTAATACAAGAGAGAAAGCAGTTACCTCATGGGTTATATAATCTGCCATGTATTATATATCTACCAATATTTTCCAGCTTTTTGTGTTGGGTTATGGAGATAATAAATTCTGTCCTCATCTCTTTACTCTTTTTTTTTTTGTGAACAATAATTTTTTTGTTTGTCATTTGCCCACATCTTATATTAAATCGTACAGACCAAAGTGTTATTAACTTCTCGAATAACACTATTGCACACAATTCTACCCCTTATGTTTATTTTATCGCTTTACGCTATTTAGAAGAAATAGCATAAGGAATATTCTCCGTACACCCCTAACTTTAGAAATTTTGCGCAAAAAAATAATACAAAATGATTTTACTACCACGTTTTTCAACGCAAAAGGTTGATCGAAAATGATTTTTGTTTTAGGGGACACATTTTTAAAATTTTGTACAGTATAATAAGCAATGCTAATTTTCGAAAAACTAAAAATATATTTGGAGTGAAGTACGACAATCATAACAAATTTCCAGTTTAATAGTCAAATGTCGCTAATTTGTTGCGAAACTATACATTTCTTATAGCAAGAAATCCTATTCGTGGTGCCATCATAATTTTTTTCATAAATATTTGCTCTTTATTGGAAAATGGGTGCCGTTAACACGTTAGTCACCTTGGAAACGAACCAGAATTTTTGGTCAAATAATCCAATCCCCCCTGGGGTCCAGGGGTCCGCAGGGAGTTGTGATTGGACTCCCCCCCCTACTGTTGCCCTATTGTTATAAAGGAATGACAATACACCCAGATGGCACAAGAACCTATAGAACATGTAACAAATGTCCTAGTGTGGAACAAACACCTACCCACATATTCTCATGCCCAGCAATGGTCGCAGCCTTGAATAAAATTGACATGGACCCAGAGCAGTAGCTTTACACGCCCAAGATAGTGGACATTGCGACTGCTGTGATAGATATGCATGGGGACATCTGAGGCTCTTTATTGGACAAGAGACAACAACAACAAGATAATATTTCTGAACTTGGTATTAAAAATAGTAAATATATCTCTATTCTTATATATAAAAGTCAATGTCTGTTGTCTGTGTCGCGATAAACTCAAAACCTACTGAACCAATTGATACCAAATTTTGCATGTCGCTTTTTATAAACCTAAGTAAAATTTACCTTTGATTATTATTTTTGGCTATTTATTTTTTTCATTTGAAGAACTATTTTTACGCGGAGTAAAAATGAGGCGAAGTAACAACACCAGGCCAATTAAGCGACTAATGAGCGTGCTGCATTATTTTTTCAAGTTGCTTGCGTACTTTTTTTGAAATCTATTTTTATACGAGTGTTACTTTTTTTTACAAAATTGAAGATTTAGAGATAAATATACATTATTAAGTTACGGTAGGTATACACAATGCAATAAAAAAAAACTTTACAAAATTAGCGCTACTGTATGTAAATAATGGCTCTCGTATTTTTTATTAATTTTTGTTCTGCCTTTGTTTTTTATCTCTTTTGAAAAACATTTGAAATGCAGTCGCAGTCATTAGTAAACACATATTGTCGAGCTTTGAACAAAGAATTCGAATCACTGGACGGCGTAACCAGCTTAAAAAAGTAAAACTATTGCAACTCAATGATTGTTGGGAAGAAAGATAAATTTATTATAATTGATACAAAAATTATAGGTAAAGAATTATTTCAAAAGAGAGAGATAGAGTTTGGATCTCAAGACGCGAGTACGCGTCGACAACAACAACTTGATAGCAAAGAAAACAAAGAAAGGGGGGCGAGGAAGGGAGGAAGTTGCATCATGGGCGTGACATCACCGCCGCCGCTCGCGCCGCGTGGGGGGAGGGGGGGCGTCTTCTTCCACGGCTTTCTTACATTTTGAAGGCCCCCATCTCAATATCTCCAAATAAAATGAGAATTAAAACACACAAAAAAAAGGCAGTGGATCTGCAACACATATGTTTGCCTAATTTCCATGTGCTCTTTTTTTTTTTTCAAAGAAAAATATTTGCATGCCAGTATTTTGGATTTTTTTTTCTATAAACCTATTTTTTCTTATTCTTACTGAGAATATGGGAATTGCAGTCACTCACTTAACTCAAGCAATTTCAAGGGTTAATGCGTTGGGGCAGGTACTTCGGGGTTTGAGTGGAAAAGCTGCCATCTATTTAAATTATATTGATTTTGAACCAACTCTAAATGGATTGCAAAAAATAATTAAATCAAATACCTAAACATTAATATAATACAATTTTTGCCATCACAAAGAATTTTCACCTGTGGTTTATGTTTTACTTCTGTATTGCTATTCAATGGCACTTCTACTATTTATTATTGATGTACTTTCAGTATGAAGGAAATTGCACACGGGGGAATTCTCGGGCGAAGTCGGGTCATTCGTTTTGTTGTCTATATGATGGTTTTAGGTAGAATTGCTGCAAATGGTGCTACCGTGTGAACACGATTTTGGGACAAAAAAGAAAGTTCGTCACAGATTAATGAATGATGAAATACTTTGGTTGAATTGAGAAAAAAGTTCAGGCTGTGCCATGATGTCGAAGTGATAGTGGCACACATAAGTTGATTTGAGGAACAATTTCTAACCTAAAAGGTACTTTAGCCAACATATTTGTTGAATATGTTCACGGTATTTTGGATACTTTTTATGATTTTTGATGGCGATTTTATTTGCCTACGTCGATGGGCGTGTTAAAAGAATATCCTTACAATGAGATAAATTAATAAATAAAATATATTTTAATAATACGATAATGATGAAGTAGTAAATAGGAAATTGGTAAAAAATGAAATAACATAATGTGCGTAGTTTTTTTTTGTGCAAAATATAATGATTTTTAATATTGTGTAAATGACCAGGTGTAAGGTGACATAAATCAAAATTTTAAATTCAAAAATGGTGTAACTTTATAATGTTAAGCAATTTAAGGGATTAAAATTGGATAAAAAGAAGTAAATTTAAATATACAAAATTAGGCATAT
The DNA here is from genome assembly GCA_030710605.1 of Cordylochernes scorpioides. Classification (NCBI taxonomy): domain Eukaryota; kingdom Metazoa; phylum Arthropoda; class Arachnida; order Pseudoscorpiones; family Chernetidae; genus Cordylochernes; species Cordylochernes scorpioides. The sequence continues at coordinate 92,178,184 of CP092886.1, read as the reverse complement.
ATTAAGGTTAGGTCATTTAAAATTGTCATCTGATACGTTTTTTAGAGCATAAACTGTACTGAAATTGGGCTAACATGGATAGATGATATTTTTAAAAAACAAAAATGTGAGCGAACGAAATAAAACTAAAGTTTAACCGACAGTTGATGGGCTTCTGTGCGACTTCGAAGCTGGGAATTACAGTGGTATTGAAAGCTTGTGGTGGTGTGACGAGGAAAGTTTGGGACTTCGCTTTTGGTCTGGTGGTAGTTGCTCCATGGGACGGATTTGCGCAACCCGGAGAAATGACTGTTGCTCAGGCGTCTGTTCCTGGCGGATGAGAGCATTGTCGGCTGCGAATGGCTATTTTCGACATTGGCTGTTGCAATGGTTCTGGATACAGTACCGACATGGTGAAGATGGCAAGAAGGTTACACCGTGGAAATACCAGGGTTGAAACTTCGGGGTGTCGATATAGTGTCCTGAGATATAAGGTGTGCCATTGCTCCCTTGGCGTGTCGTGGGCTGGATATATCTATAAATACGAGGGCCATCCAATAAATAAGTTTCCCTATTTTTTTTCTGCGAGAACGAAACGCTGAGAAATTAGTTAGTAGTATTAGAAATGGTCATTAGGATCCGTTGGAAGCGCGTGACCTTCAAAATCACGCTACTCGTACGCGCAAGTCCGTAGTGCTTCAGTTTCCATGGGGCTACCACTGGTGAACGTGTCCACTTGCGAACACAGTTCTGTAATTCGTTTTTTCACGGCGAAAAATGAAACTGCAGTCAATATTCATCGCAATTTAGTGCCAGTGTATGGTGAAGGATGTATGAGCATCCAAATGGTTAGCCGATGGCGTTCATGGTTCTTGGAAGGACGGCAAAACGTACATGATGACGAGCGAAGCGGCAGGCCCGTTATTCCTACGCACAATGCAGCCGTTGCTGCTCATCGGAATGTGGTGGAAGCAGATCGCCGCGTCACCATTGACGAAATAATGATTCGACTGCCTCCTGGAATCGAAATTGGACGCTCTTCGATTGGAACAATCATGTCAGATGTTTTGGATTTTCGCAAAGTCTGCGCAAGATGGGTTCCGCGTTCGCTCTCGGAAAATCACAAGCAACAACATATTGAGGCAGCCCGAGCTTTCCTGGAAATGCAAGGAATAGACGGATATCAACTATTTTCCCGTATTGTCACTGGAGATGAAAGCTGGGTGCATCATTCAACTCTAGAAATAAAACGACAAAGCATGGTGTGGAAAAAGCCTGAGGAAAGTGCACCTAAAAAGGCGAAGATCACAATCTCTGCAGGCAAAGTTATCGCTTTGGGGCTGTAGGGTGTTTTATTGGTTGACTACCTGCCCCCAAACACTACGGTTAACGCTGCGAGGTACTGCGAAGTCCTCACTAAACTCAGAGCTGCAATAAAACAAACACCTCCTGGACTTTTGTCTCGGAAAGTGTTACTCGTCCATGACAATGCTCACCCTCACACAGCTCGAACGACCCAAACGTTGCTGGAAAACTTCAAATGGGAATTTTACACACATCCACCTTATTCTCCGGAACTTGCCCCAAGCGACTTCCATCTTTTTCCAGCACTCAAGTTGCACCTTGGAGGCAAGCAATTTGCGAATGATGACGAAGTGCAGGCGGAGGCGAACCACTGGCTACGAAGACAGGACACGGCTTGGTACAACAGTGGTTTCAAAAAATTGCTACAACGGTACCAAAAATGTTTGGACAGAAATGGTGATTATGTAGAGAAGTAAAGTATGAGTTGTATAATGAAAATAAAATAACTGCATAATTGTAAATAATTTTGTTTATTTGTTAAAAAAAATAGGGAAGCTTATTTATTGGATGGCCCTCGTACTTGCTATTATTTCATACCACTCGGTTAGGGAGGTCGGCGGCACGATTCTTACCAACCGTTTGTCAGTGAGTGGTAGCCCTACTGTCAAGGTGTCCAAGATAGCATCCTCTAGCAAGCCCATTCGCATTCCGATAGCAATCTTGATGCGGTAATATTCTTCCAGGAACTGACCTTGTAGGCGCAGGGCGAAGTATTTCGCGTAGGTGGCTTCGCTGGTTGGGAAGTAGAAGTCCAGTAAGGTCTGCCTGGGCTTAGAAATGCAGGGTGTCCAGTCGGGTCTGGCGGAAGTATTGCAAGGGTTGCTGGTTCGGGAACAGCGAAAATCTTTCCAGTTTCTCAGACGCTGACAGTCCAGTTCGATCCGCTTAGTTGTAGTACCTCTTGAAAAATAGAGGCAGGGGGAGATCCACTTTTTCGTCCACCTGGTAGGGTCTGGCTCTTGTCCTTCGTCATCCTTAGGCTAAATGTAGACCTGTGGTGATTTGTAAAGCAGTCGTGGTAGTTGTGTAGTGAGTGGTAATGACACACAAGAAACAGAATCCAGAAGCAAAAACCTGTGAGGAGAAGATCGAGAGGGAAGAGCGAAGTTCCGAGGACGACCCTTAGAAAAACTGGTGTCCAGACCTCCTCGGTGTGAACTGTTCCTTGATCATCACATCCATCTGCTTTTAAACCGCTTTGAGTAATATAAATTACTCTTATGGAGAGTGGTAGTACACAGTGGCAGTACACAGACGGCCGCCGTGAGGCCTACATCCTCCTACACCACGGCGTAAAAATGGAGAGGCCCCCCACTCGTCTGGACAAATAGGACAAAGGCGACACCCTGGCGGCGTTCCTGGTATTTATAATTAAATGCTCCAAATATTACAAGCCAGGTAACCGCAGGGCCAATTGCCCAATGCTTGCCAAGCAGGCCATCGGCCCCAAACAAGCATCACCCTCCTCCCCCGCCGATGCAGAGTCACCCGCAGCATCTCAGCAGCCCAGTCAGCCAGCACCTACGCCCGCTGCACCAGCACCTCCTACTCCACCTGTGGACGTGCCAATTAATGCTCCCGCGCCCCATATCTCGGCCCCTCTCTCCACAGCGGCTCATCCTGCTGGACCAGCGCCCCTTACTCAACCTGAGGAGGAACCAAGTCCAATCATCATAGCCCCTCCTTCTCATCTACCTGCCCCGAGAACCAACGAGCTCAAGACCGCTCCTACAACCAGGGAGATGGTGGAAATGGAGACTAGTGTAGAAAAGAACACCGTATCCTCCACATCATCCAATAGGGGGCAAGATCAGGGCCCAACTCAACACCGTCCTCAAGAACGACCCCAGCTCTATATTTGCCGAGACTGATCAACTTGGCCTTCAAAGGGAAAAGGTCCTATGTGCCCTCGTCTCCACTTCCAACCTAACGAACCTGATGACCAAGCTCACCGCCGACCACGGCGGCCACGCCCTTATGCAGAGGCATCTTGACTCCAACTCTTCCATATTATACTCGTCAATCTTGGAGTAGGAAAATTTATATAGGGAAATTTTATAGGAAAATATTGGGTGAGTAGGATTCAGGACTCAGTTTGTGTATTGGTGTGCGTTTGCGTGTACGTGTGTGTGCTTGTGTGTGTGACTGAGTGTGTTTGCGTGACATTTGACGATTAAAATCTATTTATTGACTGCTTAGTCAATATTTAAAGAACTAATTCAAATCGCTAAGAAATAAAAGAGAAATATTTATATTATGATGCATTAGCGCGCCATCTGTAATGAAAATTCGAAACTATTCTAGACGTGTATGATTATTTTAAAAAATTAAACAATATCTATTGCCCTTACTGCAATGGAATATTTGATGGGAGGGCCTGGCTCATTAGTGGTGAACCCTCCCAGCGATTTCGCCAGTTTAATTTACCATAGCGATGTTATATCACATTTCTTGATTTTCTTTTTATAGTGATACTGATACTAGACTAATGGATGGGTATTTAATATGAACTATGCACATAAGCTTTGAGGACAGTAGAAATACATACAATTATCTATATAAATAATAGGCTAACAGAGTTCACAGTTGTAAAGTTTGAAGCTATCTCCTACAAAGATACTTAATTATAACCATATATATACCAAAATTTAGTTATTTTTTGCTCCACATGACCGTTTTATTTTTATTTTCCAAATATTAATAGATTTATTTATTTTCAATTTATTCGATTTTGCAATCGCAGATTTATTACCATCGAATGTTGCTTATCTTATTTTATTTGTTATTTATCATCATCGAATTGTTTATTTTTGAAACACGCTCATTTTGTATTATTCAATTTTTGGTTCCTTCAGATATCAACCTTCCCTTCATTCTGAAGAGGCAAGAGTTTCCACTTAGGTTGGCTTTTACTATGACTATAAATAAGGTATAAGGCCAAACTTTCGCTAGAGTGGGTTTTTTGCTACAATAGCCTGTGTTTACGCATGGGCAGTTCTATGTGGCTTTTTCACGTGTGCGAACTTTGGATAGCATATATGTAATGTTGAACCCATGTATATATAAAACTATAAATTTAGTTTTTATTGAGGACCTTTAAATTAATTCCTTTAAAAAGTTGTCTCCTCTGCAATATACAAGTAGTTGTACTTGTAGTTGGCAACCTTTTTTAAAATGTATATATATATTTATATATATATATATATATATTAAAAATAAAGAAGGCATCTCCTGACCACAAGCACAAGTGCTTTTTATATATATGTGTGGGAATATAGTGGTACTAATGTGGTGATGGGAGAAATAATCACACGATGAGTTGGAAGAGGAATCTGAAAGCCATCCGAGAGAGAGCAGTAGCGAGAGGGCTGTCCTCTGAACGACTGCCTGTGTGGTCACCCCCCCGACTACTCCCCAGGTGTTGACGGGCGTGTCCCTTTTGCCGCCCCTTTGGAATGTGACCGTTGGTGTCCCAAATGTCCGTACTTTAGCTGCGTTCTATCGACTACGTCTCTCTCTGGTCGACTGCAGATTTACTTTATTATTCCTGGAAGAGCATATATTATGACATATGGCCCCCGTTGAAGAAGGCTGAACATGGTTTGAGTATACTTAAAGCTGGTGAAGCCAGGAATAGAGAAAATAATTTTACAGTTGAAATTAGTTAAGGTAATGGTGACATAGTTTTATGTAAATAAAATATTGTATAGTACACAAGTAAGTATTATTTACAAGCAGTTTTACAACACCGGAGAGTTGGACATTTAAGGAAATATTTGAAAATATCAAGGTTATAAAAGCTATATACAACAAAATCTAATGTACTATAAGGGAAATGTTATTGAGGGGTGTGAACAAGGGGAAGAAGAGTCACATACATATGATGGAATTCTGAAGATCATTAAGACTGGGGAACTCTACACTTTAAGATATTTTTCAGGCGGACATGGCAAGGGGAAACTTGTCATGGGCTTTCTATGCTATAAGTGTAGAGTACGAGAAATGAGATTGAGGTTGGCAATTGTGTGAGCTCAGGACTGAGGTAAATATAAAACTACATACAATGTTAGAACCTCGGCGAACAGAGCGAGGGGAAACTTGCCCTGGGCCAATCTAACTTATCTATGTAGTTACTTGTGTAGCGAGTCCGAGGGGAAAAGTCCCGTTTGTAGGTGAGGAAGTCGAATGGACTTATATTTAATTTTCGGAAATAAAATAGTTCTAGATGCAAAGGTAGAATATAGGCGGACAGAGGGAGGGGAAACTTGCTTTGGGCCACTCTACCTTAATTATTTAGATACTACTGGGTTCGTAAAGTCTTGTTGTCAGGTTAGTAATTGGTAAAGATTTCAGGGGATAAGCAGTTCAAATATCTTTGATCATCTTGATTGTAAGTGTAGTCATGTTGCTTTCGTGAGTTAATAGCCGTTTTAGTATGGATTAGAGTGTGATTGAAGTGTTTATATGGGAAATTGAAGGTATTTTTGGGTTGGTCTCGATCATTTACGGGCGGTGAAATAAATTGTTCGTTTTCCGTATAGTGTTTTAATTTGTTGACATGAATTGTATCTGTCTCACGACTTAGAGGTCGGTTGGAGCGGTTGATCCGTACGATTTGAGGGGAAATTATCTCCAGTATTTCATAAGGTCCTGAGAAGAAAGGTGCCAGTTTACCGGTGTCTGGATGGTGGTATGTTTTTGCCAAAACGAGATCGCCTACTTCAAAATCGGAAGCTCTATGTGTTTGGTCGAATCTCGCTTTGTCGCGTAAGTGTCGTTCCTGTGTCCTTTGATAGGCCAATTATCTGGCGTCGTCGATTTTTGGGTAGTTTTGTACATGCTCGGATAGTTGTAGCGGGAAACTACCTAACAAGAGGTATGACGGTGGAAACCCGGTCACAGAATGTGGGGTATAGTTATAAGCCTGAAGGACCTGAGGTAGTAATTTGGTCTAGGCCGTCTTAGGTTGTTGGAGGCGCAACAGTTTAAGTTTGTCAGTAATCGTGGCGTTTAGTCGTTCACTTAATCCGTTGGTCTAAGGGTTGTTGCTTGTCGTGAGAAGTTGGCCAATGTTATGTCTAATCAAAAATCTACGAAATTTCGGAGAGGTGAAGGCAGGAGCTCTATCCGTCAAAAGTCGTTTAGGAGAACCAAACTGCAAAACCTTTTTAATCACTTGGGTATAGGTGAGAATGCTGGTGGACCGTGATGGAAATGCCCACGCGTACCGTGTGGCATGGTCCACTACGACATGTAAGAAGGTCTGAAAATTTCCATATTTCGCGAATCCAGAGATAGTATCTAGTGACACTAGTTCGTACGGCAGGACCGCTGGGGGGAGTTGTCCCAATTATCCGTAGATAGGTCCTTTTGGTGGTTTGACCAATTGGCATACTGAAAAGGTTATTACATGTGTCCTGATGTCATTTGTCATGCCGTCCAAATAGTATTGGGCTGCGATCAGTCTGGTCATCTGCGAAATGCCGGGGTGATTGAAATCGCGATGGGCTCGTTGTAGTAGGGTGCCACGGAGTGATGGTGGAACAATTATTTTAGTGACACCCCGTAGTGTGACGGTCATAAGGTCCTTGTCATTGAGGATATACCTTGTGTCCCTCCGTAATTCGCCCTGATGATCTTTTATTTGACCTGTGGATAGGAATCCGCAGAAAGGGTTACGGGAGAGTAGGTCCGCCTCGTACTGACGCGAGCCCTTGAGGTATTTGACCTCATAGTCGTAAGCTGAGAGTCGAAGGCTCCAACGAAAGAGGCGTCTGGTGGGGTCTTTTATGGTCTTTAGCCATTGTAAGGCGTGATGATCCGAGTAGATGACGAACCTTGTACCTAGGAGGTACACTCGGAATTTGTCAACGCACTCTACAATGGCTAAGCACTCCAGTTCAGATATAGTGTAATTACGATCATAGGAACGCAACGCGCGACTGTAATATTGTACAGGGTAGATGTTACCGTCAGGATGTACTTGTTTGAGTACACCTGCGATGCCCTGCGTGGAAGCGTCGCAATAGACCTGGAATGGGAGCCCTTCTTGAAATAGATGTAAAACAGGTTGTGTTGCGAGGTGTTGCTTCAATTTATCAAAGGCTTGTTGATAATTCGGGCTCCAAAGCCATTTGGCGTTCTTTTTTATTAATTGATTTAAGGGGTGGCGAAGTCTAGCATATTCTGGGATGAATTTATGATATACGTTGACGGCTCCTGAAAATGATTGTAGGGTTTTAATGTTGATAGGAGTTCTAATAGCGTTGATGATTTCGGTATTTTTAATATTAGGTGTGTAAGTCCCTGCGGTGATGTGGTAGCCGAGAAAATCTATTTCATTTTGATAAAAATTACATTTTTTAAGGTTAAGTTGGATATTTTCCTCTAAACAGAATTTAAAGAAAAGTCGAAGGTGCGTAAGGTGTTGTTCTGAGGAGTCAGAAAAATAACGAAGTCGTCATAATAATGGGCTATGAAAGAGAGGTGGTGTTTGTGGGTCAACTGGGTAATCACACGTTCGAAAATTTGGGGTGCTGATTTGAACCCAAAGGGTAAGCGTTTGAAATTATATTGCCCTTGTTGAGTCACGAAAGAGTGTAGTGGTTGACTCTCCTCCGCGATGGGGATTTGATAGTATGCATTGCTTATGTCAACGGTGCTAAATACTCTGGCTTTCGACAGGTTATCCAGTACCGTTTCTATCAATGGCAAAGGATGCAAATCCGAGGGTACTAGTTCGTTCACGCGACGGAAGTCAATGCAGAGACGCATGGTGTTATCGCGTTTGCGAACGAGTGTCACAGGAGAGGAATATGGGCTAGAGGAGGGGGTGATTATGTCATGTTTTAGAAGTTGAGATATCTGGTCCTGAATTACCTTCTGGTAGGCATAGGGAGTTCGGTATGGTCGGAGGGAAATAACCTTATCGGAAATAATTTTGAGTTTTACAGGGGTTATGTTGAGTGTAATACATTGAATTTATTGATAGGTGTAAAATATCTTTAAAAGAATACAATAATTGCTGATAATGGAAAGTCAGTTCTGGGCGTAGTTCGATAAATTCTTTAATCATTAATTCTCTAGAGGCGCATGGGCTGGTAGGAAGGCTATTAAGGTTGTAAGGGTGAGAGGGGCATTCAGGGGAAGGTTGATAAATATTACTAAGGGTTGTTTGTAAGTAAGGTTCACGTGGAGGTTGAAAATCGTCAACGCCTAAGTTAACCGAGTGAATTATGGGTCGTTTAGGGTTAGAAATTATTATTCGCGAGCCGTGCTTACAAGTGGGAAGGTCACATACAAAATGGTACAAATGTTTAGGTACTGGAACACTATTTTGAAGTATCAATTGATTATGAAAATCTATTGTTAATCTTAAGAATAGCATAACATGAATAGATAGGATACCATGTTCAAGGGGTGAATTTAAAATATAAAATGTTTCATTAAAATTAAAATTATTAAATTGTATTGGTAAGGTAACTAATCCGATTGGTTTGGCATGACTAGATATAGTACGGATAATAACATCATTGTTAATAGGGGTGGAACAAATGAAACTATTAACATTTTTAATATATTCAAATTGGTTTAAACTAATTATGGAAACATTGGCTCCAGAGTCAATTAGGAATGGCATCTTTAAATAATGAATGATAGGGGTTAAAATAATTGCACTTACAGGCGTATGCTGGTTTAGGGTGCAAGTAGGTTCATTGAGCTTCGGAGGAGTTCTGCTGCCGAAGCTGGCATTACTTGGTTTCTCCCGAGCTCGTCGTTGCTGCGGTCTCGTAGACACCTGCAGGCCCAGTCGATCTTTGGGGTTGCTCGACGCTGTGGACCGCAGGTGTAAAGGTCCGAAAAGTCCGCTGGTAGGGCCCTCGCTGCTGACACTGTGCGTGCCAGTGTTGTCCGCCACAGTAACGGCAAGGATATGGTGGGGTCTTGTCCACGGTGGTGGAAGGTGTTCTGCTCTGGCGCGGTGATCGTTGTTGGGCAGCTTTAGTGCTGGTGTTATCCCCTTCGTAGGTCAGCTGTTGGGCTAAGCACAACCATTCTTCTGGTCCCGAGGGTTGTGCCATCTTTAAAAGGTTGCCATAGTTACGTGGCACAACGTTGGATAGTGCTTGCACGATGGCACTCTTAGGGAGGTTGATCGCCAATCCTATTCGGACCTTGTTCTTGTAGTAGGTCTCGATCTCGGCCATCGATGCGCATTTAAGTTCATAGAACTCTTGAAGGGTGAAGCTAGGGCGTCGGGGATAGACGGCGCAGAGTGACTCTTTGACCTCTTCATAAGTCTTATTGAGTAGCGCTAAGTCTTGTGCAATTTTGCGAGGTTCGCCTCTGAGTGATGATAGAGCCTTTCGAGCTTGGCGTGCTGGCTCTAAGTTGTGGAAGTTCGGCTGAGACTCAATTTGTGAGAAGAAGTGTGCGGCAGGTTCATCTCCGTCGTAGGTGATTGCTTCTTCAGACTCACGGTTTAAAAGTTGGTCGAGACAGAGGGTGAGAGTTCGAAGGGAAGCGGCTAAAGTAGAGTCGGTCGTTGGTTCTTGTGGAACTTGGTTGTGGGTTTGTTCGATCATCGTGGTATTGCTTCTTGTTTTCTCCATACTCTGGTATATGAGGGATTTGTTTCCCGGTCAGGTCTTATCCTGTCGACTTTCAATGTGGGAATATAGTGGTACTAATGTGGTGATGGGAGAAATAATCACACGACGAGTTGGAAGAGGAATCTGGAAGCCATCAGAGAGAGAGCAGTAGCGAGAGGGCTGTCCGCTGAACGACTGCCTGTGTGGTCACCCCCCCGACTACTGCCCAGGTGTTGAAGGGCGTGTCCCTTTTGCCGCCCCTTTGGAATGTGACCGTTGGTGTCCCAAATGTCCGTACTTCAGCTGCGTTCTATCGACTACGTCTCTCTCTGGTCAACTGCAGATTTACTTTATTATTCCTGGAAGAGCATATATTATGACATATATATATATATATTTTTCTCATTTTGAATACATATATTTAAACATTGGTGAAAAACCAACGCTTTTAGCTTCTCAGCAGAAAGGAATTTTTTGTATTATTTGTTTGCTATTAACTATTTATTTTCAATTATTTATATATATATATATATTTCCACTGCTCTATACATAAAATTTGTACATTTAAGCCGGCGAGGTTGTATTTAAACAAAAAGTAACTGTCGAAATTTTACTTTAGAAAAAAATGCGAATTATTGGAAGAGTCGGATTATCGAAAGTGTCGAATTACAGTTTTATTATATGATAGGCCGTAGGTCAGGACATCCAATCATGGTTGAAAAATCACGAATCGAATTAACGAGGTTGTAGCGGCTACTAAATATTAACTTTTTTTTTAATTTTTTAAATATCTATTTAATTCAAATATTAAATTAAAATATTCATCTTATAAATATATGATGCTCATAAAATATACTTTATTAAAATTATATAAATTAACATTAATATCACATTATTCGTAGTCATAATATTATAATAAAATAATTATACATCATTCTAAATATAAATCATAAATCATGTAAAAAATTCAATATTTATATATAATATATCAAACACATATATTTTAAAATTTTATAATATTAAAATGATATTTGACCACGACACACATAAACAAGAGAACGTCAACATGTATATAACAATTTAACCCCTTCTGATAATTTGTATTAGATAAATGTAATTAAAAGTTGATTTTACGAAAAATAATATGTTGTCGGACTCCGTTTGGAATTACAAACCAACCAGCAACAATTGGTGAGCCGGGATTAAAAAGAACAATTAAATCAAGAAGAACAAACATTATTTTTAGAAATTCAAGATGGCGACCGATGAAAAGCTAACGAGCGGCGGCGGAACGGAACCCTACCATGAAGCCTGCAAGGTAAGCATTAAAATACCCCATTTTGGCGCGAAAAACCTGAGATTTGGTTTTATCAAATTGAGGCTAAATTTTCCATTAATAGTGTAACTAGTGGAAAAACTAGGTTCAACTATTTGATATCGCAGTTAGAACCTAAATATGTTGAAAACTTATGGGACATAATAACCTCACCAGAGGAAAATAAATATTCTTTTGCTAAAGAAAGACTTTTGAATCTCTTTAAAGAAAGTGAAACTTCCCGTATCAGACAACTCACACAGCTTCTTCAAAAACTGCGTTCATTGTCTCCGGATGACATTTCTATCAATATGATGAAAACCATCTGGTTAGAAAAACTTCCACAGACCATTAGAAGCATAATTGTTGTAAGTGAGGAAGATTTGGATAAGTTAGCTGTAATGGCAGATAAAATTTCTGATCTATACCCTTCAGCTGAAATTTGTTGCACTAATAAATCTACTAACAACACTACCGAACTTTAAAAAAAAATTTTAATCCCTTGAACTACAAATTGAGAAACTTACACTAAATCAACGTGGCAGAACCCGCGAGAGTGGTAGCTCTAGTGGTCGTTTTAACGATCGCAGCCAATCAAGAAAAATATATAATCCTAAAGGAAAATTTTGTTATTACCACTTCAAATTTAGTAAAAGATGTACCCCTTCAAAATGCATCCCACCATGTGAATGGAGATCGGAAAACTCCATTCAGCAGCAGAATTAGCGGTAAGCTCTGCTGCTGAACAAGCCATCCATTACCGCAAATCTCGCCTATTTGTCTAGGACAAACAAACGGGATTGCGTTTCTTAGTGGACAGTGGTGCTGATGTCAGCCTGATACCCGCAAAAAGTGAAGAAAAAAAGCAAGCTGAACTCAAGCTCTATGCTGCAAATGGTACCAAAATTGATACCTATGGTACAAAACTGCTCGAAATTGATTTGGGCCTGCGTAGAGATTCCACATTTCCATTTATAATTGCAAAAATTGATAAGGGAATTTTGGGTGCTGACTTTCTAAATAAATTTAATCTACTAATAGATATACATGAAAAAAAAAAAAGATGCAAATACCAAACTAGCCGTAAAAGAACAAATATCTGCCATTTCTGAAGAATTTATAGTTAGTGCGACCAACAACACTGATGCAATAACCAGATTGATTTCTAAATACAAAAACCTTTGTACACCCAATTTGGTACCAGCCAAATTATTGCACAAATTCGAACATCAAATCACAACAACAGGTCCTCCTGTGTTTTCAAAAGCAAGACAATTGGACACAAAACGCCTCAGAATAGCAAAGCAAGAATTCCATTATATGCTGGAAAATGACATTATTCGTCTATCCAAATCTCAATGGGCAAGCCCATTACACATGACGTTAAAGAAAGAGGGTACGTACCGCTCATGTGGGGACTATCGTAGATTGAATAATATAACCATTCCTGACCGGTACCCCATTCCTAGATTAGAAAAATTTCGTCATATATTGAGAGAAAAAAAACTATTTTCCAGAATTGACCTTTTTAAAGCACATTACCAAATCCCAATAGCTGAAGAAGACAAGGAGAAAACAGCTGTAATAACACCATTTGGATTGTTGGAATTCAACGTAATGAGTTTTGGACTCAGAAACGCCCCTGCCACTTTCCAAAGATTTATCAATGAGGTACTATTTGGCCTAGAATTTGTCTTCCCATACATTGATGACATCCTAATAGTTTCCACAAACAAGGAAGAGCATGAAACTCACTTGGACATGATCTTTGAAAGACTTTCAAAGCATGGCCTTAGTATCAATGCCAATAAATCAAGGTTTGGAGTGCAAGAAGTTGAATTCCTTGGACATCTGATCGCAAAGGAAGGATCAAGGCCTTTACCCTCAAAAACCAGGGCGGTTCAAGAATATAAATTACCTGAAACAATACAAGATTTGCGAACCTTTCTAGGTGTGATAATATTTCTATAGAAGATACCTAAAAGATGCAGCCGAAACACAAGCTGTATTACATGAATTCCTGAAAGGTGCCAGAAAAAATGACAAAAGGAAAATTCCATGGACTACCGAAGCAAAAACTATGTTTTAAAAATGTAAACAAGACCTATCAAATGTTGCAATGCTAACATATCCCAATTCAGAATTATCTCTGTCTTTGAGCACATACGCTTCAAATTGGGCATTCGGAGCAGTCCTTCAACAATATGAGGAGAATGGCTGGAAACCCATAGCCTTTTACTCCAAGAAATTAAATGATACCCAGAAGTCCTATAGCACATATGACCGTGAACTATTGGCAATCTACCTTTCTGTTAAAAACTTCAAACACATGCTGGAAGGAAGAGACTTCAAAATTTACACTGATCATAAGCCTTTAAAGTATGCCTTCCTTCAAAGAAATGAAAAAGTATCACCAAGAAAACTTAGGCATCTACAATATATATCTCAATTAACTACAAATATTGAACATGTTGATGGGAAAAGCAATATTGTAGCAGATGCATTATCAAGGATAGAAGAAGTGTCAATGATTGATTACAATGAAATAGCATTTAAACAGATCAATGACACTGAGTTGATATCCTTAAAACAACAAACTAACCTCAAGTTTCAACAATATCCTTTACAATCAGGAATAGTAATATGGTGCGAAACGTCGACTAACAATATCAGACCTTATATTCCAAAAGATTTCAGAAAGATAATATTTTTACAGATCCATGGAGCGCTTCATCCTGGAATCAGGTCAAGCGTCAAACAGATGAAAACTAAATTTCTGTGGACAAATATCAAAAAGGACGTACAGGAATGGGCTCGCACATGTGTTGCATGTCAAAGAAAAAAAATAACAAGACATACAAAATCCAAAATAGGCTGTTTTCCAGAAAATAGGGATAGCTTTTGTGTGGTACACATTGATTGCATTGAACCCCTACCACCTTCGAACGATCATATTTATTGCTTAACCTGTATTGATCGTTTCACAGGTTGGCCAGAAGTCATCCCTTTGAAAAATATCAAGGCCGATACTCTTGCTCAAGCCTTTTATGGACACTGGATTTCCCGTTTTGGTATGCCTTCCACCATTATTACTGACTGCGAAAAACAATTCTCCTCGACAGTTTTTCAAAACCTGACATTTCTTTGTGGAATTAAGATCCAGCACACAACGCCTTATCATCCTCAAAGCAACGGTAAGATCGAAAGATTTCATCGTACAATAAAAACAGCAATCAGAGCACATAATTATTTGAGATGGACAGATACACTACCAACGGTCCTTCTAGGATTCCGAGCAGCGTTGAGAGAAGATATGGATTTTTCTGCAGCTGAATTGGTATATAGAGTTAATGTCAAACTTCCTGGTGAATTCTTTGAAAATCCTAAAATTACTGCGCCCTCAAATACATTTGTAGACGATTTGCGAAGATTTTTCAGAGACCTAAAACCAAAAGTCTCATCTCAATCGTCGTCAAGAGCAATATTTATTCATAAAGATATGAATACTTGCTCACATGTATTCTTGAGGATCGACAGAGTGAAGAAATCAATAGAACCTCCATATCAGGTGCCTTATCGAATATTAGAGAGACATGATAAATAGTTTGTCCTCGATATCAATGGTAGAAATGCCTCAATTTCCAATGATAGACTTAAACCAGCTTACCTTTCTTCAGCGGATTGCAACAAGACACTGTTAAGTCAACTCCTTTCCTTCCCAACGACGCCGGAACATCCCGTTTCGGAAGAACAATTCGGCGCCCTGTACGATTTATGGATTGTGTAGCGTAACGAAAGTTACTGAAGAGGGAGTGATGTAGCGGCTACTAAATATTAACTTTTCATATTTTCATTATAAGTTTTAATTTCTTTAATAACTATTTAATTCAAATATTAAAATAAAATATTCATCTTATAAATATAGGATGCTCATATAATATACTTTATTAAAATTATATAAATTAACATCAATATCACATTATTTGTTGTCATAATAATATAATAAAATAAATATACATCATTCTAAATATAAATCATAAATCATGTAAAATATAAATATTTTATTGTGACGGTGTTTTGACCCACCACCATTTCTTCTGAAGGGATATGCAGAACTTCAATTTCTTCATCTTCTACCATTTGTCTTATGAAGTGACACTTTCTATTCAAGTACTTCGTACTTGCTTTCATATTTTTTAATTTAATCATAGATATGGCATTCTGGCTGTCACAATAAACAGTAATTCGATCTTTCAAATCAATTTTCATTTCTCCAATGATGTTACGTGTCCTAATCAATTCTTTAATTCCTTCAGATAAGGCTTCTAATTCACTCTCTGCAGTTGACAAGGCAACAGATCTTTGTTTATTACTTTTCCAATTAAGTATGTTGTTTCCCATTTCTATAACAAAACCAGAATACGATCTCGCATCAGCTGTTCTGTCCCAACTCGCATCAGTATAAGTCACAATACTTGAATCTCCCCTAGAGTAAATCAATTCATAATTCATAGTTCCCTTCAAATATCTTAATATTTTCTTCAATCCATTCATGTGAACCTCTCTAGGATCTTTATTAAATCTACTCATATTGCTTATAGCATAACAAATATCCGGTCTTGTTCTAGTTGCTATGTAAATTAACTTTCCAACAATTTCTTGATAGTATTTTTGATCAATCGATTTACTATTTTCAAATAAATCATAATTTGTAGAAATGCATAACGGAGTTTTCGAAGGATTGCAATCACGCAAATTATAGGCTTCCAATATTTCTTCAATATATTTATTTTGATTTATAAAAATGCTATCATCCCTATACTCAAATTCCATTCCAAGAAAGTTTTTTGCAGCTCCTAAATCCGTGATATCTATCTCTCTTTTTATCTTTTTCCAAATATTTTCCTCAAAATCGTCACCAGATCCTACACTAAGTATATCATCTACATGAATTCCCAGATATAAGAAATGATTTTTAAAATTGCTATAATATAAACATGGATCATTTGCAGATTGTTTCATTCCGGCATTGGTTAATAATTCATCTAATTTCTTATTCCACATTCTACTCGCTTGTTTTAGGCCATAAATACTTTTCATCAGATAACACATCTTATTGTTTCCCTTTTCAAATCCAGGAGGTTGAAGCATAAATATTTCCTCCTCTAAATCACCATATAAAAAAGCTGTTTGAACGTCCTTTTGCTGAGGAATAACTTTTTTCATTGCAGCTATTTTTATTAGAATTCTTATGGTCTCAGGTCTTATTGTTGGAGAATAAATTTCGTGGTAATCACTACCCAGTATTTGATCATATCTTGTAGCTACTAGCCTCGCTTTGAAGTTTTTAATTGATCCATCACTATTTTTCTTAATTGAAAAAATCCACTTACTTTTGATCAATTTTTTATCTCTAGGCTTATCTATTAATCTCCAAACTTTTAAATTAGTAATCCTTTGCATCTCATCTTCCATGGCTTTAATCCATTGCTCTCTATTATCAGAATTAAGTGCTTCTTGGTAATCCCTTGGACATTTAATCTCATAAGTTCTATCAGAAACATTTTCCTTATTCTTTATTAGTCTTAATCTTTTAGATCTCCTCACACCCTTTTTTATAAGTTCTTCTTCCTCGGTTTCTCTCAGACGAAGATCTCGTTCTTCTCTCATTTCTCTCGTCATTCCTGATTCTGGTCCTCTTCTACGTGAAGTAATTATTTCATCAGGAGGTATTTCATCTATTTCACTCAAATCTATATCATTATCATCTTGAGTAATATGCTCATCATCGATGTTAAAGTTTTCTACTCGGTCTTCTCTATTACCACCAGAGTCTTCATTCCTGTGAGAAATCAAATTTTGGTCTTCTCTACTAGAAAAGAAAAGTTCATTTTCATCAAGATTTCTACCACTATTTTTCATTAAATAATATCCCAACTTAGCTTCATTAAATTTAACATCTGATACTTCATGAATTTCATCCATTTCCGGTAAATATATTCTATAGCCTTTTCTTATCATACTGTATCCCATCATGATATTTTTATGAGCTTTTGGTTCCATCTTCTTTCTCTTTTCTTTTCTAATATGAACATAAGCTTCGCTTCCGAACCTTTTTAAGTAAACAATGTTTGGTTTCCATCCCTTGTATTTCTCGAAAGGAGTTGTATTCATTTCTTTGATTTTAATTCTATTATTTATATGAACAGCTACCTTAACACTTTCACTCCAAAATTTTAAAGGTAATTTAGAATCAATTAACATGGTTCTTGCTAACTCAAATATGGTTCTATTAAATCTTTCGGCTTTTCCATTACTTTCAGGAGTATAAGCTGTAGTGAATTCTTGTTTGATGCCCTTACTAGATAACCATCTCTTGAAATAATTTGAAATATATTCTCCTCCATTTTCATTTCGAATTCTCTTCAATTTCTTTCCAGTCTGTCTTTCCTCTTGAATAATCAAGTTTATTATGGAATCTGCTGTTTGAGATTTATTAGCAATTGGTATAACGAAAGTAAAATTACTATAGTCATCAACAATCGTGATGAAATACTTATATCCAAATGAATCATTCAAAGGTCCAACTATATCTGTATGCCATAGATCCAAAATATCTTCAGATTGTTTATATTATATACTTTTGTAAGATTTTCTATGAATTTTTCCTAATGTACAAGATTCGCAATTCGCTTTGTTATTATGTAAATTTTTCAATCCTAATACAGTTGAATTATCATACATTTCTTTCAATTTCAGAAAATTTACATGAGCAAGTCTTTGATGCCATAGCATATCATCTACTTCTGCTTTCCTTGCAATTTCCATATTTAAGATTCCTTCAACTTCAAATTTATCACCAAATCTTCTTGCTTCATATAAGACATCACCATTTTTATCTATTACTTCAGCTTTGTTTTTTGTGAACAACACATTGAAATCATGATCT
Organism: Cordylochernes scorpioides; assembly: GCA_030710605.1. Lineage (NCBI taxonomy): Eukaryota > Metazoa > Arthropoda > Arachnida > Pseudoscorpiones > Chernetidae > Cordylochernes > Cordylochernes scorpioides. The sequence continues at coordinate 92,159,985 of CP092886.1, read as the reverse complement.
ATATTTTTTGTTACTGATAATAAATTTTCTTTCAGATTAGGTACATGCAAAACATTTTCAAATTTTATGAATCTTTCATTTACATTTGACTTCATTCTAATAGATCCAATTCCCGAAGATTTCATCACTTCACCTTTTTCAGCTGTCGCTATTATTCTTTCTTCTTCTTTATATTCTATAAAAAGTTCTTTTTTACTAACCATATGGCTAGAGGCTCCAGAATCCATTGTCCATCTTATTTTTTCATCCCCTTGATCTTCCTCTTCGTAATTGTCTTCATTCGTTTCCATCACATGACCTGTAGATTCTCTATTATTTTGTCTGTTTATTCCTCTTTTAGGCCCATTATAATCATACTTTGCATGACTTTCATTTCTATACCTTTTACACATCGTCGATTCATGCCCAAATCCTCCACATTTAAAACATTTGATCTTGTTTCTGCACTCTCTAGAAATGTGTCCCCCATCCTTCCACAGTTATAACATTTAATAAATTTTCTTCTTTCCGTCCAGCCTTCTCTAGCTTTAGATGCAATCTCTTGGTTTTCTACTTTTTCTAGTTTCCTATATTTTATTTTTTCTTCAGTTTCCTTCAGGATTTGTCTTATTTTGTTCATATTCTTTTCTTTGTCTGATTTGATAATTTTTACGTCAAAATCAAATTCAACTATCAAACCTTTCAAAACGAAGCAAATCAACTCTCTATCTTTAATCTCATCTCCTGCTTGAATGCTTCTGCTCTTTATAATCACTGCTCTATTTAAGTAGTCATCTACCGTTTCATCTTCCTTCATTCTCAATTTTGATAACTCTATTCTATTTTTCATCTGTAAGTCTTCATTTTTAGATGCCATTTCTTCCCTAATTATATTCCATAATCTCTTGGCATTTCTTTCACTTGAATATTTTAGAATTTGAGTGTCATTCATTGTTCGGTTCATCACATTTCTTGCAATTGCATTGTCGTCATCCCAGTCTTCCCAGATTTTCATTTTTTCATCAATTTTTTTGTCTGTTTCTATTGGCTTTTCAACTTCTTCTCCTTCTATAATTCTTCTCCATAATTTTAATCCCCGTAATTCACTTTCAATTCGATTTGCCCAGATCAAGTAGTTTTTGTCTGAAAGTTTTTCTATTGGAGATAAATTAAAATTTTGCACCTTTTCTTTTTTCTAAAAATTATTCAATCTATCTTGATTTGCATAAATTTAAATTCAACCACGCTCTGCTACCAATTGTTGGGAGAATCTTAATAAATTAGTCTTGTAACAATGGTTCGCTTTCTCCACGGAAGATGGCACCAGCTGATGGAGATCGGCGCATGCGTTGCCGTCCCGTCACGAGGGAGCTGCGTCTATAAAGGTTCTTTTTCGCCTTTCTAGCAAGTAAGCTAGCTGGGAAATGTTAAGTTAATTTTGTTGTATTAATTCTTTTATAATTATTTTGTATTCCAAATAAAGAAAATAGGCAAAAATCCTTTTACTATTTGTTCTTGTAAATCTTTTACGATAAATTGGATACAAATTGGCGCCCAACGTAGTGGCAAAAGAAAAATATTCTACGGAAGATAGTGCGTGGATGTTCGACTGCTGATGTCAAGATTTTCTACCCAGGAAAAGACAGATAAGTAAAATTTTATTTAAAACTCAAAATCAATCCTGATTTTTATGCATGATATCTTTTAAGAGATATTTGATACTAAAGTAGTAGTTTGCTTTTTTTTTTGTGAGTATGCAAAACTAACAGGTGTTAGGAAAAGCAAAGTATAGGAAAATTATTTTACCCAAAGAATATTTTTCGAATAATATAGTTTTGTTGGTGCTATCAGAAAGTAAAAATGACTTATTTGGGTAAAGGAATGAAGATAGATCTCATGTTATTGGCACAGGAATTAGGAGAAAGCCCAGATAGTGGTATGCGTATTGTGGATCTGAAAGATCTTATCCTCAAATCGTCTGCTTATGATATGAAGAATTAGTGAAAAACATGTTAACTAATATAATCGAAGAGCGAAAGGCTAAAGAACTTAAGAAGCAGAGATCTGAGGAATTGGATGAAGAGCGGAGGTTTGAGCTTGAGAAATTGAGAATGCAAACTACGCATAATGAATTTCTAAAAACTACGGAATCTGTTGCATTCGGAACAGATGTGCCACAAATTGAGTTTAAGAAGTTAATCCCTAACTTCAATCCAAAAGAAACGGATATAGCCACATTTCTTAATTTGTTTGAGCGGCAACTCAAGTTTTTAAAAGTACCAAATACCCACTGGGTAGCGTATTTATTGGGTGTTTTGCCTGGTGATGTAGCCAAATTGATTGCTAGAGAACCTGAGGAACAATCCCATGATTATGATCATATAAAGAAAATGCTACTTTCACGTTTTAAGCTTAGCGGCGATAGTTTCAGACAACTGTTCTATAGACATCAAAAGAGTTCAGAAAACACCTGGAAGGATTATTATTTTGAGTTGCAGAACTTTTTCGAAAGTTGGTTACAGGATCTGAGGATTGCCAGTTTTGATAAATTGAAGGATCTAATCATTGCCGAACAAATGAAGAAAAGAACCAGTCCCGAAATGAGAGACCATTTCTGGGAGGAGTGGTTTGCTTGGGTTACTCCAAGCCAACTTGCTGCTAAATTGGACACCTACGATAATTTGAGGAAAATTAAGGATATGTCATTGAACAACAAGAGGAACGCTTATGAGAAAACAAAAAAAATATCTAGAAGTTTCTCTGGCCCTAGAGAGTCATTTTCTAAAATAACAGAGAAACCTAGGGGTGAAACAAGGAAGAAAGATCGCTCCTCAATTTATTGTTATGGATGTGGAGCTCAAGGCTTCATAAAGGCAAGATGTCCAACTTGCAATCTTACTGAGACTGTACCAAAACTCAACATGAATAGCATGAGTTTTTATAGCTCCCTTGTGGAAAGTCAGCCAGTGAGCCTCATTGAAGTTTTTATATGTCACCATCAGGCGGCAGTTTGTGCAGATACGGGTGCTACACACTCCGTAGCTGGAGAGAAGCTTTATCGCCTGTTAAAAGACAATGGAGTGAAGTTCATACCAAACATCACTGGTATAAAACTCGGTGATGGTGAAGAGAAAATAGTCGATATTTTGACTGCAACTGTTGACATCCATGTTAAAGGGAAAAAGGTTCCTACATCATTGATGGTTCTGACCAATGCTAGAGGGAATAGAACCCTCTTGGGAACAGACTTTCTAAAGGCTGCTGGAATTGTTCTAGATATCCCTATGGGAAAATGGTATTTTTCTGAAAGTCCACGAATAAAATTTGATTTCATTAGGAATCCACCTAACATCGCTGCATTATTGGCAGTTTCTGAGAACGTGTCTCCGTGTCATCTTCGTAAAGATGAAGGAACTCATCTCACTGTACACCAGAAAGGTCAATTGAACTCCCTTTTGGAAAAGTTTGAGACGTGTTTCCAACCGGGGGGAGAGGCCACACCTTTCTGTGAGCACCATATCGATACAGGAAACACTCCGCCAATCTCTCTTCCTCCCTACAGGATGAATCCTGCAAAAAATGAAATCTTAAGAACCATTGATGATGTGGTCAAAGACTTTAAAGCAGTCGTCGATAATGACAATTTTGTTGCAGAAATTACTCCCTACCTTAAGCGATTTGCTACAATTACCCATGAGATCCAAGAACGCATTCAGTTGAAGCAAGATCAACATAAGAAATATTTTGACAAGAATCGACGACAGGTTTATTTTTCTCCTGGAGACCGGGTTTGGATAACTACACATCCAATCAGTAAGTCTAAATCAAAGAAAACTGGCAAGTTTATGCCCGACGAGAAGGTCCTTATCTAGTTTTAACTCAGAGATCACCTACTACTTACACTGTTGCTGCAACCTCGGATCCCACCATTCCCATAGGAAATTATCATGTCTCTTCTCTAACTCCATATAGTGCAAGGGACACTCGACAAGTTTGCCCCATAAGAAGACGCGGTCGTCCCAAGACCTCTTCTAATACCTCCGGAGGGTCACCGAGGGCTGTTCCTAGTACTTCTGGAGGCCCAATAGGATTGTCTGGAGTTACTGGCTCCTCGTCGGGACGACTTCGTAGCCAGAGGGGGAGTTTATAACAATGGTTCGCTTTCTCCACGGAAGATGGCACCAGCTGATGGAGATCGACGCATGCGTTGCCGTCCCGTCACGAGGGAGCTGCGTCTATAAAGGTTCTTTTTCGCCTTTCTAGCAAGTAAGCTAGCTGGGAAATGTTAAGTTAATTTTGTTGTATTAATTCTTTTATAATTATTTTGTATTCCAAATAAAGAAAATAGGCAAAAATCCTTTTACTATTTGTTCTTGTAAATCTTTTACGATAAATTGGATACAGTCTCTATTTAAACTTAAAACTTATTTATTAAATGTATGAAAAACAATGAGTTAAATTACTATAATAAATTTGAAGAAACTCTAATAAAACTCATACGTCTCCACACAGATTCTCAACCACACTCACTCAAAGAAAATACCTATATATATTGTTACATCATGATTAATGGCGTATTTCTTATATTAGTTTTAATATATTTGAAATTTAAATTATATATTTATTTATTTTTATATAAAATATTCTATGATATTTATTTAAAACAGATTATTAATTTATCATCATTTGTATTTAGGTACACTGTGACTTCACTGCTCTCTTTGATGTGAGAAAATAAAGAAAGGATTCTGGTGACTACTTAAAGAAGACTCATCTCGTTATTCCCTTTTATAAATTTGTAGGATGGTTGAAACACGCTCTGGTAAGATGCTAGTTCCGACCCAGTTGTCCTGAATCCCAACATCGACATCCCCAAGTATGATGGAACGGAAGACCCTCGCCCATGGATTGAATCTCTTGAAGAAATTGGCTTCTTGTACCATTGGGCAGACTACATTATCTCTCGTTATGCCGCCATGAACATGACGGGAAGCGCTAAAACCTGGTTGAATTTACACAAAGCTAGTTTCACGAGCTGGGAAAATATTAAAATCCGCCTCATTCAGGATTTTTCTTTGGACGCGAATAAAGAAGAACTTAGAATGAAGCTCAACAGAATGCAACACTGGAATGAACCAGCAATCAGGTTCGCGGAAGACATTCTAGTGTTGTGCAACAAGGTTGACCCCGCAATGGAAGAAGAAACAAAAATTGAACATGTTATTGGAGGACTGAAAAAAGTGTACTCATTCGCGCTCTACCTGAACCCTCCTAAAACGACCGATGACCTTCTTGTCGTGTGCAAGAAAATGGATTCTTTTGAAAAGAAGTATCGGGAACGTGTGGAGAAATCCAGAAACTTATATAACGGTCCACGCTATTCTAGACCCCAACAACAATCGAGGTACGTGCCGCCGACTGCCGCACGAAACTACCAGACCACTTCCAGGCCCCAAGCCCCTGTTTCCAATAATTACAAGAACGACTCCCATCCTACCCCCAGACAGTATCGAAACAACTTTCCCCAGCCCTCTACCCCTAGACGTCCTTATAATCCTAACTTAGTGCCGAAACCAAACCTTCAGAGAAACACTTACAATAAAAGCCAAGAAGTGAGCAAAAATAGGACGGAAGATGGAAGACCAATCTGCTTTAAATGTAACAAGCCAGGGCACGTGGCCCGTTATTGTAGGGTCAAGTTTATAAGAATCATAGAAGAGGATCCAGCAGATACCCAAGAGAAGGTCGAAGAAAAATGCCAAATGAATGAAATATCAGAGAAATCAGGACCTCGGCTTTATGCTGATGTATGTCATAGCACACAGACAAATATTCCTACCCGGAATAGATATTCCGTGTTGGAAGATTTAAACTAAGCGTCGCGCCTGAATCTGTCAATCAAAGCAAGTCGACCATAAACGGAATCAAGAAGTTGGACCCTAAATACAAATTAAAAATTAATGTGGACAAGATAGGGACTTTTGAAGCTTTGGTTGATACAGGTGCTGACCTCTCAGTGGTCGACCTCAGAACGGCCCTCGATACAGGCCATGGTATAAGTAAACTCGCAAAAATTTGTGCAGGACCCGATGGAAAAAAATTGGACATGGTAGGAAGTATATTTTTAAATATAAAAATTGATGACGAAACATTATCACACAACTTTGTGATATTGAAAACGCATTTACGGACATTAATTCTTGGGAGAGATTTCCTTAAGAAAATGAACGCAAAAATAGATTGTAAGCAAGAAACTATAAAATATGATTTGACGAATAATCATGACGAAATCAATTTTGAAATGTTGAAAATAAAGAGTGCCAAGGATTCCATTGTACCGGAATGTTCCATGAAATTGATCAAGGCATTGGTAGAAACAGAGGATGGAGAATATATTATCGAGGAGAGCAGCAAAATGTTTCAAACAAATGGACTTCGTCTAGCAAGAAGCTTGATCAATGTTATAAATAGGGAAACACACATCTGGATAACTAATCCGTATCCTCGACCGTTAAAAATAATGAAAAACCAAACATTGGCTTTTGGAAGTAGTCCAGCGAAAATAAATGTGAGTCGAGAAAGAGAGGTAGAAAAGAACGAAGAACCTAGAATCCAAATAAACGAAAATCTTTCACCAAAGGAACAGAAGGAGTTAAAACAAGTTTTAGAAAGGTATGGAGATCTTTTTTCATCGAGATTAGGGAGAACCAATTTGGCAAAACATCGGATAGACACAGAAGACGCGAAGCCAATTAAACACAAGCCTTACCGGGTAAGTGCTAAAGAACGAGATATTATAAAAGAGCAAATTGACGAGATGCTTACAGAAGGCATAATTAGGCCATCTTCTAGCCCCTGGTCTTTTCCAGTAATATTGGTCAAGAAGCGAGATGGTAAATACAGATTTTGTGTGGACTACAGAAAACTGAATAATGTGACAGTAAAAGATGTCTATCCGATCCCTAGAATAGACGAAGTTATGGATACTCTCCAAGGATCTACACACTTCTCAGCAATAGACCTCAGATCTGGATATTGGCAAGTTGAAGTCGAAGAAAGAGACAAAGAGAAAACAGCTTTCACTACAGCGCATGGATTATATGAATTCAACGTGATGCCTTTTGGACTTTGTAACGCGCCTGCTACCTTTGAGAGAAATATGGAGAATATGCTTGGAAATCTGAGATGGCAAATTTGTTTGTGTTATCTGGATGATGTTATCATATATAGCCCGGATTTTCCAACGCACCTCAAAAGACTTGAAGCTGTTTTTGGATGTTTTCGTGAATCTAATTTAAGGTTAAACGACAAAAAATGCCGATTTGCTTTTGAAGAATTGGAGATTCTCGGCTATATAACGAGCAAACATGGTATAAAACCCGCGGAACATAACATCAAAGCTGTCAGAAATTTTCCTCGACCCAAAAAGGTCAAAGAAGTACAATCCTTTTTGGGAATGTGTTCATATTATAGAAAATTTATCAAAGACTTTTCAAAAATTGCTGACCCTTTGACCAACCTTATAAAAAAAAGTGTATCATTTACCTGGACAGAAAGACAAGAGGAAGCGTTTCAAACCCTAAAAACAGCACTATTAAGTCCTCCAATTTTAGGTCACTTCAATCCAAATGCACCTACTTATGTTCATACTGATGCGTCCAACATCGGCATAGGTGCAACACTTGTCCAAGACATCGGTGGTGAAGAGAAGGTGATCTCATATTTGAGTCGTACCCTAAGTAAAGCGGAGCAAAATTATTCAACCACTGAAAAAGAATGTCTGGCCGTTGTCTGGTCAATGTCAAAATTACGACCCTACCTTTATGGAAGACACTTTAAAATAGTAACAGACCATCACGCCTTATGCTGGCTCAAAAACTTGAAGGATCCAACAGGTCGATTGGCAAGATGGGCATTGAAAATTCAAGAATATGACTTCGATATAATACATAAATCGGGAAAGAAGCATCTGGACGCCGATGGCTTATCTAGGGGGCCCTTACCAGAAACTGATTGGGATGAGGATTTTGAAAGGCTATTTTTAAATCAAATAACAGACGAAGAGGATAAATTTATCGAAAGTGTTAAGAAAAACCTTAATGGAAGCAGGCGATCAATTGCGCAAAACTTTAAAGAAGAAGATGGATGCCTCTTTAAGAAAAACCCGAACCCTGAAGGCAGGGCGTGGTTGCTTCTGGTTCCAGAGAATAAAAAGAGAGAAATTATGAAAGAATATCACAATCATATGTCGTCATGGGCGTCGCCAGAACCATGTACCGAATAAAGAGTAAATACTTTTGGCCATCCATGCTAAAGGATGTCTCAGAATTCGTTAGGACGTGTCACCTTTGCCAAAGTAGGAAAGGCTCAAACCAATTACCTTCTGGACTACTACAGCCTATCCCCCCAGCCAACTTTCCTTACGAAAGAATTGGAATTGACTTTGTTGGTCCACTACCATCTACGAAAAACAGGAAAAAATGGATAATCGTGCTGTCGGACTACTACACTAGATATGCAGAAACAAGAGCAGTCTCGGAAGCAACAGTGAAAGAAGTTTCTAAATTTCTAGTAGAGGATATTTTTCTTCGGCACGGAGCCCCACAATATCTTATTAGTGACAGAGGCTCTCAATTTACCAGTAATTTAATGAAAGAGGTGATGAAAACGTGCAAGATTAAACATTGCTTCACAACGAGCTATCATCCCCAGACTAATGGATTGACAGAGCGGTTAAATAGAACATTGATCAATATGCTCAGTATGTATATGAACACTGATCAGAAAAATTGGGACGAAATACTCCCATTCATCACTCACGCTTACAATACTACAATTCAGGAAACCACAGGATATTCTCCTTTTTTCCTGATGTTTGGAAGAGAACCCACGTCTCTTTTGGACGACAGGAATATCTCGGTGGACATTGACAAAGATGATTATGATGAATACATAAAACATCACTTAGACAAAATAAACAGAACAAGAAAATTAGTTATTAACAACACAATAAAGACTCAAGAAAGAATGAAAAAGAACTATGACAAGAAACACATGGAAAGAAGCTACGAACCAGGAGAATTAGTAGCAGTTTGGACACCAATTAGGAAGATAGGAAAGTGTGAGAAACTACTGAGAAAATATTTTGGCCCATATAGAATATTAAAGAAGCTGTCCAACGTAAATTACTTAATTGAACCAAAAGATAATCCTGGCCAAGACCCATTGATTGTCCATGTCTCAAGAATCAAACCCTATTTTGAAAGAATTGATGAGGTCAATCACGAGGACGTGACGACCTCTGGAGAGGGGGAAGTGTTACATCATGATTAATGGCGTATTTCTTATATTAGTTTTAATATATTTGAAATTTAAATTATATATTTATTTATTTTTATATAAAATATTCTATGATATTTATTTAAAACAGATTATTAATTTATCATCATTTGTATTTAGGTACACTGTGACTTCACTGCTCTCTTTGATGTGAGAAAATAAAGAAAGGATTCTGGTGGCTACTTAAAGAAAACTTATCTCGTTATTCCCTTTTATAAATTTGTAGGATGGTTGAAACACGCTCTGGTAAGATGCAAGACCCAGCACAGGAGAGAATCCAGGCTGAAGAGTCTGCCAAGCCGCAACCTGGTGTAACAATATATATATATATACACATAATCAACACCACAGAATAAATCAAATTACAGATTAATTATATCACAGAATGAAAATTAATATTTTGAATTATAAATATCAACACCTCAGACATGTGGAATGGTAGAAAAGGCTAACCATACCCTTCTCACAAGATTGAGAGCTGCAATTTTGGAGAAACCGAAACAAAAATGGTCGACCCTCGTACCATTTATTGTCAAGACCTACAACCAGACCATGAAGTAACAAAATTCAGCCTAAAGTTTCTTCTGTATGGGATTGATGAAACGCCATCTTTTTCTGACCATCCCATCACTTTAGAAGAAGCAAGAGGTCTGGCTCGCGAGAATACCAGAATAGCTCAAATAAAGAGAAAGAATATTCATGATGATAAACATCCAGATGTGGAATTCTCTGAGGGAGATCAAGTTTTGAGGATTGTTGCAGAGCACCATCCATACATGTCTAAACTCAGCCCAAGACAACAAGGCCCTTTCTTCGTCAAGAAGAAGATCAGCAGTCTATTCTATGACATCCAAGACACAGAAGGACGGGTGTACCGGGATCATGCTTCTCAACTTCGATCTTTCAAGGACAGGGAGTCCTTGGGAGCCGGGGGTGTGACGGTGTTTTGACCCACCGCCAATTTTTAACGGCCCTTTCAGCCGCCACCACCTCTGCCGGCGGTGACGCCAAGTCGGCGCGCATGCGCGGCGGCGGTGACGTGTTAAGCACGGGCGAGGGTACGTTCGAAATTGACGGCCACCATGAGCAGACATTCTTTCTCATCCATCCATTTGAATCAAACATTTTTCAACTCCATTTTACTAGATATTTAATTTGTAACATTTTATTTATATTTATATTTTATCCTTAATAAATTAAAATACCACGAATGAATAATTGAATCATTTCTTCAAAACCAGACCCACCACCTCAATATATAATATATCAAACACATATATTTTAAAATTTTATAATATTAAAATGTTATTTACCACGACACACATAAACAAAAGAACGTCAACATGTATACAACAATTTTACGAAAAATAATTTGTTGTCAGACTCCGTATGGAATTACAAACTGTAATTATAGTAACTATAAATATAGATTTTTATGAGGTCCTTTAAATTAATTCATTACTTTTATATGTTGAATTATCTTCAATATAGTTGTGTTATTTTCCACCTTTTTTCTGATTTGTTAAAATTTTTCTTTTTTCATTAAAATATATTTTTTTAGATATAGAGGCACCAATGCCTATGATTTCTCACCTGAAAGGAATTTTTTGTATTATTTGTTCACTAATAAACTATTTATTATCAATTATTTCGATTATCGATATTCTCTCTATTTACCAATTTCTTCCACTGCTCTAAAAATTAATTTTCTACATTTTTGCACTGTGCTGTCTAATATGTTGTTAATTATAAGATTTGTTATGGATTATATGATTCCATCCTCATTTTGATATATAAATATATCAGATCAGCCCGAATATATTTACTTAGAAAGTATTTTTTACTCACCCTTATATTTGAAATGCTGCTTCTTGGAAATAAGATTAAACCATGGCATTTTTAAACCACTATTTATACTCTTAATATCCCTGCGGGCCCTTCGGATAAACCCGGGGTGTTGTCCGGGTAACTCGGCTAGTAAGTATTAAATATGCTTCAAGCAATCGCTCTTCCGGAAACATAAATTTGAATATTTTATTAGAACATTCATATTAAGATGCATTAGCGCGCCATCAGCCAGGAAGTCTTCTCTACTGAGCGAGAGTTCTTTTCCAGGTGATGACGGTGTCCTCGATGCCAACACCCAGGCCAACCTGTACGAAGTACCGGTAGATTCGGGCTCCTGCTGACGAAAGGATGGGCAGCTCGTTGATCTCGAGGCTAGTCCCTAAGATCCATGCCTTTAGGTCAGGGGGTCTTCCGATGATGTTGAAGGTCTCCCGGGCCTGATGTACTGGCATCCCCAGTATCGGTGGCCCAAGAAGCCGTCGGCGGACACGCAGGCAGGACAGGACGGATCGGCAGATGCAGCAGGGCATGCCGGACCAATCGGAGGGTGACATTTCCGTTGTGTCCCGAGAGGGTGTCGCGTCGGAGCAAGGTCAGTCAACCCTGACCAGGACATAGTGGACACTCTCTCGAGGAACCTGTGAATAGGTAGGGCTGCAAGGCGTGGGTGTTCCAGTGCGCGACGGGCTGAGCGGGTAGTGACTCTGATGAAGGGCCCGGTCGTCCCCTCGCAAGACAACGGCCTCGGCCAGACTGGGCTCCCGGAAGCACGCCTGGAAGTTCTCTGTCACCACCGCCGCGGCGTCAGCGATGGCGGAACGAGTAGGGCGGACGATGGTGATTTCGCTCTGTTGTGACCATTGTGTGGCCCCCACGACCCAGCTGCTGTATCTTCCCATCATCGACGGGTTTAACCGCCCACCGAACATCCCGGCTCCCTCGTTCTGGGTCGATGCTCGAGTCCGGGAGGTTCGGTGGGCGGAGGAACTCGTCGATGATGGGAAGATCCAGCAGCAGGGTCGTGGGGGCACACAATGGTTTAGGCTCAGAATGCTCGAAATTTCCCCCCCAAATTCTCAGCAGCCGGAGGAGCCGGCGCTGGAGTCTGGTGCCTTCAGGTGGAGGTTGCCAGGCGTGGCTCGTCACCAGCAAGGATACATTTTTTTTCCGCGAAACGCGACCTGGACACTCTTGAGGCACTCTTGGAAGTTGCGTGCGGATTTCGATAAGGCCGATGCCCCCCGTGATCACGGGCCTCGCTAAGATGCCAGCAGGGAGCCATGCCTGGGGTCGGGCCTCCATATGAATCTAGCCACACGAGCTTGCAGCTTCAAGATGGTCGTAGCTTCTGGCAGGCACGCGGGGAGGTGGTGCCGGATGGTCGAGAGCACCAGGGAGTTGGCAGCCCTAGCTCGTCCGACAAGAGAGAGACTGCGCGTGAAGGACGTCCACCAGGCCAGCAGATGGTGTTCCTGATTGACGATGAAGCTCCTAGGAGCGATTCCTGTCCTTATGACCGGGATTTAAGAATCCGACCAGGAGGCACCGAGGAAAGAGTCGCCGCGTTCGTGCCAGCCGCCGCACCAGAGACCCGCGCTCTTCTCTTAGTTTACTGCGATCCCAGAGGCTCGATGGAAGTCCCCGAAGACGGCCGCAACCCTCGCGATGGGCCAGGAGGAAATTGTCGTCTGCGGAGGTTATTACATAGCCCACGCCGAGGGTCGTCTCCAGGCGACGTATCAGTGGCCCCGTTGCGATGCTGTAGAGCGCGGCGCTGACGGCACAGCCGTTTCTCAGGTCATTAAGGATATGGAAGGCATCCGTTTCGAATTCTCCAGTCCGTATCATCGCATCCGCCCCGGAGTACATGAGGAGTATCCAGCCTAAGAAAGCCGGTGGGAGGCGCAGGGACATCATGTGGGATAGCAGGAAGCCTCGATCCAGGAAGTCGAACCGATTCTAGGTCAACGCAGAAAACGGCCAGTGGAGAGCACCAAGCAGTATCCTCCTCGTTGACAACAAGGACGCGGGTGATGTTCCAGGAGGGGACCTCCCGGGGACGGTGTGCGTCTGGCACTCCGGCATCAGGGCAGGTAGGTGGGACTGAGGAGCCTGAGGCGGATGGAGTCCCCTGTAGTCGGCCGACGGCAACGAAATTGGCCTTTAGCCTTTGAAACCGCTATCGCTGTGGGATTTGAGGATCAGGCAGATTAAGCTTCGACGCTTCGAAGGAAGCAGATCACCGCGGAGCTAACACAGGCTGCAGGGCATCCGTGAATGAATCCTCGTAGAGGACAGGGAGTTCGCAGGGTAGGCCGTCCCAATCGTGAGCTCTCCCGCGAGGAAGTCGGTGGATGGCGACGGCAAGCGCAGGTGCGGTAATTTCAGCCCGGTCTCCACCATGGGTCGTCCTCGTCCAATTCAAGGGGGGTGGTAGTCCCTTCGATGAAGACGGCGACTGCAGTTGGATCACAGGTCGAGCGAGCGAAGCGGGACCGTAAGATGTCAAGGGCCTTCCGCCTCAGCTCAGTGACTTCGATGACGCGGCCGTCGTCGTCCCTGACGATGATGATAGGGGGTCGAAGATGCATTACCCGGGCGATGTCTGGCAATGACATGTAGTCAACCCTGGTTGACGAGGCGCCGCGATGTATCAGAGCTCGGGCGACGTACCGTCATCAGCAGCAGTGGAGCGAGGGACGTCGAGAGATTTGACCTCTCTCTCGGCAAGAAGCCCCGCTTTAATTCCCGTCCATCTTTCCCAGATCGCGACACCGAGTTCGCTGTCGGCCTCCTCAATATCCCTGATGTAGCCAGCCAGGTGTTCCTGCACCAGTCCCTAACGAAAAAATCGCGGCTATACTAGGCTAGGGGGAGGCAGCGGACGGGCTCACCTGGAGCAGCACAGAGCGATGGTCGAATAGAAGGTAGTGGTTTGTCGTATAGGTCTTCACACGATCCAGGAAGCCCGCTGGTACGAGGATCCTGTCCAGTCGGCTGCTCTCGATGCGGTCACCGAGGCTAGCGACCATGGTGAGCAGGTGGGCAGTTTAGAACTGGGTGACTACGTTTACCATCGTAGCCAGATCCAGAAGAGTGGTGAGGGCATCCACGGAGGCCGATGAGTAGTCCACCCGCTCTTTTGATTGTCAAGTCGCCTGGGAGCCAGGCTTCCTCTTTGAAAGCAGCTGTCGCTATTAGCTCCAGTTGCTCCAGCCGCTCGTGGGAATTGTGCGCCAGATGGACAATGATGATGGCCAATTTTCTTACCGTGATCATTGATGACAGCCAAGGCAATGTGGCCCGGCCACAGGACACGCTGTCGCCGAATGGCGACGCATGGTTCGAAGTCACAGGCGAGTCCAGATCCCGAGATGGCTTCGGGTGGCGTTACAACGGCGCTGTAGCCGAGGCAAAGGTCTTAGACTTGGTCTAGATAGTATATGTTTGTCTCGTGGATAAACGCGATATCCACTTGGTGTTGCCTGAGGAGATGACAAAGTACCAGGCACCTCCTATGAGTGGCGAGTTCGCGCGCGTTGATGGTGGCGACGCGGAAGTTCATGGTGCCTATCCGCTAAGTCGGCCTCGGGCCACCACAAGGCGTTTGTAGATGGAAGAGCGTATGTCAAGAAGCCTCTGCATGAGGGCGCAGACCAACTGGAGCAAAATGGTCTTCTGGGCGGCTGGGAGGTTGGTCATCAGGGATTTGAGCTTGGCAGTGGAGATGCGGGCACATAGGACCTCTTCCCTTGGAGGCCAAATTTGTCGGCTCGGCGAACAAGACGTTAAGGGCTTTCTCGAGGACGGCGTCGAGTTGGGCCCTGATCCTGCTCTTTTTGGATGGTGGAGTCGATTCGGTGTTTTCCTCTTCACTAGTCTCTACCCTTATCAACTTGATGGATGTAGGAGTGATTTCGAGCTCGTGGATCTTCCAGGCAGGTAGAAGAGGAGGAGGGGCTAAAATGGATGGGCTTGGTTAAGTAGGAGGCGCTGGTACAGCATGCTGAGGCGCAGTGCGAGAGGCTGAGGTGTGGGCCGCGGGACCGCTACTTGGCACCTACTCAGATGTAGTAGGGGGTGTTGGTGTAGCGGGCGCAGGTGCTGGAGACGGATGATTCTTGCTTGGTCCCGATGGTCTGCCTGGCAAGCATGGGACAGTTGACCCTACGATGACCCTGATTACATTTGGAGAATTTATTTCCATATGCTAGAAACGCCGGTAGGGTGTCGCCTTTGTTCTTGACGTCCAATCAAGTGGGTGGCATCTCCAGTTTGACGCCGTCATTGAGGAGGATGTATGCCTCGCGGCAGCTGTCGTAAACGCAAACACACGCGCCAACGCGTAAACACACACATATACGCACAAAATGATACACAGACACATACACACAGGCACGTACACATACACCTTAAAACATACACAAACGTACACGCATGCACACACTGTGTTCTGAATTATTCCGCCCAAAATATTTTCCCCTAATTATTTTTAAAATTCGAATTGTCTAATCCGAATTAAAAAAATATTGGTCAGTGGTAAAATAGAATTGTCTAAACCACCGCCAGGCTTATTTTTGCAAAGAAAATTAATTTTAAAAATAAATATTAAATTTTTCATATCACCTTGAATAGTTTGATGAAATGTTAAACTGGTTCTGTTTTTTCTTGTCTTACTAACCTCAATTCTTCTTTTTTCCCTATGTTCCGCTTATATGACGCTTAACTGCCAAAAATTAAACGTGCACAATTTATATAGCCCTAAACAGTTCAAAAATAAAAAAATCCAATATCTTATAATATAATCCTTATCTATACACATTAGCCCCAAATTTATTTACTTCTCATATAAATATACCTATCCCCCGATTTACACGGTAGATACGTTCTTGAGAAAAACGTGTAAATCGAAAATTAAAAATTTTCAAGTCAAAACCGTGTAAATCGAAAAGCTTGCAGAAAATGCATAATTTTGCTATTTAACAGTTGTTATTTTTTTCAATATTTTTAGGTGTACACAAAAATAAAAATAAAATGCATTGACAGGTTAAAATATGTAATATATTACGGAAACACAGTTTTTTTATATAATTACAATACATACATAAACAGAAGAACAAAAAATAAAACCAAAGGTGTTTTATTATCCTTCATCACTGTCAGAAATTATCTCGTTCTTTTTTTCGGAATCGAAGGTTCGAATTCACTTTCATCACTCGAAGTTATTTGTGCCGATTTGATGTTTGAAGCAGAAATATTTACATTATGAGAGATGGTAATAAAATCGGTTATTAACAATTGCTTCGAATTTTTGGTAAGATCTTTGTAAACTTCTTCATATTGAGCCAAGCAGCGATTTATGTCACGTTGGAATTGTAAAGCCCTTTCAACGTTTGTGTCATTTTTCATAAAAATGATTACCCAGCTTTCTTCCTAATGCGAGTCCTTCGCGGATGACTTTAGCAGTGAATGTTACTGGTACTAATTCCTCTTCATCAGATTTGTCAGACTCACTTTCGCAAACTAAGTTAACTAAATCATTCTCACTTAGTTCTTTATCAGCCATTAATTCTGCGATATCACCATCAGTAAAATCATCAAAACCTTCTCCGCCCAATGAATGCGCCATCTGTACTATCTGCGAATATTCATTTAACGTTGAAATGGAATGTTCAATTTTGACTACATTTGGCCACATTTTTTTCCAACAGCTATTGAGCGTTGTTTGCTTAATCGCAAGTATGATAAGGCGATATGCTTCACACAGTCTAACATTGTAAAATTTTTCCAAGCACTAATAACTATTAAAGATTCATTTTTCTCCATGTGTTCCAAAATATGTGTAAAGGCTCGTTTTATATACAAAGCTTTAAAAGTAGAAATTATGCCTTGGTCCAAGGGTTGTAATAATGAAGTTGTATTTCTTGGTAAAAATTGTACTTTAACGTTCTCATATTCTAGATCTTGTGGGTGACCCGGCGCATTGTCAATTAACAAAAGCACTTTAAAAGGCAATCTCTTTGAACTTAAATATTTTTTAGCATCTGGGATAAAACATTCATGAAACCATTCAGTAAACATTTCAGTAGTAACCCACGCTTTTTTTTTTCTTATTAGCCCTCCAATAAACGGGAAGATTATTGATGTTTACTCCTTTAAAGGCACGGGACATTTTTGATTTGTTAATCACTAATGGTTTCATAATATAATCTCCTAAAGCATTGCTACAGAAAAGAATTGTTATGCGATCTTTTGCTGCTATATGACCACTAGCCGATTTATAAAATTTTGAGACATAAGTTCTTTCAGGCATTTTTCACCAGAATAACCCTGACTCATCAGCATTGAAAACCTGATCAGGGGTGTATGAATTGTCGTTAATAATTTCTCCAAAATTTTCTGGATATTCTTGGGCTGCATCTACGTCGCCAGAAGCCAGTTCACCTTTTACTTTTAAGCTGTGTAAAGAATGTCTTATTTTAAATCTTACAAACCAGCCATGACTTGCCAAAATATTTGGCTTCTTTTCAGTTGAAGAAGAAGATGGCAATTGCTCCACAATTTTTTCGTAAATTCGTAATGCTTTATTTGTTATAGCGCCCGTATCAATGGGTACTCTTTTTTGCTCCATTTTTTCCATTGCGATATTTCTGGTGTATGATGTTGTGCCCATACTCGTTGTATTGCCAGCTGCAACACTCTTTCTAATTGTGTTTTTATTTGTTCTAATAGTTCTTATTGTAGCTTCGTTCATGCTATATGATTTTGTAACATCTATTACTCTATCTCCCTTTCGTAAGCGATCCAAAATTTCGATTTTAGTTTCTAAAAAAATAACTTTTCTTTTTACTTCTTCATTATAAGCCTATAATTTTTTTTTAATTTATGTTAATTTGGCTGTGATTAAAGTAAAATTCACAGGGAAAAAATGCGGGAAATTTTGGAGGGAATATTAAAACCTTTTTTTTTAAATATTTTATATTATAATTTTTATTCAAAAATTGAAATGTTTTAATTTTTTATTTTAATTAAACCTATTTGGTAAATTGCCATCATTCCCTCCAAAATTTCCCGCATTTTTTCCCGCGATAAAAATTGCAATAAAAAAAAACTTATTTGGAAAACCGTGTAAAAACGAAAACGTGTAAAACAAGTACCGTGTAATTCGGGGGATAGGTGTATGTGCAAATAATTTGAGCACATTTGCTCCTGGTCAGGATATACCTCATTTATTTTCAATATATATATATATAATATATTTTAAACTGTTAAATAATGACACTTTTAGTATATGTCACATATCATTTAATTAGTTAGAGCCGATACTTTATAAGATTTATTTAAGTATTATTTACTATTAAAGTGTGCACTGCTCCTATTTGCCACCACCCCCATATCTTGTATATATACCATATTTTTTTTAATACAACCTGTACACCCTTATTTGTATTTAAACTGAAAATGGTGACGTCAAAATAAAAATCCAAAATGAGTGATCAGTTAGGGACAGCTGCGTACTAGAGGGGAGGAAAAGCTAACGCCAAGTCCAGATGGGGGGGCCTCCCTTCAGGGATTTATATAGACGACCCCTGTAAACAGGACAGGTTTTTAGCAGGGGGACAGCAGCAGATGTTCTAGGGTGTGGGCTTCGGCAGACCACTTCTGTCTCTCTCGGTCTCGTACTCCATGTCTCGGTGATAGGCATCAAAGTTTGTGTCATGGCCTCTACCTCTGTCCCGTTGGTTGTCCCCGATCACTCTCGCCGCTAACATCTAGCCCTGCCTCTGCTTCTTGTTGTCCGCGTGTGGGAAGAACATCAACACTCGCCTCACGTACACGACTGCCAATTTATCCATACGTCGGCAGGATCATTTTCAACAATATTCCCTCGATTCCCGACAGTCATGAACCGGGATTTAATCCCGCGTTAACATTTTGTTTAATATGTGGATAACCTTCACATATATATTAAGATAGGAACAATATTGTATATACTAGTATATATCGATGCACTAGCGCGCCATCTGTTATTAAATTGCAAAACTATTTTAGACGCGTAATATTCTTTTTTTTTTTTATCATCTACCATTGTAGATTAAACTGGCGAAATCGCTGGGAGGGTTCACCACTGATGAGCCAGGCCCTCCCTTTAATTTTTCCATTGCAGTTTATTAAAAAAAAAGAATAATACGCGTCTAAAATAGTTTTGTAATTTGATACTAGTATATATTTAAAATAGGGGTTATTTAGGATTTTATTAAGTTTTTTTTTATTAATCCAATATTTCTATGGGCCAATCATCCATCTTTTACGAGATTATTTTTTGTATAGTATAACAAAACCTCTCATTACATATAAACATAAATTAATTTTATGAAACCTTTAATTATAAGATGCATTAGTGCGCATCTGTTATCTGAAATCTGAACTATTTTATATATTCATATTTATAAATATATACATATTTGTATTTCTACTGTCCTCAAAGCCTAAGGCCATTGTTAGTCTAAAATAACATTTCCAAAAGTTGAAGGTAAAAAAATAAAATACAATAATAGAGCGGTATGGTACACTAAACTGGCGAAATCGCTAGGCAGGTTCACTACTTATGAGCCAGGATCTCCCATTAAAGAAAATGCATTAGAGGCAGTAGAAAATTGTTCTATAAAATGAAATAATCTTAAGTATGAAAATAGGTTAAAATTTCTGACATTTAAGTTATATAAACTAGGAAAAATTGGAAAAACATAATAAATATTTGATTATGTTTATTCTGTAATGGAAATCCTTGTGGGTCTACCTGGTTGGAAAGTGATTGATGTTTGGTCGAGACTTGTCTAAAATAAACCTGGCGACTATTTCGATCTTGCTATTTGACAGTCCTATGAATCTCTTACACTGTTTGACAAAACAAATATGAATCTATCTATAAATATGTAAAAATGAATGTGTGTCTGTCTCTACTCGATAGACACGAAAACCATACATTCAATCGCCTTGAAACTTTTGAAGGTGTTTACTATACTACCGGGAAGGTTTCTGGTTTGAATTTGATTTGAAATAAATATTTGTTTCACTTTTATTTGCAAATTTTCTAATTTCTATAACAAGCAGCGCCTTTCGCGGTCACTGGTGAAATTACTTTTATAAATTGTAAAAATGCCAAAATGTGTTCTGAGTATAAAAAATTTAATATTTATTAGTAATTATTTTTGAGGATTTAGTAATATAATTTTTGAATGACGTTGTAAAAACTCGACATTTTAGTATGATTATATATTAAAGGAAAACATCTTATTTATAATTTAATAAATGTTTAAAAAAATTTGTTCTCAAAAATATATTTTAACGAATATAACAATATTCATATACGTTTATAAATCTGAATATAGGTTTTTAACTTTTAAATAGGTATTTCAAATTTATATTTAGATATTTTTCAATTTAATTTAGAAACTTTCTTTTTTGACATTTTCAATTTTAATTTAGACACATGGACTTTTCTATTTTTATATATTCTTTATTTAAGAGCACTTTGAAAACTAAAAAATATTGAATAGAAATTTTATTTTTTTTATTTTATTGAAATGGAAATAGATATGTTTGACATCATTTTTAAATCAGGTGAATTATTAATAAACAATTCCACATTTTCTTTTTTTTTTCGATTAGTTTCATCTGATTCTATGTGAATCAACTCGATAGATGAATTTTCAGAGTTATTTTACACTATTTTATTTTGCATTAATAATTGTTGTTTGCGACCCTTCTAAATTTAAAATATTTTTCAATTCGTCTCTAATTAAAAATATATATATACTAGAATTATTTTGAATATACTTTTCAAAGTAAAATTTACATCGCTTAATGAAACTTTTCTGTCTAAATCCTGCTTTCTTTCTTAATTTTTTAATTATAGCCTTTTTTATAATTTTGATTAGCAGAATTATATAATTAATGTTCAATAACTTATATAGATACTTTTGCATAGTTTCGTCCTGTAAACATACCAACTTGATTAAAGTTCCCTGTTTTCCCTTTGATATTGCTTGATACGAACCTCTATTCATTTTAAAATTACTAGAAATCAGATGATAGCCATAGGTCATAGCTTTTCAAAAGTTGGTTTAGGTCGTCAATCCATTGCGAACAAATGGAAATATTAGTAAATTTAATTTAATTGCCATCTATCGTTAAAATTTTACACAATTAAATTTACTGGCAATGCGCTTCTTTTAAATATCATCAAATATTATCTCTACAGACCTTACTGCAATGAAATGAGTTATTGAATGAGAGGTCGTGGCTCATCAGTAGTGAACCCTCTCAGCGGTCTCGCCAAATCAATCTCTAGACCGCTCTACTATTGTTTTGGATTAGTTTGGAATATACCCTGTATTTTCTATGGAAGGCAGCTTAGGGGTGTTTAGTGAACTATGGACATAAGCTTATAGGTCTGTAGAGGGACATACGAGTACATATAATTTTAAGGTATTGCATCGAGCAAAGTTCTTCCGCAAAATATGTTTTCATAACAAATATATATTAGTAAATTAAATTTAATTGCCATCTATCGTTAAAATTTAAACAAATAAATTTACTGGCAATGCGCTTATTTTAAATATCATCAAATATTATCTCTACAGACCTTACTGCAATGATATGAGTTATTGAATGAGAGGGCTTGGCTCATAATTCAATAACTCATATCATTGCAGTAAGGTCTGTAGATATAATATTTGATGATATTTAAAAGAAGCGCATTGCCAGTAAATTTATTTGTGTAAAATCTTAAATGGAAATATTAACGCTGTCGCCCTCTCCACAGATTTCAAAAATGATATCCGTGTCGGTTTTTTTTTTTAGAAATTTCACAGCCAAGAGATTGCGCAAAAGACTTGACTTTTCCTTCAACATGAAACCGCCAACGGGAACGCTTTGTCCTATACACTGACGAATCCACTTAACCAAGCTCTCATCTCCGCCCGTTGGGCTTGGAAATTTTGATCTCTAACACTGTTTAGTTTGTTCGCGGGCTGGTCTGGTTTGAGAAAGTCGACGGCAACATTTTCCCTTATAATTTAATTTTAGATATAATTTTACTTATTAATAAAATCAAGTAAACAAGAGTTTAATCACAAAATTAGTGATTTAATATTTTAAATACAGTTTTTCACAAATGTTCGTTTGTGGCAAGATACTATTCATTCAACTTTAAAATACCGAGGGAACCAATTAATATTGATTTTATTCAACTTATCAAGTATTTTTCAAGGGACCAGGGAAAAAAGTTTCAAATTATCGAGGGATTCTAATTTACGAGTTTCATGTTATCAAAAGATTCAAATTTACGAGTTTCAAATTATCGAAAGTCGACTATTATCTATTATTTTGTACATGTTATATTCAAATGACATATACGAGGTGTGTTCAAAATGCATCGCGACTTTTGTGTTTTTTCAAAAATTATTTATTTATTCATGAATACCTATTCGTCCCCTTCAAAGTAATCCCCAGGAGATATTATACACTTGTGCCAACGGGTTTTCCAATCTTCGAAGCACTTCAAAAAATCATTTTTTAAAAATATTTTTCAGCTCCTCCTTCGATGCCGTCTTTATCTCGTCAAGCGTAGCGTAACGTCGTCCTTTCATGGGCCTCTTCAGCTTAGGGAACAAGAAAAAGTCACAGGAGGCCAGATCTGGGGAATACCGTGGCTGCGGCATCATTTGTGTGTTGTTTTTGGCCAAAAAGTCGCGCACAAGCAACGATGCGTAAGCAGGGGCGTTATCGTGATGCAAAAGCCAATTTTTGTTCTTCCACAAATCCAGACGTTTCATTGCTTCGCGCAAATGGCGCATAACTTGCAGGTAATATTCCTTATTGACCGTTCTACCCTGTGGCAAGAACTCATGATGCACCACGCCCCTGCAATCGAAGAAAACTGTCAGAAAAACATTCACATTCGACCGAACTTGGCGCGCTTTTTTCGGTCTTGGTTCGTGCGGCAGCTTCCATTGAGGTGATTGAGCTTTGGTTTTCACGTCATAACCATAAACCCACGCTTCGTCACCAGTTATGACCCTCTGGAGCAAATTTGAGTCGTCGCGGACAGAGTCCAACATCTCATTAGCAATGTTCATGCGATGCTGTTTATGGTCGCAATTGAGCAATTTTGGTACGAATTTCGCGGCGACCCGTCTCATGCCCAAATCATTTATAAAAATCGAATGGCACGAGCCAATCGATATGTTTAGGTCCTCAGCAACTTCTCTAACGGTGATTCGACGATTGGCCAATATCATTTTCTCCACTTCATTAATTTTTTCTTCTGTTGTTGAAGTGCTCGGGCGTCCGGCACGCTCTTCGTCGTTCACATCTTCTCGGCCTTCTGAGAACATTTTGTACCACCGATAAACGTTGCTTCGGTCTAAGGTAGCTTCTCCGTATGCCACAGTCAACATTCGGAATGCATCCGCGAACTTAATTTCGTTTTTCACACAAAATTTGATACAGGTTCTTTGATCCATTTTTTTAATAGGTAAAAATCGAAGACGATCCAAAACACCAAGCAAAGCAGCTGTCAACAATTAAGTGAACATTCAAAATGGCCGAGCTTGTCGGCATAAGTGAGAGACATGAGTACCTAAAATAAAGCCACAAAAAGATCGAAATTCGAATATACGTAACCCGCGAAAATTCAAAAGTCGCGATACTTTTTGAACACACCTCGTATGTAGGGATAATTTATTTTTATAATTTTAAAATTTTGATGTATTGTATATATTTTTGATCATTAATAAATTATGTTTTAGGTATTATAACTGTATTTTTATTCAAACACAGCAACGTGTGAACGGGTACAGCTAGGTGGAACAGAGTATCAAACATAAATTATAGATTCAGTAGGGTTTGGATGTTTGCTAGAATCGTTTAAACAAATGTTCCTTAGGCAAACCTTTACTCAGGTAAAAACCGGGCGAAGCCGGGTACATATTCGCTAGTAATATAAATAAAATATTTTAACTATTCAATATTCTAAAACAGTGATTTGATATTGACTATGAAATCCCTTACTCGAAAGCAAGCACATAACTTAATCAATCGAATCAGGTTTCACTACTTGAGGATTTCAAATATAAATCAAAATGCTCTTTATCGTTGTTTGCAAATATTATGCAATTGGATTAAAAATTCGAAACCACTAGAAGTGTTCATGATTGACGAGTCTGGTCTTCCTAAAATTGTTACATTATATTAAAGACAGGTGTAAGTTGCCAAATTTCTAAAACGAAATTTCGCGTTAAAAACTTTCCTCTTTTATAAAGTGGGTATTACATTTTCATCAATTGATTTTTTTTGGACATTAATTAAACAATTAAAAAGGTTTCCGTAGATGATTTTCGTTTTATTTTAAAATCGTCTCAATCTTTCGGGCATCTCTACCCTTCTATAGGAAAACATATACAATGAATAAAACGCAGCCTCGTTACATATATAACAACAACAAAGCTTTATTAAGCCCTTTTAGTCTTATACAGATTCTCCAAGCAGAAATATAGGATACATGAAGGAAAAACAGTGATAGAACTTAATGGTATAACATTATATTTATATATATTATATTATATTTATATATTAATGGTATAACATTATATTTATATACAGGGAAAATTATATAAATACAATCAAGTAAATAGATTAATATGGGCATATTGGAGGCAAAGTAGGATACTATACATGGATTTACCACGGATTCTCGTGTTAGGTTTAGTGGAGTTATTTGGTAGCACCTCTGAGACTTTTCTTAGCTATGTAGAACTTTTCCTAGTCATCATCCCCGCCCTTGACATTGCCGGTTGGACTTCACTTGTAAGCATTTCGACCTGTGAGTCAATTGTGGAGTCTTCCACTAGTAAATTAGTTGAATCCCTCAAGCTGTTTTGTAAGATGTAGCCTTGTCAGCTGCCCGGGAATACTTGCCAACAGAACGAAACTTCGTATCTTCTTTTGCCTTTATATTGTTTAGACCATTAAATTTTGGCAAATCCAAGGCATGCATTCAAAAGTAAGATCAACAATAAACTCTAGTACTGCAGGCGAAATAATAGAAAGATCTATAACCGAGGATCCTTGTGTTGAAGAGTAAAAGTAAAGTTCCCATATTTATCACTGATAGATCTGCCATCTATTACTGTGAGTGAACTCTCATCGAGGAAATAATAATTCTACAGAATCCACCTATATTCCAGGAGATTATTCAATGAGGATTGTTCCGTGGTGATGTAACATTTTATTTTGATAATTAGAATGTTTATGCTGAGCTACAAGCGGAAATTGACGACTTTCATTCGTTTTTAGAAATGAGCAATCATGTGATAGTTATTGTCTAGGTTGTCGCAAAAATCCATCCTGAGAAAGATATTTTAATTGTGGAAAATAAGGTTGGACGGTGGTACAGTATGAACGCTATCCGAAGTTTTCTATAATGCATCCCCGTTGGAGCTGACAACGCGGTCATTTGAAACAGAGTAGCTTATGCCACGGACAATTAGCCTGTTATTTCTGAGTTTGGAAACAGTTCCCTTACTCATGAGTTATTTTCGCTTGCTAATTAGCAATATCCTTTGGTCTCTAATAGTTGGAGGGTAATCTTTATTTATGAATATTTTTGTCCCTAACTCTGAAAGCGTTCCTAAAAATCAGAATTCTTTGCTTGAAATCAGGCACCTCAATAAGCAGCGGCGAGTTAGCTTTTTTTTGTCAATCATCGGCACTGTTCTATCCTAAGATCTTCAGAAATTTGCATCGTGTTTGATATCAGATCTTGGATCAAACCTCGAGATTCTTCAGGGGTTTCGCGTTCTGTTCATTCTAGGCAGTAAATAATCAGGTTCTTTTCCCTCTGCCTCATCTCTCCAAGCTCCAACCGTCTTTCGGGATCAGATATTCTATTTGTATTAAGCGAGACAGCTTTAGAAGTGGTTTCCAATGATGACTCGAAGGGTTGTATGCGCTGATTTATTTTGTCCAATCCTTGTTCTATGGAATCAAGTCTAGTCTCCATTTTTTTACGAAAGTAATTTATCGTAGTTGAAAGTGCTAATATTAGATCATGCAAATCTTTATCTTTGCCTGCATCAAATGTTGTTTGCCTTGTCTGTTTGGGGCCAGGATTTGGTTCAATACCTAACATGAGCAGTAGAATTAAAATAATACATCGGCGAGTTCCCTTTCCAGCATGGAAAAAAATAGATAAACTTGAAGTTATTTTCATAACAAACAAAATATTTAGCGCGAAAATTTACATATCTAGTGATAGCAGCAACTTCTCTTGCAAAAAGGTAGATATTAATTATCGAAATAAATAAAATCAGCTTCAATATCTTCGTAGAGAATATATAAATTATAGATCAACGACAGGATACTCACAAGAAGGCATACCCAAGTAGAAGCACAAAAAAGCAAATATTAAGTTTAAAATATTTACTTATCGGGAGCCGAAGAATTTCACCACCGCTCAACTTGGCCACCTAGCGGAGAATCCCCTTGGCACATATACAGGGTGATCCAAAGGTCCCGCACAACTTTAAAAATTAATAGCTCCTAGAATATTTGCGCTAGAGCAATGCGGTAAACACCATTGTGTTCAGGATGCAATGGGGTTATTTAGAGCAAATAATGAAAAATTCGAAATTGATTATAGTTACAACTTTATTCGCTAGATGGCGCTCTACCAGACTCAGAGATTCAGCGGCTAAATTGTTTGATAAATTGAAAAATATAACTGATCGACACGTATTTTCTTTTTTAAATACCAGGAAAGAACCCTAATAATATCAAATGATAAATTGATAAAACACCATTTCGCCAAAAGTTAGAATAATTTATTGACGATTTTCAAATACAAGCTGAGATATGTGAAATAGGTATATGCAAATTCAAACAAGTAGCAAAAATATTTATTTTTCAGATGGAGTTTTGTGAAATATATTGAATGTTTGAAAATCACTACTGATATCAATACACGATTTTTTGAAATGTTAATATAGTACAAAAAATCATGATGGCACTACTAATTGGATATCTTTCTATAAGGAATGTGAAGCTTCTTGACTAATTGGCGACCCTTGACTATTTACCGGGATATTTGTCATGATCCAAAAATGAAATATAGAGGGGAGTGATATAATATATTTGTCGTACTTTATTCCAAATATCCTATGGGCTTGTCAAATGTTATCATTATTATACTGTACACAATTTTGAAAATGTATCCCCTCGAATGAAAATATTTTTTAAACCGACCTTTTGCGTTGAAAACGTAGTAGTAAAATTATTTTGTATTATTTTTTTGCGCAAAATTTTAGAGTTGGGGGGAAGGGTACAGAGAATATTCCTTATGCTATTTCTTCTAATGAACGAAAAGCGAAACACTAAACATAAGGGGTAAAATAGTGTGTACCAGTGTTATTCGAGAAGTTATAACACTTTGGCCTGCACGACATAATATAAGATGTGAGCAAATGACAAACAAAAAAAAGTACTAAATTAAAAGGATTTAAAAGCGCGAATGTTTCTTTTATACATAAAACGAACTTCCACCGTCCCCACTGCGATGAAAATACATATCGGGAGGGCCCGGCTCATCAGTGGTGAACCCTCCCAGCGGCTTCGCCAATTTAATCCACCAGACCGCTTCTCAGAGCTCCAATACTGTATCGGATCAGTAACAATTATTCCGCCTTCTACATGCTATCTGATAAGCATTTTAAGGCTCATACTGTATCGGATCATTCTGCTTTTATATGCTACACTGAAGGATGGAATCTTAGAAATAGTTTTCAAGTAAACTATGGACATAAGCTTATAGGACAGTAGAATTACATTCAAATATTTGCTTCGAGCAATGCTCTTCAGCAAATTATAAAGACATAGCCAGTTAGGCATAAATTAACACAAAGCAACAACGCGCCATCTATTTATATAAAATAAAAGATTTAAAAGCGCGTTTTTCGCGCATTTAAATCCTTTTATTTTATATATATAGATGGCGCGTTGTTGCTTTGTGTTAATTTATGCCTAACTGGCCATGTCTTTATAATTTGCTGAAGAGCATTGCTCGAAGCAAATATTTGAATGTAATTCTACTGTCCTATAAGCTTATGTCCATAGTTTACTTGAAAACTATTTCTAAGATTCCATCCTTCAGTGTAGCATATAAAAGCAGAATGATCCGATACAGTATTGGAGCTCTGAAAAGCGGTCTGGTGGATTAAATTGGCGAAGCCGCTGGAGGGTTCACCACTGATGAGCCAGGCCCTCCCGATATGTTTTTTCATCGCAGTGGGGACGGTGGAAGTTCGCTTTATGTATAAAAGAAACATTCGCGCTTTTAAATCCTTTCATTTTATATATATAGATGGCGCGTTGTTGCTTTGTGTTAAAAAATTACTGTTTACAGAAAAAAAAAAAAGAGTCAAGATGTGAGGACAGATTTTATTATTCCCATAACTCAACACAAAGACCTTCAAAATATTGGTAGATAGTATAATACTTGGCAGCTTATATAACTCATGAGGTAACTGCCTTCTCTCTTGTATTAGGTCACAATCCTTGCTCAATGTGGCGCCCTTCATTCTCAAACACCGCCTGCAGACGATAGATGACAGAATGGACAGCATTAAATAATAGTTCTGTTGAAATTTATAAAACGTGCCATCTGATATAAGCCTTCAACATGGCCAATGTGGTAGGCCGGCATCGATACACACGCGACTTAATGCACCCACATAACCGAAATTGAAAGGCGTCAAGTCTGGTAATATTGGAGGCCAATGGTATATTAAGTGGCGACTTATCCCACGATCTTCACCGAACGTATCCTTCGGCATTGCATTTTTCGAAGAAAAATGGCCCAATAAAAAAAAAAAGAAGAAGTGAACCCACACAAAACTGCAAATCTGGGTTGATGAGGTGGTTTTTCTGTAAAAATCCTAAGGATTTCTGTTGCCCAAATGGGCGTTTTGAATGTTAATTCTCCCTTTAGTGAATGGTGAGCATCATCTGTCCACAGAACATTCGACAGCCAGTTTGCATCAATATTAATTTGCCGGAAAATCCATGCAGCGAATTCTTGACGCTTCTCAAAATCGCTGACTTTCAACTCGTGAAAACTTTGAATTTTGTTTGGGTATTTTTTAGGAAAAAGTCTAAATATGTGTTCTCTCTAAACTGTTCCATACGAAATCCCCGTTTGTCGAGAAACTTGTCGAGCACTTACTTCTCCATACGTGTATAGCGTTTCAATAGCTTAAATATTCTACAAAACCGTAACAGCCACTCACTTGCATGTCGATGGTCTTCCACTCCGAGGTTTTGCTTCCAGAGATCCAGTTTCCCCAAAATTTTTAATCATTCTTCTTAGAGAGTAGCAACTCATGAGTCCGTTACCGCTTCGAATAACTTTAAAGGAACGAAACGGTCGTAAGGCTTCAGTGGCAGATTCTGAATAGCAATAAAAAAATTCACCAAGAGTGATTTATCCTATAGTGACGGTATTCCAGGGGAGGGGGAGAAGTCCGACCACACCTCCCTGCGGGGGTACCCCCTGGACCTTTGGAATATTTGATCAAATTCTGGTTCGTTTCCAATGTGACTAACGTGGCAACGGCACCCAATTTTTAATGAAGAGCAAAACCGATATCTCCAATAATGCTACCGCATCCGGGGTAACCGCTGCGTTAGGAGCTGCAGCACGGGCTCCTGATGAGAAATCTACGACGAAGACACAACTAAATCTTTTACAGCTCAATATAAATGGCACCAAAGGAAAAATGAAGAGCTGACTTGTCTTCTCCGTGACAACAATGTACATATTGCTTGTCTTCAGGAGACAAAATTGAATCAGAATCTGAAATTCAATATTAAAGGTTATACAAAACTAGGAAAGGTAGACCGGGAAAATTTGAAGGAGGACTTGACGTTTCGATTAAAACTTCAGAAATCAAATTTAAGGAAATCGTGTTGAAAAGTGACTCGCACCTCGGCTGTCGCTTAGCAACGGCCACTTCCCCCAGACATTACGTAACTGTATATAGGTTTCAGTTTTGCTTGTTGACTCACTGGGCTTACCTTCTTTTTGAATCTCTTGTTTGTCATCTAAATATAATCTATTTGATAATTAAACGATACTTTCTGAGATCCAACCTCTGTTTTATTCTTACATGGCAGCAGAGCTTGGTTGGTATCAAATATTTTTAATTATCTAAGCTGAAATTCGTTTGCTTGCTCAAGATGACAACTGAACTTCCACAAATTCAAAAATTCAACGGCGATAATTTTCATCTATGGAAATTTCAAATGAAGATTATTCTAGAAGCAAAAGATCTTCTCAGTATAACTGATGGCTCTGAGGTAAAACCTGAAATAGAGGATATTGCAAAATTCTCTAACTGGAAAAGAAAGATGCAAAATCCAAAATGCTGATCACTACTGCTCTAGAGTTTAAATATCTTCAACAGATTGTTAATTGCCAGACTTCAGCAGAAATGTGGAAGAAATTATCAACAATATATGAACTGAAATCTGAAACAAACAAATATTTGCTGCAACAAAGATTTTTCGAATATAAAATGAATCCAAATGATAACATTGCTACTCATATTTCCAAAGTTGAAACTCTGGCACAACAAATGAAAGATCTAGGTGAGCCAATCTCTGATGTTGCCCTAATTACAAAGATAATTTGCAGCTTGCCTGATAAATACAAGAATTTCATAACAGCATGGGATTCAGTTTCATCAGAAGAAAAGACACTAGAAAACTTGACGGCAAGATTACTGAAAGAAGAAAGCTTACAGGATCATTGGGATTCTTCAGGAAATTCTAAACCAGATAATGCCTTGATGACTTTTTCAAAGTTCAACAGAAATTAAACAGCTTCCAACAAACAACAGCAGCATCAACAATCCATTAAAGATAAAAAGAAGAACACACACTGTGGATATTGCAAGAAGAAAGGACATTGGTGGAAAGAATGCTATGAAAGAAAGGAAGAACAAAAAGGACAACAGCCAAGTTCTTCATCCAGAGATGATAGCTGTGCTTTTTCAGCTGAGACAAGTGCCTTCCTCGCTGAAACAAAGGATTCCTGGATTGCAGATTCTGGAGCAACGGATCACATGACTTTCAGAAGAGAATGGTTCTCTACGTTCGAAGAAATACCAGAAGGTGTTCATCCTGTGTGCCTTGGAGATGGAAAGAAGATCTATGCAAAAGGTAAGGGAAATATTGATATTCTCTCTTATGTTGATAGTCAGAAAATTAATGCAACTCTTTTGGATGTTCTCTATGTACCTGAATTGGAGACCGATCTTTTCTCAATATCTACTGCAACAAAACATGGTTTGACGCACATTTGTAAAGGAAATCAGATAAAATTGACAAAAAATTCGAAAGTGCTAGTTACTGGAATAAAGGACAATTCAAATCTTCATAGAATTTTTATTAAAGCAAAGCAATCTTCACAAACTCATGTTGCTCAGTTAAGTCTAGATATATGGCATCAAAGAATGGGTCATGTAAATCCTATAAAATTAACCCAAATGTTTGAAAATAATGTTTTTGAAGACGACATTAAAATTAGAGAAAAGCCTGATTCTTTACTATGTGAAGCATGCATCTATGGAAAACAAAATAGAAAGGTTTTTCACGCGTCAACAAGTCCAAATTCGACCTATCTAGGAGAGCTGATCTATTCAGATGTTTGTGGACCAATGAGTAAAAGATCACCAGGTGGATCATTATATTTTGTATCATTCAAGGATGATTTTTCAAGATTTAGAGTGGCCTACTTCATTAGGCATAAATCAGATGTTCTTGAGAAATTTAAAGAATTTGTAAAAAGAGTTAGGACTGAAACTGGAAATAAAATAAAAAGATTCAGAACAGATAATGGCACAGAATTCTTAAATAAGAATTTTTCTGATTATCTAAAATCTCTAGGAATTGTTCATGAACTTACTGCTCCATATACCCCAGAACAGAATGGAATTGCTGAAAGAGATAACAGAACAATAGTTGAATCAGCTAGATGCTTGTTACATGGAAGAAAAATGCCGCTTGAACTGTGGGCTGAAGCCGTAAACACAGCAGTCTATCTCTTAAATAGATGTACTACTAAAGTATTGGGAAATTCTACACCTTATGAAATATGGTACAAGAGAAAACCCTCCATCTTACATTTGAAAACTTTTGGATGTAACGCTTATGTGCATATACCAAAAGATAACAGAAAGAAATTAGACAAAAAGAGTATTCGTACATTTTTTGTTGGATATACTGAAACTAACAAAAATTATAGAATGTGGGATCCTATTGCTAGAAAAATTATCATAAGCAGAGATGTAATATTTACTGAAGCTAATACATCAGAAAATATTCAGGATAACCAACAAGAGCAGGTAACTATATACAGTGAAGAAAGTGTTGATAACACAAATACCAGTTCCAAACCAGAAGAATCATGTCGATACCCTCTCAGGAATAGAATCAGAGAAAATGAACAAACATCAACCAGCTGTACAAGAGCTATTTCATATGCTTGTTATGTCCATGACCAAGAACCATTGAACTATGAAGATGCAATTGTAGGACAAAACTCAAAACAGTGGAAACTAGCTATGGACGATGAATTCAATTCCTTGATGAAAAATCAAACATGGACGTATGTGACACTACCATCAGACAGAAAAGCTATTGCATGCAAGTGGGTATACAAAATAAAGCAAAATGCAGATGGATCAAATAAAATGTTTAAGGCTAGACTAGTTGCGAAAGGTTATTCACAAAAACCAGGACTTGATTATGGTGAAACTTTTTCTCCAGTAGTAAAATTCGATTCAATTAGAACAATCTTATCACTTTGTGCATCACTTGATATGGAAATGATTCAGTTAGATGTAAAATCTGCCTTCTTGAATGGTGATTTGGAAGAAGAACTTTACATGGAACAACCCCAAGGTTATGAAAACCCAGATTTTCCAAATCATGTTTGCTCTCTTCAGAAAAGCATCTATGGTCTTAAGCAATCCCCCAGAATGTGGAACAAGAAATTTCATGAGTTTTTAATTAAGTTTGATCTCAAACCTAGCATATCAGATTCATGTGTCTATACAATGAAATGTAAACAGGCTTACATATTACTTGCAATATATGTAGATGATTGCTTAATCTGCAGTGTAAATAAACAACATTTAGATGATATAGTACAGTACTTAAATTCCAATTTTGAAATAAAAACCTTTACTGCCGATTATTTCCTTGGCCTACAAATATATCGAGATAGAACAACTAAAATGTTATTTCTGCATCAAGCCTCATACATTGAAAGAACACTTGAACATTACAACCTTCTTGATATTAAGTTACAATCTGTACCTTCTGATCCTTACTCAAAACTAACAAAAGAGATGTGCCCAAAGGATGATCAGGAAATTGAAGAAATGAACAAGATTCCATACAGACAGACAATTGGTAGTTTAATGTACCTCATGACTGGAACTAGACCTGATATTGCCTACGCAGTCAGCAGGGTTAGCCAATTTATGAACAACCCAGGACCTTCACTTTGGACCGCAGTAAAGAAAATATTTGGATACTTAAAAGCTACGAAAAACATCGGTATTTGTTTTGGTGGGAGTTCCTGCACTACATCTCTGATAGGTTTTTCCGATGCTGATTTTGCTGGAGACCTAGACACAAGAAAATCAACCACCGGATATGTGTTCATGTTGAATAATGGACCTATTTCTTGGTGCAGTCAAAAACAGAATTGTGTGTCTCTGTCAACAACAGAATCTGAATATATTGCGGCTTCCAAAGCAACAAAAGAAGCAATTTGGCTGAGACATCTTCTACGCGAGCTACATCAAGAACAAGTAAAGCCTACATCAATTTTTTGTGACAATCAAAGCTGCATAAGACTTGTTCACAACCCAGAATACCACAAAAGAACTAAACATATTGATATTTCGTATCACTTTATCAGAGATCATTTTCAAAACCATGCAATTGACCTTCTTTATGTCTGCTCCAATGATCAAGCTGCAGACATATTTACGAAAGCTCTACCTCCAGAAAGGTTTAGAAGACTAAGGAGCCAACTTGGACTGTTTGAAACAACGGAGTGCTCGTCAGGTGGGAGTGTTGAAAAGTGACTCGCTCCTCGGCTGTCGCTTAGCAACGGCCACTTCCCCCAGACATTACGTAACTGTATATAGGTTTCAGTTTTGCTTGTTGACTCACTGGGCTTACCTTCTTTTTAACTCTCTTGTTTGTCATCTAAATATAATCTATTTGATAATTAAACGATACTTTCTGAGATCCAACCTCTGTTTTATTCTTACAAATCGGCTATAATCAGAGTAAGCCTACAGAAAGCACGACAAAAGCTCACACAATAGAAATCCTAGATAAAACAATACCAAACCTAAATTTTTATCACCCCGATAATACTAGCATCAATACAGGCCTGATAGAGACATTAAATGAAGCGTCTTCGGATATCACAATCATACTCTGTGATTTTAACGCCAAAGGTCCAACTTGGGGATCACCTGTCCAGGATAACAAAGGTCAGCAGATTGAGAACATGCTAACCTTACACTGTTAAATAACGAAAATAACACCTATCTATCCAAGTCCACAGGAACAGAATCTGCAATAGGCATCACAGCGATAAATATCAACATCGCACCCAAAACACAATGGAAAATCCTGAAAAGTGAAATCAGTGACCATAGACCAATTTTAATAACCCTAAACCTCAAAATAAACTTGAAAATGTCCAACAGAAAAAAATGAACACTGGAAAAATATTCACAGAAAAGCTTGAAGAACTCTGTAACGAAGAATTAAATCACAGAACGATTGACAAAAACTTGGAAAAATTCTCTTCGAACATATCCAAAGCTGAAAAAGCATCGATAAATAGAGGTAGACATAAAGACCTGTGAAAACCTTACTGAAAGGACCACAACATCGAGGCAATGATTGCAGAGAGAGACAATATCAATGAACTTCTTAAAACAAATAAAACAGAAGAAAACATAAAGGAACTCATTGAAATTAGTCACAAAATAGAACAAGAAATTTGGATATTCAAACAAGAAAAATTTGGGCATAATTCTGCGAAAAGTTGGATACAAGAAAGCACAGCTAACAGTGGAATATAATTAGATTGTTATAAAACAATTAAAACAAACATATATCCTCCAAAACTCTAACCGATATAAATAGATCAGCGAGAACGAGCAAACAGATGGCTGACATAATTGCAGAATATCTTTCAAGCATTTCCAGACTCAACAATACGAATGAAGACAGGATTCAAAAAATAATATAAACAAGTTAGTTAAACAAGCAAGAAACTACCATCAACAATATATTTTCTCGAGAGACCTCACACTGAATGAGCTAAACTCATTAATAGAAAAGTTAGATCCAAGAGGCCACCAGGAGATGATCTAATCTTTGGTCAAGTGATTAAACATTTTGGAGACAAAGCTAAAAACCAACTCCTAAGAATACTGAACATTTCATGGAAAACTGGTAAACTAACAAGAAATTGAAAGATATCAATTATAGTCCCAATACTGAAACCAAACAAAGATGCCAAGAAATG
Source organism: Cordylochernes scorpioides (assembly GCA_030710605.1). NCBI lineage: Eukaryota > Metazoa > Arthropoda > Arachnida > Pseudoscorpiones > Chernetidae > Cordylochernes > Cordylochernes scorpioides. Next base: position 92,124,134 of record CP092886.1, on the reverse strand, counting down.
GAAGAACTATCGGCCAATTGCTCTCACCAGCATACTTAGTAAAATAACAAAACGAATTATCCAATTCTAGGCTCATAGTCTGGCTCACTAACAATGATAAAATAAACTTCTACCAAACTGCTTATAGATCCCGGCACTGTACAACTGATCAACTGTACTACTTCTGCCAATCAATAATAGAATTTTTTCAGGATAACCTCCAAAGAAGACAACGGCCGTATTCCTGGATATGACCTCAACTTTTGATCGAGTGTGAAGGGAAAAATTACTTGAAAGGCTGCACAACATCGGAGTAAAAGGAAAAATCTTAATCTGTATTGCTGACTTCTTAAGGGGAAGAAGGATAAAGGTTAGGGTCAATGGATCATTTTCCAAGGACCGAAGAATATGGGCTGGTGTACCTCAGGGATCTGTGCTCAGTCCTCTACTCTTCTCGCTATATATTAACTGTTTTGTATATGAATAAATGAATATTATTTGTCTTCTTTAAAGCCTCATTATGAAAAAAAAAATATGTGCATATATATTGGACATTTTTTGTTGGCCAAATGTAAAGAATAAGAGCTAAATAAAGAGTCATGGTCAAGTTCGAGCTGTTTTACGTCTAATGACGACACAACAAAAGTGGCGACGAGGATGCGGGATCTACATAGCCAGTAAAAAGCCGAGAAAAACGGCGTCTACGCAAGTATAACTACTACATCTTTGAAACTATCTGGATCAAGAAATAAAAGGAGTAGAAAAGATCAGCATGACAAGTTTAAAGTTAAGAGTACCTTTTAAATGCTATAGTCCAGTGGAGGATACCTTCGATCTTTTTGTACACAAATTTGAGGCTTCCTTTATGGCGAATGATCAGAAGGAGGAGAGAAAAGTGCCGATTTTACCTCGCTACTAGATTCTGAAACTTTAACGCTGGGAAACAACTTTTTCTTCCCGGCCTCATGAAAGACCAACCCTATGATACTATCATTCAAAGAATTAAGCAGCATTTGGATCCAAGGAAGAAAGTGATAACACAAAGATGCATATTTTTGAAGAAAATTCAACAGGAAGGAGAATCAATTTCGGAATATTTTAGAGAATTGAAACATTTAGCAATATATTGGAATTTCGGCGATATGCTGGGAACCAAGTTGCGAGACTGTTTTGTGGCTGGAATCAAGTCGGAAAGCCTACAAAAATCTACTACAAGAGGACAAGATGTCACCCTGGATAAAGATTTTGCAGTGGCGATCTCGTTCGAACTGGTGGAGATAAATACAAGAGAATTACAAGATAAATTAGTGGCCAAGATATCCCCTGTGAATGGAAAGGATAAAAAGAGTGAGTAGAATAATAGTACGGCGCAGCATAGGCCTTTCAGGCAAAGTGGAAAAGGCAAAATAGTGTGTTATAAATGTGGTGAAAGACATTCACACGTGGCATCTGTTTTACCTCATAGAACAAAGACTTGTTTAAAAATGTAATAAACTGGGTTATTTAAGTAGGGTCTGCAAAGCTAGTAAAAAAAAATGTGGGGATGTAAATTTGTACAAGAGGACTCTATATATTCTGTACAGGGCGAAACTGATGCCACAATAAATTTAACAGTTGATGATTATTCTTTGTGCTATACAATAGATACAGGAAGTCCAGTTACGTTAATACCTAAATATATTTATAAGAATTATTGGCAAGCTAAAAATTTATTTCCAACTAATTTAAGATTAAAATCCTTTTGTGGTAAATGAATAGAGATTATAGGTCAAAGAAATTATTTTGTAAAAGAAGCCAACCAATATTTACGATTGAAAGTTGTAAATGAAAAATTCCAGGTATTTTTATTAGGAAGAGAATGGCTTAAACAGTTAAAACTTGATTATTCTAGATTGTTTAGCATTAAAGTTTTAAATAATGAATCTAATTGAAATAGTTTGATGGATAGGCATGCAAATTTTTTAACAAAGATTTGGGCTGTCTAAAAAATGTTAGAATATATTTTAATTTAAAAAAAGGATGTGACTTCTGTGTTTTGTAAAGCCAGAAGTTTATCTTTCACTTAAAAAAAAAAGAGTATAGAATGAAATTGTTCGTTTAGTGAATTCTGGCATTTTAGAACCTATAGTTCATGCAAATTGGGCCGCTCCAATAGTACCGGTATTAAAAAAGGATGGTAGTGTAAGGATATGTGGTGATTTTAGATGTATAGCTAATAAAGCAATAGAATTAGATAGGTTTCCCCTTCCATCGATCGATGAAAATCTCTTTAAAATTATCTACAAGCACCGTACTTTCGACACTAGATCTATCACAGGCTTACTTACAAGTAATGTTAGCGGAAGAAGCCAAAGAGAGCTCTTGTTAATATAAACACAACAAAGGGTTGTTTTCTTATAAAAGACTACCATATGGTGTACCGGTAGCACCAAATAAATTTCAGAGGATCTTTGAAGGTCTATTTGCTGATTTGACAGGTGTGGCCTGCTACATAGAATATATTTTGGTTGCAGGAAAGACTTTGAATATCATGAACAAAAGATGAGATAGTGTTTAGAAGATTGCTAGAAAAAGGTTTAAAGTTAAACAGAGATAAATATAAATTTAAAATGGATTCGGTGTAATATTTAGGGTTTTAAATTGATAAATTTGGACTGCATCCCTTAGAAAATAAAATTAGAGCAGTGATGGAGGCGCCTGAACCTAAAATATGTTTCGCAATTGAGACTCTTAATTTATTTTTCTAGATTCATAAAGAATGTAGCAAACATTTTAGCGCCATTCTATCAACTTTTGAAAATAAAAATGTAGATTGAATTGGCCTAAAGAACATCGAATGTTATTTTAAAAATGTAAATCATTATTAACTGATAAGTGTGTTTTTTCACACATTACGATGCAAACAAATAATTGGTTCTGGCTTGTGACGCATCGAGCTATGGACTAGGCGTAAATCTGAGTCATAGAAATGATAGAAAGGAAGAATGCCCTATAGCTTTTGCTTCTAGTACATTAACTGAAGCGGAAAACGGTACTTTCAACTAGAAAACGAAGCGTTGAGCATAACTTATGGCGTTGAGAAATTCAGACAATACTTACTGGGACAAAAATTTGTATTGGTCCCAGACAACCGACCCTTAATTCATATACTTTCACCTCAGAAACCAATTCCCAATTGTGCAGCTTCCAGAATTAAAAGATGGTCCTTAAAATTAGCTGCATTTAATTATACTGTGGAATTTCGAAAAAGTAGTGATAATTCCAATGTTGACGCATTGCCACGTCTTCCTTTAGAATCGAGTGTCAGGGAGTCTCTTGATGAAGACCAGGTACTTCTTCTCAGGAAGTTAAATGAGGTACCGTTCTCTTTTAGGGAGGTGGCATATGAGACATCACGAGATAGAATACTGTCTATAGTTTTAAGGAATGTTAGAAAAGGCAACTGGAAATTAACAAGGGTACCGAGGGGAAATCCACTAGCTCCTTATTATAATATCAAAGATGAATTAAGTTTGGAGTTTGTATGTCTTCAATGGCGTGAAAGAGTGGTAATTCCCCAAATTGCCAGACGGTATTTTCTGGCGGTCAGGCATAGACAGTAACATCGACGAGTAACTAGAGAATGTAGAATATGCCAAGAATCGGCAAGCATGCCCCCGGCTGCCGTCTCGGAATGGACTTGGCCCGAAAAACAGTGGCATCGACTTCATCTTTATCTAGCAGGTCCGTTCATGGGAAGAATGGTTTTGGTTCTCGTAGACGCATACTCACAGTCGATAGAAATTTTATCCTCAAAGATATTACCAGCAAAACGATTATAAGTCATCTTGGAGAAATTTTCGCTAGATTTGTATTGCCCGAATTTTTTGTTACAGATAACGGAAGACAGTTTGTCTTCGGTGAATTCGAGCAATTTACCAAAGTGAATGGTATACAGCACACTAAGACCAAACCGTATAATCCTAGTACAAATGGTTTAGCTGAGAGATATGTAAGAGAGTTTAAAAACCTTTTGAGAAAGAATTATGGGAAGGATTATTTAAAGACGAATCTACAAAGATTCCTATTTGCTCATAGAACATTCCCCCAAACTGTAATAAAGGAATTCCTTCGCGGAACTGCTAATGAAGAGAAGTTTGAGATCAATATTCTCGAATTTAATACCAAGATAGGAAATCCGCGAGAGGTATTTCATGAGGCCGTAAGAGGGCAGAAGTAGTTTACTACAGGTTGCGATGTTTATTTCCGCAAATATGTAACTTGACCTAAATGGAAAAAAGGTACCATTTGGAAATTATTGAGCTGTCATCACTACCTTATAGGTTGCGAGGGCCTCGTCTATAAGAGGCATATCAATTAATTGCGACCTGTGAGAAAGAAACAAGTGGAGACAAAAATTTAATACCTTCTCAAACGTCAGGAGAGAAGCCTGTAGGTGGAAGTCAGAAAGAAAGTGAAGAGGAGGTTCCAGAGGTTACATCAGGAAACAAGGAGCGTGCTGCTGTGCACATGCCCTCTTGCACTCCTAGACCGGGGACTGCTGCTGTGCAAGTGCCCTCCTGCAGTCCTAAACCGGATTCTGCCGCTGTGCAAGTGCCCGTCCGCAGTCCTAGACCACAGAGAGCTAGGAAACCCCTAGACCGACTGGAGTATTATTAAGGGGGGAGATGCGTTGTGTATGTAAATAGATGAAGAATATTTGCAATCTTTAACGTCTCATTATGTAAGAATATATGTGTAAATTAATTGGACATTTGTTGTTGGCCCAACGAAAAGAAGAAGAGCTAAAATAAGAGTCATGGTTAAGTTTGAGTTGTTTTACGTCTAATTACGACACAACCTTAACGATACCCATCCTTACCTCGCTGAAGACACAAAGGTGGCCTGTTATGCAGATTATATAGCTATATTCAACACAAGTAGCAGTATAAAATATCATAAAAATACTGAACACATCAATGAGAGGACTGGAGAAGTGGGCAATGAAACTCAAAATGACCATAAACCCAATAAAAACAAACCTATGCGTCTTCTCCACTGACAGGAAAAAAGGCATATATATTACCCCAAAAAAGCAGCATAAACAACCAAATAATTTATAAATTGAATCTCCAAAATACTTAGGTATGATACTTGATAAGGAATTGCGATTTACAGAACACATAATTAGCACCTCAAATAGAGCTACCAGACACCTAAACATTCTGAGAAGGCTATGTGGAACAAATTGGGGAGCAAAACCCAGAATTCTCAGAACAACATAAATCACCTTATTAAGCCGATAAACGAATATGCAACACTCGTCTGGGCTCCCTCAAGCTCATCAATAAAAGGAAGACTAGACAGTTTTCAAGCAAAAACGGCCAAAATAATCACTTGTGCTGTTTCATCCACCAACAAAGAGAAAATTGAGAGATAATGTGGTAGACCTACTCGAAAGCAGAAGACAATTAAAAACAATAAAATTCACCTATAGCTTAAAAGTAAAGAAATCGAACACAAATTCCATAGAACCTATTTAAACTGGACACTAAAAGAAAGACTCAAAAGATCTTCAACACTTCAATACGACAACAATATTAGAAAGGGCATAAATATGAAACATAATAAATTTCAAATTCAATAAGAACCAATATTTCCTACCCCATTGGCATCAAATGTAATCATCAATCTTAACCTGAATGAACCCTGCAATGAAAAAGAGAACAAAAACATACTTGAAAAGAAGGGACTTGACAGAATTGGTTTTTGAAATCAGAGAAAATATTTAACAGCATATACAGATGGATCATCAGACCATACCCTGAGTAATGGAGGGGCCGGAATTAACATAATACTGCAAGATAGAAAACACATCAAAATCAAAGAAGGAGAAGGAAATATATCGTCAAACTTCACTTGTGAACTGAGAGCTATCTGGAAAGCTCTTGATTCATGTCTTAACCAACCATCCCTGCATCAAGCAGAAGGAATTTTAATATACAGCGACTCCATATCCGCTCTAGAATCAATTCAGAAGGGCAATACTATAATCACACAGAAAATACACTCGTTACTTACCCAACTGGAATCTTTGGATAATAACTGCATTCTACAATGGATTCCTGCCCGTGTTGGGATCGGGGGTAATGAAATGGCAGTTAAATTGACAAAGAAAGCCAAAAGGTTTGCCAAAGAAAAGAAAAAATGTCATTATTTGGCGCTATATGCTTCTGTAAAATACAAGATAATTGAACAAAATATAAGAAAAGATCAAAATGTGAAATAAACTCCGAGATAAAAATGACAAAACTATAACAAGACTTAGAACAAAACATTATAAAGGAATGGCAATGCATCCAGATGGCACAAGAACCTATAGAACATGCAACAACTGTCCTGGTGTGGAACTAACACCTACCCACATATTCACATGCCCGCAGCATTGCAGTAATTGACATTGACCCATAGCAGCATCTTTATACATCCAAGATAGTGAACATTGCTGCTGCTGCTGTGATAGGGATGCTTGGAGACATCTGAGGCTCTTTATTGGACACGACAAAAACAACAACGGCATTCCAGAGTAAAATAAATCATCAGAGATAGATAAATATTTTCAAATGAATTAAAATAAATATAATCGATACTGAGAGAGAATTAAATAAATTAGAAATTTATTATCTTCGAAATTTAAATAGCTGAGAGGATTCCAGCAAACCGCATCTAAAATATATTTTTTTTGCTACATGTTTTAATTTGCATATACCTATTTTACACATCTCAGATTGTATTTAAAAATCGTCAACCAATTCTTCTAACTTTTAGCGAAATGGTGTTTTATTAATTTATCATTCGATATTATTAGGGTTCTTTCCTTTTATTCAAAAAAGGAAAAATACATGTCGATCAGTTATATTTTCAATTTATCGAACAATTTGGCCGCTGAATCTCTGATTTGGTAGAGCGCCATCTAGCGAATAGAATTGTAACTAAAATCAATTTCGAATTTTTCATTATTTGCCATTATAATTCCCATTGATGGTTACCGCATTGCTCTAGCGCAAATATTCGCGGAGGTATTAATTTTTAAAGTTGTGCGGGACTTTTTTGGATTACCCTGTATATCAGGCGACGTTTTATTCATTGCATACGTTCTCCTTTAGAAGGGCAGAGACGCCCGAAAGCTTTAGATGATTTTAAAATAAAAATACATCCATCTCCGGAAACCTTTTAAATTGTTTATTAATTTTTTAAAAATAATAAATTTGCAAGGCTGTATATAGGGGGAAATCGTGCGATTTATATTATTTTTATCAATTCGAGAGAACACACAAGCATTTATTTATATTTAATTTAAAAACCTATTTTTCAATTTTCGAAATGCCTAAAATATTAATGATTTTGTATAAGGTTACGTTTTCAGGCTTTCCGAGGAGAGAAAAAACTCGTTTACCCAAATTATTAAAATTATGAACAATTTTTACGAACAAATTTTATGAAAAAAAATTACTAAGTGCTCAATCATCAGTCAAATAATCAAGAAAAATAAGAAATTTCTATATATATATACACTGCGTGACATTGAAAATGGAACACCAAGAAATAGTGGCCAGAAAGTGATGAAACTCGGCAGACAGAGAGAGACAGGGACGAACAATAAGTGATCTTTATTTCAAAATGATAGTCATAATACAGAGCGAGAACGGCGTCGGCTTAGTAGCAAGTAGGACCACCGCGGACGGCGATGCACGCAGCAACACGTCTAGGTAGAGAGTGAATCAGAGTACGGATGGCGTCCTGAGGGATGGCTCTCCATTCCCTTTCAACCATTTGCCACAGTTCGTCTTCTGAACGCGGCTGTGGCAAGGCATGCAAACGGCGTCCAATGATGTCCCAGGCGTGCTCGATTGGTGAGAGATCAGGAGAGTACGGTGGCCAGGGAAGCATCTGTACATCTTGCAGAGCTTGTTGGCTAATGCGAGCAGTTTGCGGTCGGGCGTTATCCTGCTGATAAAGGGCATTGGGTACCCCCTGAAGGTAGGGGAGTGTCACCGGTCGCATCACATCATCAACGTATCGTTGGGCCGTCATAGTGCCCTGAATACGAAGTAAAGGTGACCTGGAATCATACGCGATTGCGCCCCAAACCATGATTCCACGTTGTCGCACGGTGGGGCGTTCAACAATTGCTGCCGGATTGGACCTTTCTCCACGTCGACGCCACACGCGTACACGGCAACTATCACTGGACAAGCAGAAACGCGACTCATCTGAGAACACGACCCTGTGCCATTCCGTCATCCACGTCGATCTAGCCCGGCACCATTCCAAACGTTGGCGCCTATTCGGTGGGGTCAATGGCAGTCTTCTTAGCGGACGGCATGAGTGCAAGCCATTAGCAACCAATCGACGGGAAATGGTTCTGGTCGAGATGGAATGATCTAGGGTGTCTTCCACATGTTGCAGGATGGCGGTACAAGTGGCTTGTGGGGCCGCCACTGCTTGTCGAAGGATACGCCGATCCACACGTGCTGACGTCATTCTGGTTGCACCGACATTCCTATAAATTGCCACATTTCCTTGTTCCAACCATCTTCTCCACAGTCGGTGCACCGTGGACGCACCAAGGTGTGTATCAGCTGCGATTTGACGTATGGACCAACCTGCCCTTTTCAGTCCGATCACCATGCCCCTCGTAAAAGCGTCTGTCCGCTTGAACTGCCTCCGTTTACGATGACCTGGCATTCTCTGTTATTACACGTGTCTTTTGACACAAGAACAAAATTTCTACAATGATTTTCCTTGAAGAAATAACGACACGAATACTGTCCTTTCTGCAAGTTCCTTCCCTTATATCTTACTCCATGTGCGCACGAGAGCTACGCATTTTACAACATTTGCATAACTCGGTTAGGCGCGTCTACCCTGAAATTTGCATAATTTTCTGGCCACTATTTCTTGGTGTTCCATTTTCAATGTCACGCAGTGTATATATATTGAAAAAAAAAACGAAAGAAAAAAATACAAGATAAAACGATCAGGTGTTGAAATCAATATTAAAAATGGCATATCCTGACCAGGAGCACAAGTGCTTTATAGAAGGCAGAGCGCCATCTGGTGGAACAGAAATCAACTAAATCAATGATTAGTTGATTTCTGTTCCACCAGATGGCGCTCTGCCTTCTGTAAAGCACTTGTGCTCCTGGTCAGGATATGCCATTTTTAATATATATATATGGTAATTTAAACCAACAACCTCATATGGTATAATACTTATAACAAGATTATCATGTTGTATAGTAGAAACACATCTATAAATAATTATACGCATGATTAAAATGTGTCATTACATCAAGAGATTGAGAGAGAAGTCCAAAAACGTCTAAAATCGAGATGTAGCAGTCCCACAACAAGGTCTAAAGATAGGAAACTGCCAGGGCGTTGCCAGAGCGTACAATTTCGCTTCCTATCCACGCTCTTGTTGCACACACACACATCTGATGAAATTCAATACTTCCTCTTTCGGCAAAGATATATTAGACCACCGCCCTACCTGAAAATATAGTCACTTGATAGTCCCTTTATCATCAGCGTGAGCCCTCGTCCGTTATCACCAAGGTCCTCCTCATCCACCATGTAGACCAGTAAGAACTCTTATATCTCCATCTTTCGCTGCTTTGCTAGACTCCTATCTGTTCACGGAACCTTTCCTAATACAACTGTGTCTCTTCGTTTTTGTGTGGGCATTCCCAAGATTTCCACTCTGCCTCGACCACGACTGCCTGTACTCTGTGAGAACTGTTAAAGGTCTTCCAAGGTGCAGAGAGGTACTGGAAAACTCCTCATCCTGACTGTTCCTCTCGGTCAACACAGTATAGAGAGTCGACAGGATCTCACACCATAGCTTAAGTCGACTGGATACTTCACCACATATATATCTAATTGATTAAAACATTTTTTATATGAAAAAGTTACCTGAAGAAACCTTTAGCTCTGAAGGAAAGATAAAGGAAAATGGTTTTAAATAGAATTTATTTTTTCAAAAAGAAAAAAAAAAAAAACATTTCCGCGATAAACAGAATACCATTTTCTACACTTAACCATATTATCAGGAAAAAAAAACGGATTAAAATGGATTAAAAGGCTGATGTTCATTTTCTCAAGCTACTCCATATAAAGAAACCCAAGGCCTTAATCCTTTATAAAAAGTACCTGTCTTATTAAATTAGAGGGTTGTTGTACACTGGACGAGGAATGGGTCTAACTAAATGATTCAACAAACCCGTGGCATTTACTATGCATACTCTCAAATAAACATCTTTCATAACCCATTCAAGCAAAGCAAGAAAGATTCTTCAGAGAGATTCATTATGTTGTAGATTTGCTACAACGTGAATTTCCAATAAAGATGGATCCAAATATCAAAATTAATTTGAAAATTTACCAAAATAAGGACTAAGCCAACAGTTCGACCATTAGGCTCCGTTTTTGTATCCAAGTGACTCAAGATCCAGCATCAGGATAAGGCCACAAGTGAATATATCACGTTTTAGTACAAAAAACCTAACCCTAAAAGCTTCATTTATTTCATAATATATCACGTTTAACATCTAATACCTTGACGAAACCGGCATTTCGCACTTCTCTTTCAAACACACCCCTGCCAAATCCCCAGAATTAGATCTTGGTAAACAAAAAATATATAACAATTTGTAAATACGTTTATATAATTAATCAAAATTGTTCTTTTAAAAATGGAACTTTCTGTTGCATTTCATATATATTTGCCAACAACAGCGAGGCTAATAAAATAAATTCCCGAGATTTCCGTAGAACCTGTTGGTTGTCAACATCTCCAGGTGACAGAGTTGTGTGTCAAGGCTAAGCCAAGGAATTCTTCATACGTACATTTCTAAAACATTGTGCCCTTGTAAAAAGGTGTTTAACAAAACATTTCAGTTATTCAAAAGTTATTTGCATCCTTTTTTATATTTTATATATTCTATATATCTCTGTTTTCATCGTTATTTTTCTCTAAACGATATTTTACACATTAAAGTATTTCTCAGATATTACCACAAGTTTTTATCCCATATATTGTGAATATTATGAATTATGTAATATATTAAAAAATGTTATGAAAAAGCGTGAATTCTTCAAGCAATTATCATGAATCATTCTTTAAATATCATATTACTTGTTCAGTTCGAATAAATATCATTACATTTTTTTTGTATAAAAATATTATATTCTCAAAGTTTTATTTTTACCTGAAACAAAAATATTTTAAAGGCAGATACAAGTATGTCGACAAAGAAAAATATTTTGAGCCTATGAAAAGATCTGCGAAGCATTATCAAAAAAGAATAATATAATAATATTTTGAGTTATCTGAATATTTGTGTAGAATAAAAATAACATAAATACAGAAGTATTTTATAGGAAAACTTGAAATCTCAGTTTGCTTTGGTTAGCCTCCTTACTTTACATTGCTTGTCCATTGTATAATACAATAACCAATAATATCAAAAGTGAAATTTATAACTTTGTGATTTAACATTCTTCCTTTTGCATTTGAAAAAATATTAGGGGAGATTTATTTTATTATCTACTCGAGTTGTTGCAGTTACCATTATCATTTAGTTCACCATTCTTTTAAAGAAATATTATTATCCAAGCATAATCAAAATAATGTCGTTGATCTCTCTATGAACCAGGTAGTATAGATTCCATAAAACGTTTTATATACGCAAAATAATTTTAAATTCAAATTTGAAGTCAAAGATCCATATAGATAACAAAATCGTATTTCATGGTCAACTAAAAATTTTACATTTATTTTATGTGTCAGACCTATATATGATAGAGTCGATGAATTTAACGGAATAATCTATAGATGAAACTGAATTTGAAATCATGATAATTCAGTGTGACTTATTCATGCACTTATTTAAATAATCAAATAGAAAAATTATGTAAAACGTTGTGCGAAAGAGTTTGGCTTCTAAAAATAATATATGACCTAAATGGGTCTTGTTTGTCGTTTACTCAATATGAACAGGAAAAGCGGAGAGCATGGCAAATCCGAGAAGAGTTGGACGTCCTGTCTCAGAATTCTGTGTAACTTGTCGTGTTGCTTTGTTGAAATCTCTACCGCTCTCCTTAATTCTTCGAGGTAGGAATTTCTTCCTGTGTCCTGCGGTCATCAAGACAGATGTGCCCTATCTACCGGAGTAATTTGTGTTAATCAGTGATTGTCAAATACGAGTGTATTTGACAATCACTGATTAACACAAATTACTCCGGTAGATAGGGCACATCTGTCTTGATGACCGCTTTCTTTCTCATGCAATAAGTTACGTTAAGAACACAGGAAGAAATGTACAATGATATTAACGCACCAGGAAAGAAGCGTGCTACTAAAGTCAAACTATTCAAATATGTAAGATAAAATCAAATATATAAATTTCATTAGTTTGCCGCAAATGCTTATTGCTGAGCACCCGGGCGTAGCGCAGAAAAAAAATAGGCGATGTATGTAATAAGGCTCATATTAGAATATCCTTTGAAATAAACAGAACCTGATTGTGATATGCGAAACTCATTAACTAAGCATAATGTATTCTGCTGCATTTAATTGTAATTTTATTTTTTTGTTGACAAGTGTCAAAGAGATATCAACATGAGCATGAAAACAGTACGGTACTCAAATTAGCGGGTAGTACATTATGTCAATCCTTCTATTTCACCACCCAGATTGTGTTGGAATCTGTAGGTGGTGCCCACACACAGCGAGCTGGCTCAGAGAGTACTAGAGGAACGATGATTATATAGGTTCGCAGGATAGTGTGCTACGAGTATAACAGATCCAAAGGGGTAGTGTGAACAATGCAGGCTGATGTTGGGATTTCAGCCTGTTCAAGAACCATATTAAAGCGAGTTTAAGGAAGCGGAGTTGCAGTCTCTCAGCGCTCTTTACGTATCTTACCATTAATATTCCAACAGAGGTGTCTTTGTTTACAACCGTGCTGATCTAGATAATATTGAAACACATCTAAATGGAGATTAGTGAGATAGTGTTGAACGTCACTTTATGTTGGAATCAGATTATCACCCGTATCAGGATTTGGGGGCCCACAGGTTTTAACTACAATTTCAATTTCGTTATCGAACGCCACTCTTTACGAAAATTCAGGCATTATGGTTCATCACTTAAGGTGGACAGTCCCTTTGTCTTTTTTTGTTCATCATATACGACGATTTTCTTTTTAATTATTCAACTGTAAATCAAATACTTAGCTAATCAATGGGCAACCTTCCTTGTGAATTTGCTTATTTAATCTAACAGATCGCTACATTCATTGTATATTTATTCTGCTTATATAGCCTGTATTTGAAGGTTGGTTATATGTTGGAAAAATCCAAATATAAAGTTTTTATATGAAATGTGATAATTTCACACTTATAAGACACTGTCAGTAGGAGGAGCGTTTGTTATTATTTTACTGGCCCGATCTTCATCTTTCTTTACTTTACTCTTTTTCACGAGATTTGAAATATTTAGAAAGTATCTATTTGGGAGAAATGTAGAGTAACTAATTTTATCATTTTGAGGAGATGTTTCTGTAGGAGGAAAATAAACTTCTTACTATCAGACATTTTTCTACGAAACTATTTATTATTTATACATAGGGATATCATTTAATAATATTCTTGATTTTATTTATTCATGTATTTTTATTTTTTTATTTTTTTAGTTAATTTGTTCATAATTAGAGATAATAAAATAAATGAAGTTTATATTTTTATATATTTAGAAATAAATTTAAGTTTATTGTACAACTTATAAAATATAAATGAATATAAAATAATATAAATATATAAATGTCGTGACAAGTTGCAAAATTTATCACAATTTGTAACCACCATCTCGGTGAAAAATCCCTTCTCGCGAAGACGGAATCGAACGCATATCATTTAGCTAGATGAGAGTGAGTAACATTCAACTGGTCGACTATATGAGCCAATAAGGGTGAAACATACTTAGGATCACACAGATGTCGTTTCATATATGTAAATATTAAGTAACCTAGTTTTTTACATATCTAAATATGGCTATTTTGAGAACATGATTCTCCAAATCAAATTTCATATTTTTCATTAAAACGTATTTATAACACTATTTATACTTTATGTAATATTTTAAAGAAGGATCACTCTGAGCCAAACCACCAACGCCACAGCTCTCACCATTCTTTTAGACTAAACATTGAGCAAATCCCGAGTACAGACCTCGAAATTTGTAACTTTAATCTCGCCCTGGAGATGAGGGGCTTGTGCGGTTGCCTTAAATATATTTATCTGAAAGCATAGAATCTTGTCTCTGAATTGAAGGTGTTAATGAGCGACTCACCTTAACGGCGATCTTTACTTAAACATTTTTGTATTGGACTCCCTTCCGTCAGCAATTTATTGCCCTGGATTGAAGGCCCGAGAAACCGGTGGGAAAGTCTTTCCAGGACGACTATTGTTCCTCGTTCGGAAATAAGGTCAGGGTCTGGCCCGCCCTGATGTAATTTGTATTCCTGATTGCCCATCAAATATCTTGATAAGAAGATTTACTCTTACAAGATGAATTAGAGTTTCTCCCTCTCTCTCTTCCAACCTCCGCATTATTCAGGATATAAGATCTCACCTGAAATGTTTTATTTATCAATAGCGTATAACCTTCGTTTGACTTTTGTTTATGGCAAATTATTTCAGCATTGAATAATTTATAGAGAGATAAATCTTGGATGGTGGCGTGATGTCAAGTATTCATTGTTTACCATAAAAACAAAGATTCGAGATAAAAAAATATAATATCACCAATCAGTACGGATAGCTAAACGGAGCTATTACTCGGTGCACCTACAGTAAAGCAGTCTGAAACTTCTATGCATCCTAATTACGATAAATTGTACCATGTGCGCTTGGAATAAGTTGAAATAGACAAATAAATAAATCAGCCACAATATAAAGCTAAGATGTCTAGAAATATTTGAGAAATCTTTAAAGGAAAACATCTACACTTCGCATAATATGTGCGTAGATGTAGAAGTGAAAGGAACCTGAACAGATGGGCTGCCACCCAGGTGTGCTTGAGCAAGACTCCCCACACAAAGAAGCTGCAGACTATTGTTCCGGTTTCGACAATTAAATAAACCACTCCCTTCATGGAGGAAGTTAGAGTGGCGTTTTTTTAAGTCTCTGGTCTCGAGGTTAACTTGTTCCTTTTTCACGCGAGGCAGGAGTTAAAGCCGTACTTCTCTTGATACAACTCTTGAAGTGTGCTACACATCTCTGCGGCTTTAATTATTCTGTCCCGTATAATTCACCGGAAAGAACCGACGAGTGAATTTAGAGAGATTAAATAAAATATGCTTCTTATATAGACATCTCGAGAAGTGAACTTCTTCCCGTGTATTTATAGCTCAAAAAAATTTAATTTCATTTTACTTATTTCTCTATAGTAAGAAAAAACAATTTAAATTGAAAAATACAATATTCGAATAAAATCAGCATACAAACTTTGGGCAACGTGTTTCTTTTATTTTTTTTTTATTATTCAATTAATAATTATTTTAAGTAAAAGATTTGAAGCGAACGAGGATACTTTTTTTTTAAACTTTAATAAAGATTCGAGCTTTCGGGCCTATAACCCTTCTACAGGACTAGAAGGGTTATAGGCCCGAAAGCTCGAATCTTTATTAAAGTTTAAAAGAAAAATATCCCCGTTCGCTTCAAATCTTTTACTTATACTCATCAGAGGATTCCAACTTTCTATAATAGTTATTTTATTTGTTTTTTTTTTAAATAAAATACTATAAATATTTTTAAAAACACATTATCAAAAAATTTTATTACGAATTTCATCGATAGTAGGCATTGAAATTATAATTGTAATTTGCTCATAATGATATTTGAACAAAATTTTATTTTCGAATCTTTTTCTCTCTCGGCCGCCCGGCCACGCGTGGCGCGACCTCCGCGTTGTTTAGGTCTGAGAAGGATGACATCGAGATGAGTAACCCTTTTGAGACGTTATCTGAAAGACAAGAGAATGGGCTACAAGCTCATGCAAAACTCACCCAAAATGGCCAAGGCTCCGCCGAGAATTCTGCAAAATATTCAAAATGCCTCAAAGCCATTTCGATTCCAACAATGTTAAAAAGCAAATGTTGAGAGCCGGCGGCGGACGGCAAACATGTAAATGCTTGCCGCGATTGGGCTGATTGCTCTGAGCAGGAAGATCAGCTTCCCGAAAGCGAAGATGTGACCTTCCTCACAGTGGGCGGCTCAAGGAAGAGGCCGAATGACCCTGACCACGCCAACTCGAGGACCATAAGGGTTGTGCCCAGGCACCGAGAATCCCTCAAAACAGCAGTAGGCTCCAAGCCTCGCCAAGGCCCAAGAAGCAGGTATTTAGCCCGGAAGGACGTGAGAACGCCAATCAATGTGAAAAGTAGTACAAAAGTGAATTTGTACTTGGATCAGGTGTACCTGTTTCATGGTTTTTCAAGATGCCCCAAAGACCAGTTATTTTAGTCGTTGTGGTACAGCTTGCACCAGGCTGACGAGGGCCAACAACCCGAGACGCGTACGTGGTTAGGTTTCTTGATTAATCAAGGAACGGTGTTTTGCCAATTCTGGAATAAATAAAAATCAACGATTAGTTGATATTTAATCCAATAGGTGGCGCAAGCCATCAGAAACTTTCAGTTGCACGATTAGCAAATTTCTTTTTTTTTTCTTAATTTATCCACCTGATCCAAGTACAAATTCATTTTGTAATAATTTTCATATATATTTATGTGACCTTCCTCACAGTGGGCGGCTCAAGGAAGAGGCCGAATGACCCTGACCACGCCAACTCGAGGACCATAAGGGTTGTGCCCAGGCACCGAGAATCCCTCAAAACAGCAGTAGGCTCCAAGCCACGCCAAGGCCCAAGAAGCAGGTATTTAGCCCGGAAGGACGTGAGAACGCCAATCAATGTGAAAAGTAGTACAAAAGTGAATTTGTACTTGGATCAGGTGTACCTGTTTCATGGTTTTTCAAGATGCCCCAAAGACCAGTTATTTTAGTCGTTGTGGTACAGCTTGCACCAGGCTGACGAGGGCCAACAACCCGAGACGCGTACGTGGTTAGGTTTCTTGATTAATCAAGGAACGGTGTTTGGCCAATTCTGGAATAAATAAAAATCAACGATTAGTTGATATTTAATCCAAAAGGTGGCGCAAGCCATCAGAAACTTTCAGTTGCACGATCAGCAAATTTCTTTTTTTTTTCTTAATTTATCCACCTGATCCAAGTACAAATTCATTTTGTACTATTTTTCATATATATAAATATATATAATATTTGAAAATAGAGCCATCCATAAATAAATCTTTAATCAAAAAGGCATATATTGGATCAAAATATCATTTATTTTACCAATATTTCAGTTGGGTGAACGCCAACCTTTATCAAAGTATTCTAACATTTTAAAGTGTGTCAACAACAAACTCAGCGCCACATAACGTCAATAGCATTAAGTTTTAAAATTATGTTGTTATATTCAATGGGGAGAAAAAAATGATATATATATTTATATTATGGAAAAAAATAAATTTTGTAAAATATAGGTGTGAATATTTTTAAGATTAACAATAACGCCTATTTTATATTTAAAATTATTTGTACTATGTGTAAAAATATTTTTCGTATAGAAATAAATTTAAAAAACAAAATATATATAAAATAAATGTTAACCTGACATTTTTACTGAAAACACAAAGCGCAAAAAATGTTTGAAAAGTTTGTTAAAATAAAATATTAAAATAAATGTGAATGTAAAATTGTGAAATTTGAAATAAAATATAAATGAAAAGGGGAAAATATTTCTAAAAATGATGTCACACTAATAAAATATTGAAGACATTGAACAATCAATATATATATTTATATAATAACATAATACAGTACATATAATATATTCGTTTTTGGATTGGTTGTTTAGATTGGGACCATTTTATGTTTTTTGATTGTTGTATGACCCTGTTGACTTACTGTAGGGTTGGTGACTTGTGGTGGTTGATGGCGCAGTCGTTTGGTCGAGGTGGTGGGTTTTTCACAGGGGAAATAACGAGAGGGACACAGGATGGGGTTGAAGAGGACCTCGCGATTAAGGGAGAGAAGGGTTTTTGACTAATAGGGCACTTGACTATGACATTCTGAACATATAAGTTACCTGGGTGAGAAGGGGTTAAGCACGTCTTGCTCCTTGTGGTGGCGAGCTCCCAACTGACTAACTTGAGTCCGAGATTTTTCCTCGTTAATTCTCTATTGCTCTCATTGGTTGAAATCGTCTACGTGGCGACTTTTGGTTAGATGTTAGCTATTCATGCTGAACTCTGATTGGATATTGGTACCTCCATTATCTTTTTCATGATTACAATCCTCCAGGAAGAAGAATGTCTTTGAACTTAGTTTTTATAATTCCTGGGTAATAACCTTTACTTCCTGGATAATGAAATCCTGGTAATGGTTGTTCTCTCCGGTTCGCTAGGCCTAGCTTTTATTAAAACTTTTTGGATCATACATTGCATATATTGTGGTGGTGTTACATCTTGGTATATACAAATTATGACAGATGCGTCCCCTACATGTGAAGAATTCAAAAAGGGGTAGCCTGAAGTGAATTCTGTAAGGGAAAAGTAATTTAATTGCCTGAAACGAGAGGTCAGGCGAGGGGAATTTCTAATTCTGTCCTCCCCTTCTGTAATTGATCTGGGGCTCGCAACGCCCGCTGGACATTTCTTAATTAGGTTGGTTGAGGCGTCCTGAAAGTTCGTTGGAAGTTCTCTTCTATTGTTTCCAATAGAAGAGTCAGAAATGCAAAAATCGTACTGCCTATATGGAAGATGGCTTTTAGGATATCCAATATAAGTGCGACAAATGTATAGACGGCACTTTCTATATGGAAGATGTCTTCCTGTAATTGGTACAGCCTTTGGGGCTGTTGGGTATATAGTCCAAGGTAGGTTATTATTATAAATGGAGCGAGTTTATAGGGCATAATCAGAAGACAGAAGAAAATATTAAGTGAAATATGGGTAACCTGCACAATTTTTCCTATATCTTCTCCATGAGTTGACGGCTTTGTGTATCTTGTTGTAATTCGATTGGCTGTGGCGGACTTGTTGTGATTGGATCTACCTGTAGATGGGCGATATCGCGTTCTTTGTAAATATGGGTGAGTGGTGTAAATCGGGGTTTGGTTACAATGGTGGGATCTAAATGAATGAAAGATTCGCTGTTCGTCGGTTTGATTGTCAATGGTTCTGTTGAAAAAATGTCGGGTGTAGGGGTTTTAAGTGGTAACGTGTAATCATTCCTATGTCGTAGGTGGTGTATTTTTGTTATTGTTGGTGTTTTGTATTGGGTATTTTTGTGTACGGGTTTAGTTTGTTTATGTGGACTGTATCGATATCTCTTAGGAGGGGTTGTTTGGATCTATCGATATGTTTTGTCAATTGGCCTTAGTGAGAAAATTGTGTTGTGCGTGCGCGTGACTAGATTGGCATGTTGGCAATTGGTTTTTGACCAATGGATGCGCGCATTGGGTGCCATGTGCGGAAGGCTTGTGTGCGTTGTGAGCCCTTTGTGACTCCACTTGGCATTCCCAATAGGCGCATTCATTGGGTAAGTGAAAAAAGGTGGTAGGTGGTTTTGGGCAATTGGGCGGCAAGTTGGAACATAGTGCCTTGGTTAAATTCTATTGTTAGTTTAAATTTTCGGAGAGTATCTATTCCGAGAATTCCAAATGGTAGAGGTGCTTCCACCACATGGAAATTATCTTTTTTGGTTAATTTACCTATTGTCAGGGGGAGGGTTATTTAACTTAAGGTCGGTACCAGACCCTTTATGGCCTGTAGGTCTATGTATTGTTTTTTAAGTTTTAGTTGAGGGAGGTTATTTTTTAATTTTTTATATAGGTTATAGGGCACCATGTTCAAGCTTGCGCCTGTGTCAATCAGAAAAGGGGGTGAAAGTTGATGCGTGATAGGTAGTTTGATCGTCAGCTGGCTGACGAAAGGTGGGTGGTGCCTTCCTACCTGGTTGGCGAAAGGCTGGGGCGTCTCGGGCGTCTTGTCCTGGTGTGGGGTGTTGGGCATGTGGTGGATGTGGGGCTGTTTGCACTGACCGCGCGCTCGCGTGTTGAGCTGGTTTATATGGTGCAGTTTGGTGCGCTGTGCCCGTGGATCAGCTGCACCAGTTGGAACCACTCTCCCAGGCTCTCAGGAGGTACCACGCGGACCAAGCGCTGGTCGGAGAGCGGCAACCCCTCCGTCAGCGTCTCAAGGATTACCTCCTATGAGAGTCCCAGTTGCATTCCCATGGCGGTTTTCTCCCGGTAATACTTCTCCAGGTCTGCTTGACCAGCAAGCTTCATGGCGAAGTATTTGGCGAAGGATGCCTCGCTGGTTTCTGGGTAAATATCCATGAGGGTTTTCCTCACCTGGAAGTAGCTCTGGGTGGCTAACCGGAGTTTCCTGAAGAGTTCCAGGGGTTGGCGCGTCAGGTAGCCCGATAACCTTAACAACTTATAGGGGATGTCAACGCGGGCGTCGTCCATCTTCCGGTCGTAGGCCTGGAAGAATTGGCGGGCGGCGTATGTCCCATCGGAGGGGGGCAGGTCCGTCTCCGTTCGCTGGGTCGACCTTACTTGCGTGAGGGCGGCGGTCAACTGCAGTATTTTTACGCTAGGGTGCGGCGTGCCTCACCGACTCCGATGGCTTTCTTCCGCTCCCTTGTCACGTTGCTCCCATTTTTCGCATCTTGGTCTTGCTCGTTTTCCATTATATATCCTGTCGACTCTCTATAATATATTCGTTTTGGATTGGTTGTTTGGATTGGGACCCTTTTATGTTTGTTGATTGTTGTAAGACCCTGTTGACTTACTTTAGGGTTGGTGACTTGTGGTGGTTGTTGGCGCAGTCGTTTGGTCGAGGTGGTGGGTTTTTCACAGGGGAAATAACGAGAGGGACACAGGATGGGGTTAAAGAGGACCTCGCGATTAAGGGAGAGAAGGTTTTTTGACTAATGGAGCACTTGACTCTGACATTATGAACATAGAAGTTACCTGGGTTAAGCACGTATGCATAAGCCTAACACACCGTTACGCCCTATTGTGTCATATGCTGGCTCATCACTTTAACTTTATCCATTATCTCCCCACTTCAAAAATTACTTCCCCACACTGTCCCAAATTCAACAGTAGCTGTTGAGAAAATCCAAAACCTTTTAATCTCTAATCAAAGCCGAATGGTATCATTCGACGTCGAATCTTTAAACACTTCAATTCCACATGATGAAGCAATTTTAATTCTCAAAATATTTTTTCAAATCCATCAACACTCTGTTCTTCCTTTTTCATCTGAATTAGAATTAGAATATAATTATTTCAGTTATAAAGACCAATTCTTCAGACAAACTAAAGACCTGCCGATGGGCAACCCTATTTCATCGGCTTAGGCAAATATTTTCATGAATCAAATTGTTCAAATTGTTACAGAATCAAAACATTTAAAAATAATTTTATGGCAAAGATAAATACACTGCGTGACATTGAAAATGGAACACCAAGAAATAGTGGCCAGAAAATTATGCAAATTTCAGGGTAGACGCGCCTAACAGAGGTATGCAAATGATGTAAAATGCGCAGCACTCGTGCGCACATGGAGTAAGATATAAGGGATGGAACTTGCAGAAAGGACAGTATTCGTGTCGTTATTTCTTCAAGGAAAATCATTGTAGAAATTTTGTTCTTGTGTCAAAAGACACGTGTAATAACAGAGAATGCCAGGTCATCGTAAACGGAGGCAGTTCAAGCAGACAGACGCTTTTACGAGGGGCATGGTGATCGGACTGAAAAGGGCTGGTTGGTCCATACGTCAAATCGCAGCTGATACACACCTTGATGCGTCCACGGTGCACCGACTGTGGAGAAGATGGTTGGAACAAGGAAATGTGGCAATTTATAAGAATGTCGGTGCAACCAGAGTGACGTCAGCACGTGTGGATCGGCGTATCCTTCGACAAGCAGTGGCGGCCCCACAAGCCACTTGTACCGCCATCCTGCAACATGTGCAAGACACCCTAGATCATTCCATCTCAACCAGAACCATTTCCCGTCGATTGGTTGTTAATCGTTTGCACTCATGCCGTCCGCTAAGAAGACTGCCATTGACCCCACCGAATAGGCGCCAACGTTTGGAATGGCGCCGGGCTAGATCGACGTGGATGACGGAATGGCACAGGGTCGTGTTCTCAGATGAGTCGCGTTTCTGCTTGTCCAGTGATAGTCGCCGTGTACGCGTGTGGCGTCGACGTGGAGAAATGTCCAATCCGGCAGCAATTGTGGAACGCCCCACCGTGCGACAACGTGGAATCATGGTTTGGGGCGCAATCGCGTATGATTCCAGGTCACCTTTACTTCGTATTCAGGGCACTATGACGGCCCAACGATACGTTGATGATGTGCTGCGACCGGTGACACTCCCCTACCTTCAGGGGGTACCCAATGCCCTTTATCAGCAGGATAACGCCCGACCGCACATTGCTTTCATTAGCCAACAAGCTCTGCAAGATGTACAGATGCTTCCCTGGCCACCGTACTCTCCTGATCTCTCACCAATCGAGCACGTCTGGGACATCATTGGACGCCGTTTGCATGCCTTGCCACAGCCGCGTTCAGAAGACGAACTGTGGCAAATGGTTGAGAGGGAATGGAGAGCCATCCCTCAGGATGCCATCCGTACTCTGATTGACTCTCTACCTAGACGTGTTGCTGCCTGCATCACCGTCCGCGGTGGTCCTACTTGCTACTGAAGCCGACGCCGTTCTCGCTCTGTATTATGACTATCATTTTGGAATAAAGATCACTTATTGTTCGCCCCTGTCTCTCTCTGTCTGCCGAGTTTCATCACTTTCTGGCCGCTATTTCTTGGTGTTCCATTTTCAAGGTCACGTAGTGTATATGACATATTTGTAATACTGAATCAGAAATTTCAATCTTTCTACATTTTCTGAATAATCTAAAACCATTTTTGAAATTCCCACACGAAATTGAAAAAAAAACAATTCTCTTGAATTTTCAGATATTTAAATTAAGAAAAAACAAAATAAAATTGAAACTAGTATTTATAGAAAGTCTACCCACACCCCCCCCGGAAACTACCTTAATTTCAATTCTTTCGACCCAGTCCATCACAAAATATCAGCAGTAACACCCTCTCTAAAATATTAACAACACATTGCTCAATGTAAAATGATGAAAATATGGAGAGAAATAGAATTTTTAGAGACCTAGAAAACAATGATTACCCAGAAATATTTATTGAAAACACCTTTATAAACCTAAATTTGTACATTCAAGTAACTACTCTGATCAATCAAAAAGGTTTTATTCCATCCACTCTTACAGCTACAGCTCTGAACGAATATTGCCAGAGTCTTAAAGAGAAACATTATAATTGCTACATATAAATCTTCATTCAATTTTAAAAAATACCTACTCCACCCAGACACAAAAAAAAATAATTTGCAAATTAGTTTTAAAAAATAGCAATGTGATTTACAAAATACCATGTATTGATTGCCCCGCCAAATGAATAGGAGAAACAAGCAAGCCTCTAAAAGATCGAATCAATCAACACAAATCTGGTTTAAGAAATTATAATCCATTATCAATCCTTGTAGATCACGCTTTGAAAAACATCCACACACCGGACTTTGATAAAACATATATTTCATACCAGAAGATAAATGAAAAACATCGCCCGTTATTTTTGGAAGGTTGGACCTACGCAGAAAAAAAGACCGTATAAATAGGTAATACAATATTTACAGTTTAATATTTATTTTATTACTTCAAATTCCCGATATTTTAGGTCTATGTTTTAAATAATTTTAAAGGGAGAGGTACACATTTAGAAGCACGTAAAAATGTTTTAATGCTCAAAACGCATTTTTCCTTTTATATATCTTTCTTTAAATTTATGTAACATCGTTTAAATTTATTTCAAATACAATCACACGCTTATTCTATATATATGTATTATGTTATTATATATTTTTGGACAAGCCCACTCAGTACTAGGTCCGTGATCATCTCACGGCGTCCCTCGTGGCCGCCGTTTTGGCTCTTCTCAGTCCCCGCGACTCCATGCAGGACGCCGAACTTTCCTCTGTTAATCTTCAACTTTCCCTTGGTCCTGGTGCGGCTTGAGAAGTTCTGGAAGAGCGTCTTTTGTTCCCAAACTCTGTCCTTACTGTCCCGTGCGGACTTCCCACTCTGTACTAGGGTTCCAATCTCGGTGCATATTTTCAATCCTGGGATTCGGGATTGCTTTTTTCTCAATCCCGGGATTAAAAAAACATTTTCGTCTTTCTACGCCAAGAGGTATATCGTTTCGTTCGTTATATTTTTCTTTTTTTCTTTTATATAGTGCCAATGACGTGGAACTTACTTCAATGAAAACAACCTGAAAGCCATATATTTTGCGCCTGCTTATGAACTAAATCATTGCTTTTGAGTTACAGTTTGAAATTATCTGTCAATTACTGTACACACATCTGGAAAAAAATTACTGTTCTTGGAACTCTTAGACCACATCTCTTAATGCAGTGTTGGGCAGTAAATCCATTCAAAGTAATACATTACCTTGTAATTACGATTACTTTGCAAAAAAAAAATAATTGCATTAGAATGTAAACATAATTACTCGTAATTCTATATATAATGATAGCAATTGTGATTAAAATTACTTGTAATTGTAATTGGTGTACATGCAGCCCTTTTGTAGACCCACCGACGCATTTCGAAATCCTTTTGCACGCTATACACTGTGCATTTTGGCCAGATCCGTCTCGTAGGTAATTGCACCAGATTCCTTCTGATTTAAAAGGAATAAACTTCGCCATCACAATCAAGAAGTGATAAGCTCACCAAAAATATACGACGCGTTTTCTATTTAGAAATAACATGATCCGATAATATTGTTTTAGAGACTTTGTTTTATGCTCGTATAAGTTTAAAACTACTTTAGGCTGATGCTTGATAGTGACGAAGCATTTAATGAAATAACATTAAATAAATTTAATTCAAATTAAATGACAAAAAATCTAGCGAGGGTTTCACAAAATGAACAGCAGAGCAGTGCGTTCATGAGGTTAGTGGCGGGTCCATGTTACACGCAGGTCCGCCACAAAAATAAAGGGATGCCGCTACTATCTAAGAAGCCACTATTTGCATGTCAACAAAATAATTTCAAATCTCTCAAAAAAAAAAAATACCCGAAATGCAGCTGTATAAACAAAACGTCAAAAATGTGCTACCAAAGTTTGATTACCAAAATGCTAGTTAAGAAAAAAATATTTTTGAGCTGGTTTCCATGCACAAACCAGTAATCCCGGGATTTTTCCAGCAGAATCCCGGGATTTCGGGATCATTATTTGGCTCCGGGATTGGAGGCCCTACTCTGCACGTCTTGCCACTCAACCCCGACTGCTTTCAACTCACTTTTTGGCTTACCCGGGTTTAGGACATATATATATATTGATAGTTCAATGTCTTCAATGTTTATTTGTGTGATATCATTTAAAAAAATATTTTCCTATTTTCACCTATATTTTATTTCAAATTTCACAATTTTACATTTAAATTTATTTTATTATTTTATTTTAACCAACTTTTCAAACATTTTTTACGCTTTGTGTTTTCAGTAAATATTTTAGGTTAACATTTATTTTATTTTTTATTTATTTTTATACGAAAAATCTTTTCACACATAGTACAAATAATTTCTAATATAAATTAGGCGTTATTGTTAATTTTCAAAATATTCACACCTATATTTTATAAAATTTATTCTCTCCATAATATAAATAAACATATCAATTTTTTTTCTGCCCCATTAAATATAACACTTTATTTTAAAAACTTAATGCTATTGACGTTATGTGGCGCTGAGTTTGTTGTTGACAGACTTTAAAATGTTAGAAAACCTTGATAAAGGTTGGCGTTCAGCCAACTGAAATATTGTTAAAATAAATGATGTTTTTATCCAATATATGCCTTTTTAATTAAGTATGTATATATATACAGGGTGATCCAAAAGTCCCGCACTATTTTAAAAATTAATAACTCCGCGAATATTTGCGCTAGAGCAATGCGGTAAACACCATTGTGTTCAGGATGCAATGGAATTTTTTATGGCAAATAATGAAAAATTCGAAATTGATTTTAGTTACAATTTTATTCGCCAGATGGCGCACTACCAGAATCAGAGATTCAGCGGCCAAATTGTTTGATAAATTGAAAAATATAACTGATCGACACGTATTTTTCCTTTTTGAATACCAGGAAAGAACCCTAATAACATCAAATAACAAATTAATAAAACACCACTTCGCCAAAAGTATGAAGAATTGGTTAACAATTTTTAAATACAATCAGAGATATGTAAAATAGGTAAATGCATATTAAAACATGTAGCAAAAAAAATGATATTTTAGATACGGTTTGTGTTTCCGAAGATAATAAATTTATAATATTTTTTTAAATTCAACTCTCTCTCAGTATCGATTATATTTATTTTAATTCATTTGAAAAATATGTATCTATCTCTGATAATTTATTTTACTCTGGAATGCCGTTGTTGTTATCGTGTCCAATAAAGAGCCTCAGATGTATCCATGCATCTCCATCATAGCAGCAGCAATGTCCACTCTCTTGGGTGTGTAAAGCTGCTGCTCTGGGTCTATGTCAAATTCCTGCAAGGCTGCGGCCGTTGCTGGCTTTGAGAATATGTGGGTAGGTGTAAGTTCCACACCAGGACAATTGTTGCATGCCCTATAGGTTATTGTGCCATCTGGATGTATTGTCATTCCTTTATAGTGTTTTGTTCTAAGTCTTGTTATAGTTTTTGTCATTTTTTCTCTCAGAGTTTATTTCGCATTTTGATCTTTTCTTATTTATTGTTTAATTATCTTGTATTTTGACAAAGAATCAGCGTCAAATAATGACATTTGTTCTTTCCTTTGGCTCAACTTTCTGGCTTCCATTGCCAATTCAGATGCCATTTCATTACCCCCGATCCCAGCATGGGCAGGGATCCATTGTAGAATGCAGTAATACTCCAATGGTTCCAGTTGGGTAAGTAACGAGTGTATTTTCCGTGTGATTTTAGTATTGCCCTTCTAAATTGCTTCTAGAGCGGATATGGAGTCGCTGTATATTAAATTTCCTTCTGCTTGATGCAGGGTTGGTTGGTTAAGGCATACATCAAGGGCTTTCCAGATTGCCGTCAGTTCACAAGTGAAGTTTGACGAAATCTGTCCTGCTCCTTCTTTGATTTTGATGTGCGTTCCATGTTAATTCCGGCCCCTCCATAACTCAGGATAAGGTCTGAAGATCCATCTGTATATGCTGTTAAAGGGGGTGGCCTAGCATTTTTAATCAAGAATTTGTACTATGAGGACATAGCCGTTAATATTTCAAACACATTAGACCTCGAAGCCCAAAATATCAAAACAATGGCTCAATTTCTTACAGACAACTCTTATTGTAGGTGACCTTAATGCCAAACATCAACTATGGGGATGTTCCACGCCAAACCCAAGAGGCAAAATACTTTCAAACATATTTGACGACAATGCCATCATGTGCTTAAATGATGGGAATCCTACCCATCATTCATTCAGCTATAATACTGCACAAGCCCTTGATATAAGTTTTTACTATCCTGACATTTTCCACAAATGCAAATAGCAAATATTAAAAAGTATTTTAAGTGATCATTTGCCTAATTCGATAGAAATTAGCACCAAGACCAAAACCAGCTCAATTAAGAAAAATTCAGGAACTTCAAAAAGGCTAATTGGATATCTTTCGAAAACATCATTATTAAAGCAGCCACAGTTTCAATAGCAAGAGGTAATATTAAGAAATAGATTCCAAATTATACACACCAGGCAAAAAATATTCAAACACTTATAACTAAAAGAAATGAACTACAAAAAAGAGCACCCAAAACCAAACAAATTGTAGAACTGAACTGAACATTGTGAATGTAAAAATAAAAAAGATTATACGTAAATGTGAAAAGGGAAAAATGGAAACAAACTTGTGAAAACCTGAACCCAAGAAACCCAAATACAAAACTTTGGAATTTGGCAAAACAAATTGACAGATCCCAGTCAACCAAAAAAACTAATATGATTAAGAATACAGATGGTACACCAGCAACTAATGACAAAATTGCTGCCAATATTTTAGGTAATTCATATCAAATAAGTAGTAAAATCAAGGTTGAAACAAAGGCCCGAAGGATTATTCATGACTGTAAAAATGTCACCAGCACTCATAATATTTTCCATGAAAAAAATCAATATGAAAGAGCTAGCTTATGCATTAGAAAACACTGACCTAAACAAGACTCCTGGGCCAGATGGAATCCATGGCCGAATGATATCAAACTTGGGCAAAATTGGCAAAGTATGACTTCTTAATATTTTCAATAACTCCTGGAAAACTGGAAAATTGCCTCAAGACTGTAAAATTCAACAATAATTCCCATTTAAAAACTTGACATATCTGCTGATGACCCAAAAAACTACCGACCTATCTCCCTCACAAGTATTTGCTGAAAATTAATGGAAAAAATGGAAAAGACGACTCACCTACCACCTCGACACAAGAAATCTCTTACCAGAAGAACAATATGGATTTAGGAAAGGACATGGGACAATAGACCAACTCTTATTTTTCACACAAAAGGTAAAAGATGTACAAAACAGAAAACCAACTAACCACACAATAGATGCTTTTTTAGACCTTACACAAGCTTTTGATAAGGTATGGAAAAACAAGTTAATTACAAAATTATACAAACATTTCAAAATTGACGGAAAAGCTATCACTTGGATAAATGATTCCCTTAAAAATAGATACATCAGGGTCAAATATAATGGCACTCTATCTAAAACCTTCAAATTGTATCAAGGATTACCACAAGGACCAGTCCTTAGCCCAAATCTCTTCACCCTATTTATTGCAGGCATAGAAGAAAATTTTCACATAAAACCATTATTGGACTTTTCGCTGATGACATTATTCTATGGAGCAGCAACACTAACTGGAAAAAAGCTGAAAGAGATTTGAACAAGACTCTTCTCCACCTAGAAAAATTTGCTAATAAACATAAATTAGAATTTAACCCACAAAAATCTGAAACCTGTCTTTTTACTACCGATAAGAAACTATACAAAATAAGACCAAATATTATTCTGAAAGAGCAACAATTGCAATATAATAAACATCCTAAATATCTCGGCTACACCCTGGATCCAGACATTAACTCCAGTAAACATATTGAAGGAGTTGTTAGAAAAGGAAGATACCGACTAAAAATCTTGAAATGTATTTCAGGAAGAGTGGGGAGCTGAAGCAACAACACTAAAATTAACTTACACTTCTCTAATGAGACCTATCTTGGAATATGGATATCAAATCTATGGTAGAGCATCTGAAACAAATATAAAATCACTGGAAAGGATACAACTAAATGCAGATAGAATTATTACAGGTCTTCGAAATACCTGCCCTAATAATATTGTACTTTACGAGGCAGACATTATGCCCTTAACGGATAGAAGAAGCTACAATCTGCCAAAATATATAAACAAAATCAAGAGTTATGAAAACAAACACAGAACTTTCAATTACATACTTAATTGGGAATCCAATATAAGACTCAAAAAAGAAGGCCCTCTCCACCTGGCCAAAAGAAATGAATTTTTAAAATATAAAGTGGAAAAATATTATTTAGCAGAAAAAATATCTCCATGCGAATCACTAACAAAATGTTATTTTTATTGCCACTTTAAATGAACCCACCAACAAACAATACCAAAATCCAGAATACTTAAAACAATTATCATTAGAAATAATTAATAAAATTCCTAAAAATGTAATAACTATCTATACCGATGATAGCAGAGACGAGTTGGGACACACTGACAGTGACTCTCTCATTAAAACCACAAATGGCAATGAGAAAATAAACAGAAGAAACCCAGATTTTTGCTCAGTCTTCAGATCCGAACTTATAGCCATCTATGAAGCCTTAAAATCCATCAGAAACACTAAACATCACGATATATGGATTCTTACTGATAGTAGAAGTGCCATACAACACTTGAGTCACACAAGGGAACTTAGAGACAAAGTAAGCAGGAACATAATTGGTTATCTCCAAAAACTTTCAATACCTCAAAAATTCACCTTCAATGGATACCCTTACATGTTAGCATTGAAGGCAATGAAGCTGCTGATGCGCTAGCGAAAAAAGGCACAAAAGAACCCTTACTACAGAAAAATAAACTTACTTTTAAAGAAATAGAAACAGTATCCAAAACAAAAATAAACAAGAACTGGAGGATCCCACCAAAGCACAGTTGGTACACCCTAGAAGCAGATGGCCACCCAGACCTTTCGGTCCAGAAGCCGGCATCCGAAGCATGCCCTTCGCTGCTATTCTGTTCAACTCATAAGCCAAGTAACGGTATCCAAGCTAGATCTTGGACATTGTACCTGGAAACACCACCTCCCAGACAACGTGTCTGGAAGGATTTCTACACCGGTGGCCTTTAAACACAGCAAAAGAGGAAACTATTTACTGTGTCCAGCAGGGACCGCGGGGAGGCGGCCCCCGGTCGACTCTGTTCACTCACAGCTGAGGAAAATCTCAGATGCCACGTCGTCGGCTTTCTCAAGAAGCTTGCTGTGATTTCTCAGCAGCTTACTCTTGATCGCGCCCCTCGCCCTCCTTCTCTCTTCCTGCACACCCACTACCCTTGGACAATCCAAGACGTAGTGGCGTGCATCCACATCCCTTTCTTCATAGACGCAATCAGGGTTTCTCTTAATTTTAAATCTGTGGAGACTTGGGGAAGAGCCCATGTCCCGAACTACCCTAATGAATTTGTGGGACCTTACCTTACAGAGGTACTTGAGTGTTGTTACCCAATTGAATACCTCTCTCCCTTCACACTTTTCCTCCATTTGTCCAACCATAAGTCCTGGACGTGCCCCCTGATCCTCCTATAAACTTCTTTCTTGGTCACTGGGGTCCTCAGTGATCTACCTCTAAAGCATCCTGCCTTAGCGAGCCTGTCTGCGAACTCATTACCTTCGATGAGGCTGTGTCCCCTAACCCTCCGGAGCCCGCGTTATCATCTCCAGCTCCTGGATTATTTGATGCGCGAGTTGCCCTTTCACCAGATTGATGGCGACGAGGGCCGACATACAATCTGAATAGAGGCGGTCCGGGCTGAAGTTCTTCTCGGCACACACTCTGAGGGCTACCCTGATCGCAACCAGCTCGGCTGAAAAGACCAATTCGTCCACTCTGAGTGTTAAGCTTTCTTGGAAGATCAGCTCTCCATTAGTGAAAATCACTACTCCAGCTCCAGTATTGGTTCCAGACTTACTACCATTAGTGAAAACCTCCGTGTCAATCACTGTCGGCCCTCCAGGACTCCAATTCCACTTTGGCAACCACTGCGGAGGCTTCCTTGGGTCCCTCTTCCATTCCAGGGCACCCGCTTCTAGTCCCAGGGCATCTTCCCTGTTCTCCCAGATCTTCTGTCTGATGGTCTCCTCCTCTAGTTTCAATCCCAGGGGAATAAGCCCAGCGAGGACCAAAAAGGCCTCACTGCTGGTAGTGCGATATCCCCCTGTGATTCTGAGTGCCGCTGTCCTCTGCACGCTCTCTAGAGTTTTTGCCACCTTCTGATCCCTGTTATAGCAGGATTGGCTCGACACAGGAGAGGCAGAGGTTCCTAAAAATAGTACCCTCCCTCCCCCCCCCCTATTGAGAGCCAACAAGGACAGGCTCCCTGCCTCTCGTCACCATCTCCTCCGCCTGGTATTGCCAACCCATCTTGTCATCAATGACCACCCCCAGGATAGTCATCCTATTGACCAACGCTACCCTCCGTCCTTTCATCCGGATAGCCGGATTGTGCTCCCATTTGATCCCTTTCCTTTTAGTTCTTATGTTCCTAGGCTTAAAGCTGAGGGCTTTAGTTTTAGAGACATTGAACTTAAGGCCAGAGTCATGGGCCCAGTACGAGAGGATTTGGAGAGAAGCTTCAACACACTTCTCAGCCTTCGCTCTCGAAGCAGCCTCAATGATGAGGAACTGGTCGTCAGCATAGAGAACCAGCAAGAGCCCTGGGGGCAACCCCTAGCACAGTTTCTTTCCAACTTCCGCCCACCAAAACTGAGGCTAATCTGTCTATCCCTCAGGAAGTCACGAACCAAGCTGCACAGATTATCAGGACAACCCATGTCCATCAAATTTCATCAGCTTGTTCCAGCTCATGGAGTTGAACGCGCCATCAATGTCCAGGGCCACGAGAAGAGCCGTGGTTGTGGAGTTCCCTTCCCTAAAACCATGTTGGAAAGAGGAAAGGAGCTCATTACTCTCTAGCCAGTGCTTCAGTCGCTGAGCTAGTAAGCTATCCAGGACCATACCTAGACACACTAGTAAAGAAAGCGGACGATAATCATTAGGAGAATTACCCTTTCTACCAGACCTTTCGAGAAGCACTACTCGGGTAACCTTCCATGCCTCAGAAAAAGTACCAGTGTCCAGGCACCTATTGAAAAACCTGGCAAGAAGTGATGGGTGCATTCTTAACAGGGCTTTCACGACCGTGTTATCGATCCCTTCGGGACCAGGAGATTTCCTTTTCCCGAACTTGAAAGCCGTCAGTTTCACCTCATTCTCAGAAAAGGGCGGATCCACCAAACCACAAGTGGTCAGAGAGATCTCGTCCTCTGGTTCCTCGTTTTCGAAGTGCCGATCCAAGTTGTTTTTATTTTATCTTCTGCTCTCGAGCGAGTAGGTCTAGAACACATTCTCTCTGAATTTTCTCATTGTTGGTGGATGAAACAGCACCAGTGATTATTTTGGCCGCTTTTGCTTTAACACTGTCTAGTCTTACTTTTAGTGATGAGCTTGAGGGAGCCCAGACCGGTGTTGCATATTCCATTATCGGCCTTATTAAGGTGATATATGTTGTTCTGAGAATTCTGGGTTTTTCTCCCCAATTTGTTCCACATAGCCATCTCAGAATGTTTAGTTTTCTGGTAGCTCTATTTGAGGTGCTAATTATGTGTTTTGAAAATTCCAATTCCTCATCAATGACAGTTAAAATAATTTTATTGACATCTTGTCAATACATACAAAGTGCACAGTCTGCACTATTAAAAAAAAAAGATAATATGCAATATATACACGTGATATCTTGGGACCTCTGGGACCAGTGTTACCTGATGCTAGACGAACCTCGATGTCAACTCTACCGTGCAGTCGTGGTGGAAGGCGACACAGCTGGGCCAAAGGTGAAATAAGCAAATAAAAATTCCACTTAGAAGCGTCTGAACATCAAGAAGGAATGGGACGAGGAGATTTCTGGCAGGAAAGGGTTTACCTTTTATCGGAGCGTCCGGTGGACAGGGATTGGAACAAAGACTAACTAAGGACTGACTAACTGAGGATCGGGGCCTCCTTTATAGCTGAGCTGGGTCCGAACAGGTCACTGCTCTTTTCTGACGTAAACAGGGGGGGGGGGTTTATTATCCAGGAGGGCCACGACCTCGTAAAAGTTGGACTGCGTTTGCTAGGCCTTCTCTCCTATTTTCACCTTAGCCTGATTAGTTTTAACCTTAATTTTCTCCTGTTAGTCTCCATTCCTTCTATCTGTACAGTTGCTATACTTTATTAGATTCTTACGCGGTACAGATTGATGTTAGTTGAGGCTTTCTATTTGCAGTAAATAAGAAGTTATATACAATAACGTGGTGGAACATGTAGTAGTAGATATCTGGACTATTTACAACAATTACATGGTCTTAAATCATCACATACACTATATATACAATGAATATGGCGCCTCTGCCAGCGCTGCAGAGTTTGGTGGAGAATCGCCAGTGGGTCTCCAGCGACACCACGCATTTTGCGATCTACGATGAATACCTAGATCGCGTACTTCGCCGCTTAGGAGAAGGTGATGGCGCGGTCCTCGAGACCAACTGGAAAGATCCAGGACTGCAGTATCACACGTTCTTCCTTCCTTAGAAATTTCTCAATTGACCCAAACCTTTAACCTTCTTCCCCTTAAGAAGTCTGCAATCCAGGTTAAGGTTTCTCCTCTTACTCCGATGTTGTGCAGCTTTTCACGTAATTTCTCCCTCCACACTCGATCAAAAGCTGAGGTCATATCAAGGAATATAGCCGTGGTCGTCTTTGGCAGGTTTTCCTGGAAATAATCTATTATTGATTGACAGTAGTAGAACAGTTGATCAGTCGTACAGTGCTGGGATCTATAGGCAGTTTGGTAGAAGTTTATTTTATTATTGTTAGTGAGCCAGACTATGAGCCTAGAGTGGATAATTCGTTCTGTTATTTCACAAAGTATGCTGGTGAGAGCAATTGGCCGATTGTTCTTGGATTCCTTGGCATCTTTGTTTGGTTTCAGTATTGGCACAGTAATTGATATCTTCCAATTCTTTGGTAGTTCACAGTTTACCATGAAATGTTCAGTATT
Organism: Cordylochernes scorpioides; assembly: GCA_030710605.1. Taxonomy (NCBI): domain Eukaryota; kingdom Metazoa; phylum Arthropoda; class Arachnida; order Pseudoscorpiones; family Chernetidae; genus Cordylochernes; species Cordylochernes scorpioides. The sequence continues at coordinate 92,089,466 of CP092886.1, read as the reverse complement.
CGTAGGAGTTGTTTATTAGCTTTGTCTTCAAAGTGTTTAATCATTTGACCAAAGATTAGATTATCTCTTGGTGACCTCTTAGATTTTTTATTGATGAGTTTAGCTCATTCAGTGGGAAGTCTCTCGAGAAAATATCTTGTTGATGGAAGTTTCTTGCTTGTTTAACTAACTGGTTTATATTATTTTTAGAGTCCTGTCTTCAATCGTATATTTGAGTATGGAAGTGCTTGAAAGATATTCAGCAATTATGTTAGTCATCTGTTTGTTCTCGTTCTCGCTGTTCTATTCATATCTGTTAGAGTATTGGAGGATTGGTGTTGGTTTTGATTCTTTTCTAACACTCTAATCATATTCCAGTGTTGGCTGTCCTTTCTTGAATCCATTTTTTCGCAGAACTCTGCCATTTTTCTCTTGTTTGCATATCCAAATTTATTGTTCTATTTTGTGACTAATTTCAATGTGTTACTTTCTCTTTTCTTCTGTTTTAATTTTTAAAGAAGTTCATTGATATTGTCTCTCTCTGCAATCATTGCCTCGATGTTGTGGTCCTTCCAGTAAAGTATCCACAGGTCTAACGTCTCCTTCTAGGTATCGATGCTTTTGCAGCTTTTGATATATTCGAAGAGAAGTTTTCCAAGTTTTTGTCAAGCGTTCTGTAATTCAAATTTTCGTTGCACAGTTCTTCAAGCTTTTCTGTGATTTTTTTTTCAAGTCGGCTTTACTAAAGTTCCATGTTCTTTTATTCTGTTGGACATTCTCAATTTTGAAGTTTAGGCTTGTTAAAATTGGTCCGTGGTCACTGATTTCACCTCTCAGGATTTTCCATTGTGTTGTGGGTGCGATGTTGAAATTTATCGCTGTGATGTCTATTGCGGATTCTGTGCCTGTCGACTTGGATAGATAGGTGTTCTCTCCCTTATTTAATGGTGTAAGGTCGAGGTCGGTGACCTTTGTTATCCTGGACAGATGATCCCCAAGTTGAACTTTTGGCGTTAAAATCGCCGAGTATAATTGTGATATCCAAAGAGGCTTCACTTAATGTCTCTGTTGTGTTGTTTATCTTTTATAAACTACAATTATATATTTATTATTTAATTATTGTTTGGCACCGCAGGAGATATGAGGAGGTCCTCCAACTTTCATTAATGTTATTTCGCTTAGTGCTTTTTCCCTGCAATATGGGAATACCCCATATGAACATAACGTTCACCAGTTACAAAAACGGTTTTAAAAGTTCTTCCATTGATTTTTCTAAGAAAAATGGCCCATTGTGTGTACCCATTCTAAATTCAAAGATTTCACGAGCTGAAAGTTGGCGATTTTGAGATGCGTCAAGAATTCGCTGCATGGGTTTTCCGGAAAATTGATATTGATGAAAACTGGCTGTCGAATGTTCTGTGGACAGATGATGCTCACTTTTCTCTAAACGAAGAATCTAACATTCAAAACAGCCGCTTTTGGGCAACAGAAAACCCTAGGATTTTACAGAAATGCCACTTTACCAGCCTAGAGTTACAGTTTTGTGTGGGTTCACTTCTTTTATTATTGGGCCATTTTTCTTAGAAAAATCAATGGAAGAACTTTTAAAACCGTTTTTGTAACTGGTGAAAGTTATGTTCATATGGGGTATTCCCATATTGCAGGGAAAAAGCACTAAGCGAAATTACATTCATGAAAGTTGGAGGACCTCCTCATATCTCCTGCGGTGCCAAACAATTGCTGAAGGATACGTTCGGTGAAATTCGTGGGATAAGTCGCCATATACCAGTGGCCTCCAAGATCACCAGACTTGACGCCTTGCGATTTTTGTTTATGGGGGTACATTAAATCGTGTGTTTATCGATGCTGGCCTACCATATTGGCCATGTTAAAGGCTTCTATCAGATGGCACGTTTTATCAATTTCAACAGATATGTTATTTAATGCTATCCATTCTGTCATTTATCGTCTGCAGGCGGTGATTGAGAATGAAGGGTGCCACATTGAGCAAGGATTGTGACCTAATACAAGAGAGAAGGCAGTTACCTCATGTGTTATATAAGCTGCCATGTATTATATTATCTACCAATATTTTTCAGCTCTTTGTGTTGGGATATGGGGATAATAAATGCTGTCCTCACATCTTGACTCTTTTTTTTTGTGAACAGTAATATTTTGTTTGTCATTTGCTCACATATTATTTCGTGCAAACCAGAGTGTTATAACTTCTCGAATAACACTGGTGCACACAATTTTTCCCCTTATGTTTAGTTTTTCACTCATTTGAAGAAATAGCTTAAGGAATATTTTCTGTACACCAATAACTTTAGAAATTTCGTTCAAAAAAATAACACAAAATGATTTTACTACCACGTTTTTCAACGCAAAAGGTCGATTTGAAAAATATTTTTATTTGAGGGGACACATTTTTTAAAATTGGGTACACTATGAGAGAGAGTTGAATTAAAAATATTAGAAATTTATTATCTTCGGAAACACAAACCGTATCTAAAATATCATATTTTTTTTGCTACATGTTTTAATTTGCATTTACCTATTTTACATATCTCTGATTGTATTTAAAAATTGTTAACCAATTCTTCATACTTTTGGCGAAGTGGTGTTTTATTAATTTGTTATTTGATGTTATTAGGGTTCTTTCCTGGTATTCAAAAAGGAAAAATACGTGTCGATCAGTTATATTTTTCAATTTATCAAACAATTTGGCCGCTGAATCTCTGATTCTGGTAGTGCGCCATCTGGCGAATAAAATTGTAACTAAAATCAATTTCGAATTTTTCATTATTTGCCATAAAAAATCCCATTGCATCCTGAACACAATAGTGTTTACCGCATTGCTCTAGCGCAAATATTCGCGGAGTTATTAATTTTTAAAATAGTGCGGGACTTTTGGATCACCCTGTATATATATATATATTTATTTATTGTTTTATTATTTTATTTTTATTATATTTCACATATTTAGCGTATTTACACAAGTTTAGCCTTAAATACCCATTTCTTTTTAAATAAGCAAATTACGAAATATACAAAATATTCGTCTCCAAGACTTCGCTTGTACCCCCTCCCCCACAAATCAAATAATGTAACTTTTTTAATGTCTAAATAAAATTATTTTCTGTGTGTTACATACATACATAACTAATATCAATTAAATACTTGATTGCTTCAATATGACATCGTGTATTATTTAGGAAACACCTTTAAATCTCTATTTATATATTTCTAAAAGGAACACAATTGAAAAACAAATCATAGGTAATATTCCTTACGTAGAAACGATTGAATGTTTCATTTTCTTTTCTGTCTGCACACACACGTCCAGCCACGGTATTATTCGCTTTTAAAATGCTTAGTAACTTTACCTCTGATCTAACCAGAATCACTGTAATCCTCTTAGGATAATTTTCAAGTAGCCAAAGGGAGGTCAAGAGTTAAATACACAAACTGTTAACAAAAGAACAGATGATATCAATTTTATTAAATGCTCAGATCTTAACTAGAGGCATTAATTCCAGAAATAACACTTTAGGCTACGTTTTTAAAATTGCAAAAGCATCAATTACTCGTACTTGTCAGAGATAGTCGATGGCCCCCCTTTCTACTGAGGAATTTTAATTAATCTACAAAATAGAGATGTGAAATTATTCGAAAGTCAATATCCTTCACCGTTACGCCATCTTTATATATTTCCATGAAAAGAAGGTGATAATCATTGGCAATTTGTACATGGTTGCAAGAAATGATCTCGAACAAGGCAACAAAATACGCTAGCACTCATCAAGAGGCGATTTCGGCAAAAGTGTAGAAAATCTAACAAGGGATGTAATTGGTCAACGGCCAGGTGACCCGGCCGAACAATGCTAGGGCGATCAACATTACCCTCATTCCTGGCAACGCTGCCCACGCCGCTCCACATTATGGGTCGGCTTCTTCCTTTCTTCCACTACCGCTTCCGCCAAATAACGGGCTACAAGAATTTATTGAGAACATGTTAAAAACAAAAAATAGTATCCGTCTTCAAATATTTTCCCAAAATTATATAAATATGCATATATATATATATGTGTGTGTGGTATAATAATAATAATGTGGGGAAAGAGAAATAAGGACACCACGATTTGGAAGATGGAATCCAGGCAATCAGAGAGAGAGAGGGGCCTGCCACTGCTGAGCGGCCGTTCGTGTCGCACACAATCACCAACTGTCTCCAAAGTCCCGAGGTGTTAAGTGACGGACCCCAGAAGCCCCTTGGAATGTCGCTGATGTCTAAGGTGACACCCTTTAGCTGCCCATCTCTCTCTGGGTTGACTGTAGGTTTGTTTTATTATTCCAGGAAGAGTATATATTATGACATATGGTCCCCGTTGAAGAAGGCTGAACATGGTTTGAATATACTTAAAGCTGGAGAAGCCAGGAATAGAGAAAATAATTTTACAGTTGAAATTAATTAAGGTTATGGTGACATAGTTTTATGTAAATAAAATATGGTATAGTACACAAGTGAATATTATTTATAAGCAATTTTGCAACACCGGAGAGTTTGATATTTAAGGGAATTTTTGATAATATCAAAGCTATAAAAGGCTATATACAATAACATCTAATGTATTATAAGGGAAATTATATTGAGGAGTGTGAACAACGAGAAGGGGAGTCACATACACATCGTGAAATTCTGAAGGTCATTAAGACTGGGGAACTCTACACTTTAAGATATTTTTCAGGCGGACATGGCAAGAGGAAACTTGGCATGGGCTTTCTATGCTATAGGTGTAGAGTACGAGAAATGAGATTGAGGTTGGAAATTGTGTGAGCTCAGGACTGAGGTAAATATAGAACTACATACAATGTTAGAATTTCGGCGAACAGAGCGAGGGGAAACTTGCTTTGGAGTTTTCTACCTTATCTATGCAGTTACTCGTGTAGCGAGTCCGAGGGGAAAAATCCCGTGTGTAGGTGAGGAAGTCGCATGGACTTATAGTTAATTTGCGAAGATAAAATAGTTCGAGATACAAAGGTAGAATATAGGCGGACAGAGCGAGGGGAAACTTGCTTTGGGGGGGCCTTTCTACCTTAATTATTTAGATACTACTTGGACGTAAAGTCTCGTTGTCAGGTTAGTAATTGGTAAAGATTTCAGGGGATAAGCGGTTCAAATATCTTTGATCATCTTGATTGTAAGTATGGTCATATTGCTTTCGTTTGTTAATAGCCGTTTTAGTATGGATTAGAGTGTGATTGAAGTGTTTATATGGGAAATTGAAGGTATTTTTGGGGTGGTCTCGATCATTTACGGGCGGTGAAATGAATTGTTCGTTTTCCGTTTAGTGTTTTAATTTGTTGACATGAATTGTATCTGTCTCACGACTTAGAGATCGGTTGGAGCGGTTGATCCTTACGATTCGAGGGGAAATTATCTCCAGTATTGCATAAGGTCCTGAGAAGAAAGGTGCCAGTTTACCGGAGTCTGGATGGTGGTATGTTTTTGCCAAAACGAGATCGCCTACTTCAAAATCGGAAGCTCTATGTGTTTGGTCGAATCTCGCTTTGTCGCGTAAGTGTCGTTCGTGTGTCCTTTGATAGGCCAATTCTCTGGCGTCGTCGATTTTTGGGTAGTTTTGTACATACTCGGATAGTTGTTGCGGGAAACTACCTAACAAGAGGTATGACGGTGGAAACCCGGTCACAGAATGTGGGGTATGGTTATAAGCCTGAAAGACCTGAGGTAGTAGTTTGGTCCAGGCCGTCTTAGGTTTTTGGAGGCGCAACAGTTCAAGTTTGCTAGTAATCGTGGCGTTTATATAGTCGTTCACTTAATCCGTTGGCCTAAGGGTTGTTGCTTGTCGTGAGAAATTGGGCAATGTTATGTCTAATAAAAAATCTACGAAATTTCGGAAAGATGAAGGCAGGAGCTCTATCCGTCAAAAGTCGTTTAGGAGAACCAAACTGCAAAACTTTTTAATCACTTGGGTATAGGTGAGAATGCTGTGGACCGTGATGGAAATGCCCACGCGTACCGTGTGGCATGGTCCACTACGACATGTAAGAAGGTCTGAAAATTTCCATATTTCACGAATCCAGAAATAGTATCTAGTGACACTAGTTCGTATGGTAGGACCGCTGGGGGGAGTTGTCCCAATTATCCGTAGATAGGTCCTTTTGGTGGTTTGACTAATTGGCATACTGAACAGGTTCTTACATGTGTCCTGATGTCTTTGTCATGCAGTCCCAATAGTATTGGGCTGTGATCAGTCTGGTCATCTGCGAAATGACGGGGTGATTGAAATCGCGATGGGCTCGTTGTAGTAGGGTGCCACGGATTGATGGTGGAACAATTATTTTAGTGATACACCGCGTGTGATGGTCATAAGGTCTTTGTCATTGAGGATATACCTTGTGTCCCTCCGTAATTCGCCCTGATGATCTTTTATTTGACCTGTGGTTAGAAATCCGCAGAAAGGGTTACGGGAGAGTAGGTCCGCCTCGTACTGACGCGAGCCCTTGAGGTATTTGACCTCATAGTCGTGAGCTGAGAGTCGAAGGCTCCAACAAAAGAGGCGTCCGGTGGGGTCTTTTATAGTCTTTAGCCATTGTAAGGCGTGATGATCCGAGTAGATGACAAACCTTGTACCTAGGAGGTACACTCGGAATTTGTCAACGCACTCTACAATGGCTAAGCACTCCGGTTCAGATATAGTGTAATTACGCTCATAGGAACGCAACGCGCGACTGTAATATTGTACAGGGTAGATGTTACCGTCAGGATGTACTTGTTTGAGTACACTTGCGATGCCCTGCGTGGAAGCGTTGCAATAGACCTGGCATGGGAGCCCTTCTTGAAATAGATGTAACACAGGTTGTGTTGCGAGGTGTTGCTTCAATTTGTCAAAGGCTTGTTGACAATTTGGGCTCCAAAGCCATTTGGCGTTCTTTTTAGTAATTGATTTAAAGGGTAGCTGAGTTTAGCATATTCTGGGATGAATTTATGATATACGTTGACGGCCCCTCAAAATGATTGTGAAGTTTTAATGTTGATAGGGGTTCTAATAGCGTTGATGATTTCGGTATATTTAATATTAGGTGTGTAAGTCCCTGCGGTGATGTGGTAGCCGAGAAAATATATTTCATTTTGATAAAAATTACATTTTTAAGGTTAATTTGGAGATTTTCCTCTAAACAGAATTTAAAGAAAAGTCGAAAGTGTGTAAGGTGTTGTTCTGAGGAGTCAGAAAAATAACGAAGTCGTCATTATAATGGGCTATGAAAGAGAGGTAGTGTTTGTGGATCAACTGGGTAATCACACGTTAGAAAATTTGGGGTGCTGATCTGAATCCAAAAGGTAAGCGTTTGAAATTATATTGTCCTTGTTGAGTCCCGAAAGAGAGTAGTGGTTGACTCTCCTCCGCGATGGGGATTTGATAGTATGAATTGCTTATGTCAACGGTGCTAAATACTCTGGCTTTCGACAGGTTATCCAGTACCGTTTCTATCAATGGCAAAGGATGCAAATCCGAGGGTACTAGTTCGTTCACGCGACGGAAGTCAATGCAGAGACGCATGGTGTTATCGCCTTTGCAAACGAATGTAACAGGGGAGGAATATGGGCTAGAAGAGGGGGTGATTATGTCATGTTTTAGAAGTTGAGATACCTGGTCCTGAATTTACTTCTGGTAGGCATAGGGAGTTCGGTATGGTCGGAGGAAAATAACCTTATCGGAAATAATTTTGAGCTTTACAGGGTTATGTTGAGTGGTAATACATTGAATTTATTGATACGGAAAATATCTTTAAAAGAATACAATAATTGCTGATAAGGGATAGGCAGTTCTGGGCGTTTTTCGATGAATTCTTAAATCTTAAATTCTCTAGACGGGCATGGGCTGGTAGAAAGGTTATTAAGGTTGTAAGGGTGAGAGGGGCATTCAGGGGAAGGTTGATAAATATTACTAAGGGTATTTGTAATCAAGGCTCACGTGGAGTTTGGAAATCGTCAACGCCTAAGTTAACCGAGTGAATTATGGGTCGTTTAGGGTTAGAAGTTATTATTCGCGAGCCGTGCTTACAAGTGGGAAGGTCACATACAAAATGGTACAAATGTTTAGGTACTGGAACACTATTTTGAAGTATCAATTGATTATAAAAATCTATTGTTAATCTTAAGAATTGCATAACATGAATAGATAGAATACCAAGTTCAAGGGGTGAATTTAAAATATAAAATGTTTCATTAAAATTAAAATTATTAAATTGAATTGGTAAGGTAACTAATCCGATTGGTTTGGCATGACTAGATATAGTACGGATAATAACATCTTTGTTAATAGGGGTGGAACAAATGAAAAACTACTAAAATTTCTAATATATTCAAATTGATTTAAACTAATTATGGAAACATTGGCTCCAGAGTCAACTAGGAATGGCATCTTTAAAGAATGAATGATAGGGGTTAAAACAATTGCACTTACAGGCGTATGCTGGTTTAGGGTGCAGGTAGGTTCATTGAGCTTCGGAGGAGTTCTGCTGCCGAAGTTGGCATTACTTGGTTTCTCCCGAGCTCGTCGTTGCTGCGGTCTCGTAGACACCTGCAGGCCGAGTCGATCTTTGGTGTTGCTCGACGTTGTGGACCGCAGGTGTAAAGGTCCGAAATGTCCGCTGGTAGAGCCCTCGCTGCTGACACTGTGCGTGCCAGTGTTGTCCGCCAAAGTAACGGCAAGGATATGGTGGGGTCTTGTCCACGGTGGTGGAAGGTGCTCTGCTCTGGCGCGGTGATCGTTGTTGGGCAGCTTTAGTGCTGGGGTTATCCCCTTCGTAGGTCAGCTGTTGGGCTAAGCACAACCATTCTTCTGGTTCCGAGGTTTGTGCCATCTTTAAAAGGTTGCCATAGTTACGTGGCACACCGTTGGATAGTGCTTTCTCAATGGCACTCTTAGGGAGGTTGATCGCCAATCCTATTCGGACCTTGTTCTTGTAGTAGGTCTCGATCTCGGCCATCGATGTGCATTTAAGCTCATATAACTCTTGAAGAGTGAAGCTAGGGCGTCGGGGATAGACGGCGCAGAGTGACTCCTTGACCTCTTCATAAGTCTTATTGAGTAGAGCTAAGTCTTGTGCAATTTTGCGAGGTTCGCAACTGATTGGGACAAATTTTGATGTATACGAAAAACATGTATGGGATAACAACTATTGGAATTTCAAAACAATTAATAACCCAAAACCAAGTCACCAGGTCTAAATTCTCTCTCCTTCCGCCAATTAACTTGTCCACTTAACATCGACACTTAGATCCAAGGACAACATTTTACCTACAAAAATCACCCACACCCACATATGTTTTAAAAAAAAGAACCCTTGACCGGTTAGAATAGATCGCCGTGTTTCCTGCACACACAATATAAATGCCGCTTTAGGAAGAATCACGTTTTCACCTAAACGTGGCGCAGGGAACGAAAAATCGACAATATTAGGACTCAGTAAGTTTCACAGTTGGAAACAACATGACCCACGAGTCACGTCAAACATAAAACGAATTCAAGTAGATGTCTTAAAACCACTTGTATCATCAACACCAAAGATATCGAAACCGAGGACAATTTAAAGCTCTCTCCACTCATCCTTAAAACAGGAACATCCATCTTGACCAATTTCATAAAGGCACTAAGAGCAAATTTACATTCTTTCCGATATACAAACTTCTATATATAATCTTACTTGCTCTTCTTTCTCGATGAACATTTTTTTGAATTTTTCATTTCAATATCCTTTGTATAATCATTATCTAGCTCTTATAATTTTTTTTACGTCAACCAATCTGTTTAGACTATTGTTATTTTATATTAATTACTTTTCCTCTCTTTACCAAATTGTTTTTTCACTTTTGCTTTATGACTCTATTTTATAATCAACTTTATATTTAATCTTTCATATCTAATAATCTCAAGTTTATGTTTCATGTTTATATCACTAATTTGCATTTGTCATTTTATATTTTCTCTCACTTTATAAATTAGATGTTATTTACATTGTTTCATCTTCCGCTACCATGTTCAATGCTATCGAGTATATTATTGCTCATTTTTTTCATTTAATATGTTAACTTTCTATTAACCCTTATATACAGCTATAGTGTGTTAATCTTTGTATTATGTCATCACTATTTTTACTTTTTAAAGATTATTTTGCATTTAACTTCGCAATTCTATTTTTGATTTTTCAGATCATTTAACGCTAGATGCAAAGCCCTAATTTCGCAATTTCATATCCCAATGATATATTCTTTTATAATCAAACTGAAAATAATGATCTAAAAACAGGGCAATCTTCAATAACCTCTTTTTCAACCACTTTAAAGGTTACTTCTTAATAAATACTAACCTCCCTTCTCCGCAGGGACTTTTAACAATCCTTCCCAGGCTAGACTTGACCTACTTTGATTTCGTAATTAACAATATTGACACACCGTCCTCCAGATTAACCTATCCCAACTTCTGGCTTGGACATGTGCAAATTGTATTTTTTTTAAATATATTCCAGGGCACTCTCATGCCACACGCTGGCACATCTTTTTTTATTTTACTCTCCTTCTCGCTAAGCCCTTGGCGACCCAGATTAACACTTTGATTACTGGTCACGAATCTTCGCGCTCATTTATCCTGCATGCGTACGTCTTAACGACTAATTTATAAAACCCATAACAATCACCCTTAACTTACTATTCGATTGTGGTATTGTAACTTTATTCGGTCCTTAAATTTACATGTGGAACATGGCCTAGGTTTTCCGCGCCGTGCACATTAAATGGTTTGTGACTTGAGTCAAGATGACATTGCCTCATCCTGAACATAACAAACCCCTCAACCTTTTCTAAGCCATCACGAAGAGATCATGATTGACCCATCCAATCATATATATTTTTACCTATCATCATTATATGTTCTCTATTAAATCTTTTATTCCTATTTTTATTTTTACTTGTATGATTAATTAGTTGTTTATACTTTATTATCTCTTATGGATATACAGAAATCAACCCCATGTTACACAGGTCTACAAAAAAAAACCTTTTTTTTGCACAAGAGAACCTGATGGTGTTTCTAGTGTAACTTTTCATGCTGAACTCAAAAATCTAATCAGAAATTTTCCATCACCCATGGTTTTTGCCTGACGGTCTTTTTTTAGTATTGGGATAAATACATGCATCCAACATGAAAGAGACTTAGGAAAACATGAAACTGCTTTTGAAAAAGATAGAATATGAAAGATACGGTTGCAAAATATGCAGCGATTTGAAAGTCGTTGCTCTCTTGCGTGGATTACAGCTTGTATATACAAAATTTTGTTGTTTTCTGTGTGAGTGGGATAGCAGAGATAGGGAAAGGCATTACATTAAAAAAATCTGGCCAAACCGTAAAATCTTTACTCCAGGATATAAAAATATTGCAAATCTCCCCCTGATCGATTCAGAAAATATTTACTTACCACCATTACATATTAAACTGGGATTAATGAAGAACTTTGTCAAAACAATGGATCGAAATGCCAGTGGATTTGCCTACCTAAAACACAAATTTTCTAGTATAAGTGAAGCGAAGATTAAAGAAGGCATTTTCGTTGGACCTAAGATTCGAGAATTGCAGCAGGATGGAAATTTTCAAAATAGTTTGAATGTAGTTGAAGCAGCAGCATGGAATTTCTTTAGAAACGTTTGCAAAAACTTCTTAGGAAGTGTCAAGGTTGAAAATTACCGATACATAGTTAATGATCTGTTGCTTTCCTACAAGGCACTAGGATGTAACATGTCCCTCAAGATCCATTTCCTGCATTCACATCTAGATTTCTTTCCAGACAATCTTGGGGCAGTTAGCGATGAGCATGGTGAGAGGTTTCATGAAGATATATCAAGCATGGAGAAGCGGTACCAAGGTAAATGGAGTCCCGCTATGCTTGCCGGACTGCTGGACACTCAAGAGGGATCTACCACAAGCAAAGTATAGAAGAAAATCCACTGTCACTGCTTTTCAATAATAAATATGTTTCGTTCATATATGCCTATATATTAACAATATTTCCAAATTTCAAGTAGGTGTATCTCAGAAATATTGCGTAATAGAAAAAAACTAATGATATATTTGGATTCAGGACATGTAGATAAGATGCTATTTCTTTGTGGACAAAGAAAAATATTTTTTGATAAATCAGTTACGTGACATTGTTTGCATTTTTTACTGTATTTATCCCAATACTAAAAAAAGACCGTCACGCAAAAACCATAGGTGATGGGAAATTTCTGATTAGATTTTTGAGTTCAGCATGAAAAGTTACACTAGAAACATAATCAGGTTCTCTTGTGCAAAAATGTTGTTGACCAGTGTTATATGCCAACTCATTTCAATTAATTTAAAAAAAATACTTCCTTGATAACCCCCTTCCTATTCCGCTCTCTTAAATCCCTCCATATGAACCCTCTCACATCCGGGGCTATCTGTGATTATTTAAGACCATGGAATTGTTTTAAATAATCCAGATATCTACTAGCACATATTTCACCACGTGACTGTATATAACTTGTTATTTACTGCAATTAGAAAGCATCATCTAACATTAATCTGTACCGCGTAAGAATCTAATAAAGAATAGCAACTGTATAGATAGAAGGAATGGAGAATAACGGTAGAAAATTAAGGCTAAAACTAATCAGGCCTAAGTGAAAATAAGAAAGTAGGCCAATCGAGTCCCGTCCAATTTTTATGAGGTCGTGGCCCTCCTGGATGATGTAACTTCCCCCTCCCCCCCTGTTTACGTCATAAAAGGGCAGTGACCTGCCTGGACCCTGTAGCTATAAAAGGAGGCCTCAAGCCTCAGTTAGTCAGTCTTCAGTCCTTTGTTTCAGTCCTTCAGTCATCCGCGTAGGTCGCTCCTATAGAGGTAATCAATTTAAAATACAATATAACGCGGCTGATGATTGTAAAACGAAAATTGAAATTATACCGCGAATGTTTCTTTTATAAAAATCGAAATTTATTTTCAAAGAGAAATAGCTACATTTCTATCTTTGAGGATGAGGTATGGAAAGGTGAAACATGAAGAGTAATGGCGAACGGAAATAATTTCAATTTTCGTTTTACAGAGGTAATCAATCCTTTCATGTCAGAAACCTCCTCGTCCCATTCCTTCTTGACGTTCAGACGCTTCTTAGTGGAATAACTGTTTGTTTATTTCACCTTTGGCCCAGCTGTGTCGCCTTCCACCACGACTGCACGGTATAGGTGACATCGAGGTTCGTCTAGCATCAGGTAACACTGGTCCCAGAGGTCCCAAGATATCACATATATGCTACTTCACGCTGACGAGTCCCAACAGCGCGAAACGCGTTCATGGATGGCTTTTCTTGATTTATCAATAAATTGGGTTGGCCAAATATCAGGGAACAGGTTAAAACAATGAATAGTTGATTTCTGTTCCACCAGATGGCGCTCTGCCTTCTGAAAAGCACATGTGCTGCTGGTCAGGATATGCCTTTTTATTTTTAATATCAACACCTGTCCTTTTTATTTTTTTATTTTTTCTATTGTTTTTATATATATATAACTTATATTTTAAACTGTATAATAATGACACTTTCTATTTACTACCACCCGATGTTTTATATATAAACTATTTGTATTTTAAACCCCTTTTTGTATATAAACTATTATTGGTGAGGTCAAAATAAAATAAATCCAAAGAGCGGTCAGATGGGGACAGCTCGGGAGAGAAGAGGAAAATGCCAACGCCCTTGTGGGGCCGGCCCCCAGGGACTCTTTATAGACGACCCCTGAAAACAGGAAAGTTTTTGGCAGGGGTTAAGCAGATGTTATGGAGGGTGGCCATCAACAGACTGCTGCTGTCTTTCACACACACAGTATTTCTCTCCATGTCTCAGATAGCATCCAAATTTGTGTCATGGCCTCTACCTCTGTCCCGTGGGCTGTCCCCGATCATTCTTGGTGCTCACACCCAGCCCTGCCTCTGCTTCTTGTTGTCCGCGTGTGGGAAGATCATCAACACTCGCCTCACGTACACGACTGCCAGTTCATCCCTACGTCGGCACATTGCAACAATATAACATATATATATGTAGTAATCCCGATGTGGAATGTGCTGGGCAGTCGTGGTCGTGGGTGTGTTATGGGATTCCCGCACTGGGACAGCAAGAGACAGAGGCAGGTCTAGATGGTAACTCCAAGAAGGTAGAGGTAGACCACGGACGAAGGCAGTCGAACCACGGGCGTCACGGATGCCTACATCGCGGATAGGGGTGAGAGACCCGACCGTATGACGGCGTCACTCTGAAAACAACCAACTGAACAACTAACTTTGTCCCATTTTGGGGGGCTTTTATATTGGACGCTCGCAGATGACGGCGAGTTCTGATTGGCTTCCATAATCACGCCACCTGTCAGGCGCCGGTTGTTTATCACGTCTGGCCACCTGTTGACGGGGTGATTGAACTCATTATCATAAACACCTGTTCGTCTGGGTTATTGCGTCGTCTGGTCCACCTTTTACCTCTTTGTTTTATTTGTCATTTCCATTGTTATACAAGGTCGATACATATTTTATATAGATATGGGTTTATGATAAATATTATAAGAAGGTTGTGATCTATCTAACTCAAAATATACTACAGAATGTGTCCCCGGTGATGAAGGTTTGGTTGGGGGAATGAAATGTAATGAATGATAACCTAACAAACCTATTATAAAAAAAATAAAAGAAATAATTTGTATACAAATTAGTTAAAATTATTATTAAGCTACAAGTTAAAAGGAGAAAGATGTTGTAATGGTGGTGTATCAATAAAATTAAGGTCATAAAAATGAAAACGCACAAAATGAATGATAAAAGATTAAGAGCAAGTATATAATACAAAATGGTAAAAATGGTAAAATGAATCGTACAAGGAAAATAATATCTTATTGCATAAAAGATGAGAGAAAAAAATGAAGTTAGTTTATTGACTAAACGTATAATGTGACGCTAAGGTTGAAAAAGGGAAAGGGGGTATCTGAGCATGTTTCTGCAAAGTAGTATCCCAAACATTCTGCAATGCAATGCGAACTTGTTTAAGTGAGGCATTGTTTTCATTAACAGAAGGCCTAAGATATCCCGTCTGCATCATTAGCTCAGACAGTGAAAAGAGGTGGGAAGATTGATGGAGGTAAAAGGGAGAGGTAGAGGTAAGAAGGGTAAGAGGGATCCCTGTTGTCCATAATGATTGTGCCCGGTTGAATTATGAAAAAAAAAAGTGATAAGTTGAAAAATGGTGAATTGATATGATGAGTCGGGCGATGAGAAAAAAAGAAATATCGCGCTGGATATCCTGAACTCACTATTGGGAGTGGGTATAGCGAGGAAGGATTGTTCCAGTCGGATTAATCAATGAAAAAAAAAAATGTTCGGCGAACTGGAATCCCTTGGAAGGTAGTTGGTGGTTTGAAGGATGCGGAAAAGGGGAGGTGGATGTAAGAGAATTATTGCTGTTAATTTTGATTGTGTCCGGGTTTGTGTGGTGAAAAAAAAAGTTGAAAGATGAAAAAATGATGAGCCGGACGATGAGAGAAAAAAAAATAAAACCTAACTGGGTCTCCTGAGCTCACTGTTGGGAAATGTACAGCGAGGAAGGGTCTTCTAGTTAGTTTAATCAATAAAAAAAAAAGAAAATGGCTGACGAACAATAATCTCTTGATGGGTGTAAAAAGTTGGGAGGAAAGGTTCATGGGATAGAGTTAGAGGTTTTAAGGGAAGCGTCAAAAATAACATTTTGAAAATCTATTGAGAAAAATAAAATGATAAATGTTTCATCTGTTTAAGAAATATTATAAATATTGTTAGGTGTAGGTTTTTTAAAATGGTGCCTAAAATAGTTGAAGTTGTAAAATTCTAAGTCTAAACATGATGAAAAAGATAATAGAAATATTAAAGGTAATACTATATAGAGGGTTGATTGGTAGTTGAAGGCATTAATATTGATGGTTAATAAACAACAAAATGATATTATCGATTAATATTGAAATGCTTTATCTACATCTGTAAGTTAAAAAACAAAGTCCAACACCACAAAACTAATAAAACTGTAAGTCTATTTACAAATAAATGAGAGAAAAGTTAGCAAATCTATTAAATGGGAAATAATTTGGGGCACAAATTAGTTACTAGAATAAAAATAAAGATAAAGGGGAGTAGTGGTGACACACTGATATCATAATATAAAACTACAAAAAATATATAAGAGGAGTACATAGGAAGGATAAATTTAAAGTAAACACACAATAGCGAAAGTAAATATTTGGGAAAGTTGGTATACTAGTTACAGTTTTTTGTTACTTAAGGTGCCTTGAATATTTACAACATAGTTTCAGGGATGTAATACAGGAAGGGGGAAAAGAAGAGATAATAAAAGTAAAATAAAATATAAAAGATTAACTTAAGCAAAAGGTTTGCGATAGGTAGTGACGCAGTGAGGAATAAAGAAAGAAGGTCTGAATTGGTTTCTGCAAAGGACATCTCAGGAGTCCTGCCCTGCAATACGAGCTTAGAAGCGAAGTATTGTTTTCAGGGTTCAGCAATCTCAAGATGCTCTGTAAGTAGCATTAGATCAGATGGGCAAAAGGTGTGAAGATCGAAGGAGAGGTAGGTAATGGGAGAATATGGGAAAGAAAACTTTTCTGAGAGAGGTTAAAAAGAGATGGGGCTCAAGAGCTGCGCTGCTTCGGTGATTGAGCTCGACCAGATGAAAAATAAAATTAAACGAAAAATGAGTGGGCGCATCGTGCTGATGGTGGCCTGAGTCGAGCGTTAGAGAAAAAAAAATATCGCTGGTTACCCAAGCTCTCCGTGTGGAGTTAACATGGGGAGGAAGAGTGTACCAGGTCGATGAATCATTAAAAAATAAAATTAAAAAATGTTGACGAGCAGGAGTCACAGGAACCGTTGAAGAGGTTAGAGGATGGAGGTAGATTGTGAAAACAGGGCTCGACTGTTGGCTTTGATTGATTGAACCCGAGTTTGAGGGAAAAAAATGAAATAAAGAATGCTGGGACGGTGACCTGGGTGTAAATAAAAAAAATCGGCAAACAGGAACTCTGCGATGGATGAGGGGTGGTTAGAACGAAGGCATAGAAGGCCAATGGAAAATGATCAAGAGACGAGAGAAGTATGGAAGGCCTATAATTGAAAGATTGACAGGTAAGAGTGTTGAAGTAGGAAGGAATATCTCTGCTAATGATGTATGCTAATGATGGATACAAAGGTCATTCCACCCCTTTAGAAGTAGGGAAGGAAAGACGAAGTTGAAAAAAAAGTAAGGGGGGAGTTCAGTGCGTCCTTGAGCTGTCGTTGGGATGAAGATTGGTTTTAATTGTCCTTTTAGGAGGCAAAGATGGCGTCTCCTTTGGTCTCATGTACAGGATCGATTTTATAGATGATGGGGACCTCTTCATTATAATATTGTAATTTATAGTTGTATTTGTAATTGTGGGAAAAATGGGAGGCACATTTTGAGAAGAGATAATTTAAAATTGATATTTATAAAATACAAATCTAGGACTAGTTTTAAATATTGAGAATTTATTTTAAATATTGAGAAATATCAATTTGAATAGTAAGAGGTTAAGTAAAATAAAGAGTGTAATAAATTTAATTATTAATACTATGGCCATAAATAAGGTATTAAAAAAAACACACAAATAAGTTTAGAAAATATGATTCGAGTAATTATAATATAATATGATTTTTTATGTAAAATTGAAAGTTGCATATTTTGATAATGCCATTTTAGGTGAATTTAAGAAAGGCATGTAAGATTAGTACATTGGCAAAAATGCGTGATTGAATATTTTAAATAATAAAATTGAAAATGATTAATTAAAATTTATAATTTGATTAAAATAAAGTAAAAATGCTAAATGAGAGTATGAAAGTTTTAAAAATTGAATAAAAATGATATAAAAAAGGTTATAATTGATTTTAAAATGCTTAAAGTTAAAATATAAGTTTAAAATTTATAGGGAAAATGGCAGAAACAAAGTTTAAAGTACCTTGAAATGGCTGATGCTGGCTGGAGTTGATCTCTGGAGATGGCTGTATGGAAGAAGGCTGCTTGTTGCGTGGGATCCGAGGAAAGAGGAGATGAGGGCCTCCTCCGCACGAGGCACGGCTAGTCCCCGAATGGCGTCTGTTAGGCGGCCTACTAGGTCTTCGTAGTGGGGCTGCATGCTGGTGAGGGCATCCGCGACGTATTCGTCTCTGACCTCCGTCATCCTCTGCTTGCTGCTGTCCTCAGTTATCCTGTCGACTTTAACGGGTTCTGTAGTAATCCCGATGTGGAAAGTGCTGGGCAGTCGTGGTCGTGGGTGTGTTATGGGATTCCCGCACTGGGACAGCAAGAGACAGAGGCAGGTCTAGATGGTAACTCCAAGAAGGTAGAGGTAGACCAAGGACGAAGGCAGTCGAACCACGGGCGTCACGGATGCCTACATCGCGGATAGAGGTGAGAGACCCGACCGTATGACGGCGTCACTCTGAAAACAACCAACTGAACAACTAACTTTGTCCCATTTTGGGGGGCTTTTATATTGGACGCTCGCAGATGACGGCGAGTTCTGATTGGCTTCCATAATCACGCCACCTGTCAGGCGCCGGGTTGTTTAGCAAGTCTGGCCACCTGTTGACGGGGTGATTGAACTCATTATCATAAACACATGTTCGTCTGGGTTATTGCGTCGTCTGGTCTACCTTTTACCTCTTTGCTTTATTTGTCATTTCCATTGTTATACAAGGTCGATACATATTTTATATAGATATGGGGTTATGATAAATATTATAAGAAGGTTGTGATCTATCTAACTCAAAATATACTACATATATATTTAAAAAATGCCTATTTTGGATCATAAAGTTTTTATTTCCGATATTTCGTGTGGCAACTCGCCAAACTTCCTTAGGGAACAAAATCGCTTTTGAAAAGCTCGCGTATCAATTCGCGAGTATATACAACCGCTATAAAATTTAAATATCTAGAATCTACAATATGCATGCCTATGAATATAATTATTAATAATGATATAATATGTAAAACATTAATATATAGAGAAATAAGTAAATATATACATTCAAAATAAACTAATTGAAAATCAGCAATTTACCATATATATACATATATACGTGTATTGTAATGGGCTATATGGTTTTAAATTGTAAGTATAATTGAGGAATGTCGATTTTTCGGTTGATACTATTTTTATCTTCTATTAAGGTCCAGCTTTCTAGAAAAAGTCTTGAATGTTCATCCTGATATTTTGATATACTATTTCTGTTGAGTCGAAATTTGGTATGTGGTCCTGTTTCAGTGCGTGGTCTACTAAAAAGGAATGAAGGCTATAGTTTTTAAGGGCTGTCCGGTGTTGATTGGTTCTTTCTTCCAGATTTTTCCTGTCACTCCTATGTATGTAGCTGGGCAAGATCGGCACGGGATTCTGTAGATGAGGTTGGAATTTTGACTGTTGTTTGTGTTATGTTTGGTATCGGGATGGCGGAGAGGTGTTTTTAAGTTGGATGGTGTCTGGTATATGGTCTTGATGTTATATTTCTTGAGGGTTATGCTGATTCTTTCAATGCCGTAGCTGTACGGAAGTGTGCAGTATAATTTCTGATATTGGCCATTGGAAGAGGGATGAATGTTGATCTGTGGAATTGTCTTTTGATAACTATTGCTTTGTAATTCATTCATTAGTATTGTTCTTTCTTGTTGTGCTTTTTCTAGATTGTTGGAGCAATGAGTAGATATTCTTTTTGAGAGGGGTTTTATAACAGATATGATTAATAGGACCAAATGAGCTGAAATTTAAGTAACCACCTGTGTGAGTTTGCTTGCGGTAAATTCCTGTTTCTATTTTAGAGCTGTTTCTGGTGAGAATTATATTTAAGAATGATAAAGAGTTTTTTTTTCTCTTATTTCATGTGTAAATGTGAGAGATGGTTTTATATTGTTCAAGAAATTCAGAATGCTTGTTGTATTGTTGTTTTCGGTTATGCAAAGAATATCGTCAATATATCTCTTCCAGAATGTTATTTTTAGCTGCTTATTATCTATTATTGATTGGTCAATATTATTCATGAAAATGTTTGCCAGAGCTGAAGATATTGGGTTGCACTTCTTAAGGCCTTTGATCTGTTTGAAGTATTGATTCTTGTTGTTAAAAAAGCTGAATGATAGGCACAGTTTCAGTAAGTCTGAGGGCTTCCTTTGGTATAGACAATGGTAGGTTGGGGTGGTCATTCAAGATTTTTCTGAAATTTCTGTAATAGCTTCATCATGTGGGATTGAGGTATACAGTGATTCAACATCAAAGAGACCAGGCGACTGTTCTCCGTTATTTGAGTTCTTGAAATTATTTCTATTGCTGCTGTGGAGTTGGGAATAGTATGAGGTAATTCTTTCTGGAAAGGTGAAATTATCGAGGAAAGGTAATTCGACAAGGGGTATATGGGGGTGCCGGCGTAGGATACAATGGGGCGTAGAGGGCTGTTTTGCTTGTGTACCTTTGGCAGGCCATAAAATATAGGCAAGTTAGTGTTTGCTGCTTTTAGTTTGTCGAATGTTTTGCTATATAATTTATAATTACGTTTTATTTTGTTCAATTGTCTATTAAACTCTTTCATATTGTTTGCTAGGGGTTGTTAGGTAACAGTTCATATACATTTTGATATTCAAGTAGCTGCTTGATTTTGTTATCATAATCCATTGTGTCCATTGCGGGAGCCTTTGATAATGCATGGTGGCCTGCGATCTTAAAAATAATAGATGAAGATACCTTGCCGGAAAGTTTAATAAGGACTATTCAATCATATTTCAAATTGAGGAAAACGAAATTTACATATGAGAACTTAACAATAAATAAACAAATTACAAAGGGATGTCCGCAGGGTGGCCCGCTATCTCCACTACTATGGATAATATTACTAAACGATCTTTTGATCAAATATCAAGTTCCTAATAGTGAAGTGGTATGTTATGCGGATGATGTATCAATTATATGCTGGCACAACAATTGCAAAGACCTGAAATTAGTTATAGAAAAGGGATTAAATACGATTGATGTATGGTGTAAGAGTAACAAGCTTGAAATAAGTCTAGAAAAAAATAATATACTTTATTTACGCAACAAAGAAAAAATCCCAGTCAAATTTGATAATGAAATAATCATACCAACTCTGATGACCAACATTTTAGGAATAATAATTGCAAATCACAGAAGAAGAAACAAAATAAATTTTACATTCCACATAGAAGAAATAGTAAATCATACAAAACGTTTTAAAAATTATCTCTTCTCAATTTGTGGGAAATCTTGGGGTCTAAGCACCCAGAAAAGGCTAACTTTATATAAATCCATTTTCAGACCAATACTTACATATGGAGCCGAAATTTGGTTCAAATATTTAAATAAAAAATGTTTACAAAAATTAAATTCAATCAAATATCAAATACTGACATGGTGTATACAAGCCTATAAATCCACATCATATAGCTGTGTTCATAGTTTGGCCAACATTCCTCTGATCTCAGACTTTATCGAATCCAGAATCATGATATCTGATCTGAGAAACTTATCCCCAGATAATCAACAAATTTATGAACCATTTATTCCAGGAATTATAGATACCTTTCTCAAATCAAGAATGAATGTTCTGAAAAACGAAGCAAATAATACTTTCTTAAGCTTTTTTCCCCAAGAAATCCCTAAATACTTTCGTCCAAATTTTTATAATACTCAATTTGTTACAAACCACGGAAATTTCAAAAGTTTTCTAAATAGAATAAAGGCAGTGGAGGATTCAAGTTGCTTTTGTGGTATGGAGGAACAAACCTCAAGACATCTACTGATCGATTGCCCAGCATTTCAAGATTATAGAATGAAGAATGAACTAGTTGTTTATAATTTAAACGATTTGATTTCCGATAAAAAATCATATCTAAAGTTCAATTCATTCTGTAAATACATTCTAAAATTTCTACAAAATCTGAATTCCTAATGTTTTTATTCGTTGAATAATGTAAATAACTTATGTAAACAAACTTCTCTCCTTGTTTGGCGCAAGTATCCCTTGCGGGATATAGCGCTTTGGAAATAAAATATTTGTAATTGTTATTGTGTCCATTATAACAGTATTTTTGCCTTTATCTGAAGGAGAAATTACAATATTCTTGTTTGCCTTTAAGGAATTTATTATATTTCTTTCATCTTGCGTAAGATTATTATTATTCTGTCGGTTCAAGCTTTTGGGGATGGGCACTATTTCTGTTCCAACCCTTTCTTTTTCTTCATTTGGTATGTTCTTAATTGAAATTTCAATGCTTGCTATAGTTTTTGGGATGTTCATTTTCTGTGATGGGACGAAGTTATACAGGGTGATCCAAAAGTCCCGCACAACTTTAAAAATTAATAACTCCGCGAATATTTGCGCTAGAGCAATGCGGTAAACACCATTGTGTTCAGGATGCAATGGGATATTTTATGGCAAATAATGAAAAATTCGAAATTGATTTTAGTTACAACTTTATTCGCTAGATGGCGCTCTACCAGAATCAGCGATTCAGCGGCCAAATTGTTTGATAAATTGAAAAATATAACTGAACGACACGTATTTTTCCTTTTTGAATACCAGGAAAGAACCCTAATGATATCAAATGATAAATTAATAAAACACCATTTCGCCAAAAGTTAAAAGAATTGACGATTTTTAAATACAATCTGAGATATGTAAAATAGGTATATACAAATTAAAACATGTAGAAAAAAATATTTATATTTTAGATGGAGTTTTGTGAAATAGATTGATTGTTTGAAAATAACTATTGATATCAATACACGATTTTTTAAATTTTAATATAGTACCAAAAATTATGATGGCACTACTAATAGGATTTCTTGCTATGAGGAATGTATAGTTTCTTGACTAATTGGCGACACTTGACTATTTAACTAGATATTTGTCATGATCCAAAAATGAAATAAAGAGGGGAGTGACAAAATATATTTGTCGTACTTTATTCCAAATATCCTATGGGTTTGTCAAATGTTATCATAGTTTATTATACTGTACATAATTTTGAAAATGTATCCCCTCGGAAAAAAAACATTTTTAAATCGATCTTTTGCGTTGAAAAACGTGGTAGTGGTTATTTTTTGCGCAAAATTTCTAAAGTTGGGGGGGGGGATAAAGAGAATATTCCTTATGCTATTTCTTCTAATGAGCGAAAAGCGATAAACTAAACATAAGGGGTAAATTTGTGTATACCAGTGTTATTCGAGAAGTTATAACACTTTGGTCTGCACAACATAATATAAGATGTGGGCAAAGGACAACCAAAAAAAAAATACTGTCCACAGAAAAAAAAAGAGTCAAGATGTGAGGACAGCATTTATTATTCCCATAACCCAAAACAAAGAGCTGCAAAATATAACACATGAGGTGGCCTTCTCTCTTGTATTAGGTCACAATCCTTGCTCAATGTGGCGCCCTTGATTCTCAAACACCGCATGCAGACGATATATGACAGAATGGTCACAATTAAATAGTTGAAATTTATAAAACGTTCCATCTAATAGAAGCCTTCAACATGGCCAATGTGGTAGGCCGGCATCGATAAAAACGCGACTTAATGTACCCCCATAACCGAAATTGTAAAGCGTCAAGTCTGGTGATATTGGAGGCCACTGGTATATAAAGTGGCGACTTATCAACGAATTTCACCGAACATATCCTCCAGCAATTGTTTGGTACCGCGGGAGATATGAGGAGATCCTCCATCTTGCATGGATGTTATTTCACTTAGTGCTTGTCTGTCCTGCATTATGGGAATAACCTTTTCTCTCAAAAGTTCAACATAACGTTCACCAGTTACAAAAACGGTTTTAAAAGTTCTTCCGTTGATTTTTTCAAAGAAAAATGGCCCAATAATAAAAGAAGAAGTGAACCCACACAAAACTGTAACTCTGTGCTGATGAAGTGGTATTTCTGTAAAAATCCTAGGGTTTTCTGTTGCCAAAATGAGGCAGTTTTGAATGATCAATTCACCCTTTAGTTAAAAGTTAGCATCATCTGTTCTTAGAACATTTGTCAGCCAGTTTTCATCAATATCAATTTGCCGGAAAACCCATGCAGCGAATTCTTGACTCTTCTCAAAATCGCTAACTTTCAACTCGTGAAAACTTTTAATTTTGTTAGGGTATTTTTATAGAAAAATTCTAAATGTGTGTTCTCTCCAAACTGTTCCATACGAAATCCCCGTTTGTCGAGAAACTTGTCTAGCACTTACTTCTCCATACGTGGATAACGTTTCAATAGCTTCAGCATTCTGCAAAACCGTAACAGCCACTGACGAGGTTTTGCTTCCAGAGATCCAGTTTCCTCAAACTTTTAATCAATCGCTTTAGAGAGTAGCAACTCATGGGTCCTTTACCGCTTCGAATATCTTTCAAGGAACGAAACGCTCGTAAAGCTTCAGTGGCAGATTCTGAATCACAATTTAAATTTAAGGAAATCGTCTATAATCAGAGTAAGCCTAGAGAAAGCACGACAGAAGCTCAGGCAATAGAAATCTATCTTCCAGATAAAACAATTCCAATCATAAATGTTTATCACCACGATAATACGAACATCAATACAGGCCTGATAGAGACATTAAGTGAAGCGTCTTCGGATATCGCAATTATACTTGGTGATTTTAACGCCGAAAGACCAACTTGGGGATCACCTGTCCAGGATAAAAAAGGTCAGCAGGTTGAGGTCATGGCAAACTGGTAAACTACCAAAGAATTGGAAGATATCAATTATAGTGCCAATACTGAAACCAAACAAAGATGCCAAGGAATACAAGAAATAACGGCCAATTGATCTCACCAGCATACTTTGTAAAATAACAGAATTAATTATCCACTCTAGGATCATAGTCTGGCTCACTAACAATAATAAAATAAACTTCTACCAAACTGCCTAAAGATCCAGACCCTGTACAACTGATAAACTGTTCTACTTCTGTCAATCAATAAAATATTTCTAAGAAAAACCGCCAAAGAAGACAACGGCCGTATTCCTGGATAAGACCTCAGCTTTTGATCGAGTGTAGAAATTATTTGAAAGGCTGCACAACATCGGAGTAAGAGGAAAAACCCTAATCTGGATTACAGACTTCTAAAGGGGAAGAAGGATAAAGGTTCGGGTCAATGGAACATTTTCCAAGGACCGAAGAACATGGCCTGGTGTACCTCAGGGATCTGTGATCAGTCCTCTACTCTTCTCGCTATATATTAACTGTTTTTATGTAAATAGAAGATTATTATTTGTATTATTTAAAGCCTCATTATGTCAAAATATATGTATATATAAATTGGACATTTGTTGTTGGCCATGGTCAGTTTGAGCTGCTGTACGTCTAATTACGACACAACAAAACTGGCGAGGAGGATGCGCGATCTACATAGCCAGTAAAAAGCTGAGGAAAACGGCGTCTATGCAAGTATAACAACTACATCTTTTCAACTATCTAGATCAGGAAAACAAAGGAGTAGAAAAGATCAGCATGACAAGTTGAAAGTTAATAGTACCTTTTAGATGCTATAGCCCAGTGGAAGACACTTCGATCTTTTTGTACAAAAATTTGAGGCTTTCTTTGTGGCATCTTAAGGAGGAGATTAAAGTGCTGATTTTTACCTCGCTACCAGATTCTGAAACTTTAAAGCAGGGAAACGACATTTTCTTCCTGGTCTAATGAAATATCAACCCTATGAAACTATCATTCAAAGAATTGCTGCATTTGGATCCAAAGAAGAAAGTGATACCACAGCGATGCAGATTTTTAAAGAGAATTCAACAGAAAGGAGAATCAATTTCGGGATATCTTAGAGAATTGAAACATTTAGCAATAAATTGTTATTTCAGCGATATGCTGGGAACCATGATGCGAGTCCGTTTTGTGGCTGAAATCAAGTTGGAAAGCCTGCAAAAGAAGCTACTACAAGAGGACGACGATGTCACCCTGGATAAAGTTTTGCAATGGCGATCTCGTTCGAACTGGCGGAGATAAATACAAGAGAATTACAAGATAAATTAGTGGCCAAGATATCCCCTGTGATTGGGAAAGATAAAAAGGGTGAGTACAATAATAGTATGATGCAGCATAGGCCTATCAGGCAAAGGGGAGAAATAATGTGTTATAGATGTGGTGAAACACATTCACACGTGGCCTCTGTTTGCCCTCATAGAACAAAGACTTGTTTTAAAATGTAAAAAACTGGGTCATTTAAGTAGGGTCTGCAAAGCTAGTAAAAAAAATGTGCGGATGTAAATATGTACAAGAGGACTCTATATATTCTGCACAGGGCGAAACTGATGCCACAATGAATTTAACAGTAGATGATTATTCTTTGTGCTCTACAATAGATACAGGAAGTCCAGTTACGTTAATACCTAAAGATATTCATAAGATTTATTGACAAGGTAAAAAATTATTTTAACAAATTTAAGATTAAAATCCTTTTGTGGTAAATCAATAGAGATTATAGGGCAAAGAAATTTTTTTGTAAAATAAGCCAACCAATATTTACGATTAATAGTTGTAAATGAAAAATACAGGTGATTTTGTTAGAATGAGAACTTGATTATTCTAGATTGTTTAGCATTAAAAATTTAAATAATGAATGTAATAGAAATAGTTTGATTGATAGATATGCAGATTTGTTTAACAACGATTTGGGCTGTCTAAAGGATGTTAAAATAAATTTTAATTTAAAAAAGGATGTGACTCCTGTGTTTTGTAAGGCCAGAAGTTTACCTTTCTCTCTAAAAAACAAAGTAGATAATGAAATTGATCGTTTAGTGAATTCTTGCATTTTATAACCTATAGTTCATGCATATTGGACCGCTCCAATAGTACCAGTATTAAAAAAGGATGGTAGTATAACTATAGGCCTGTTGCTGTGCACGTGCCCTCTTGCACTCCCAAACCGGAGCCTGCCGCTGTGCAAGTGCCCGTCCGCAGTCCTAGACCTCAGAGAGCCAGGAAACCCCCAGACCGACTTGAGTATTATTACGGGGGGAGATGTGTTGTGTATGTAAATAGATGAAGATTATTTGCAATCTTTAAAGTCTCATTATGTAAGAATATATGTGTATATAAATTGGACATTTTTTTGTTGGCCAAACGAAAAGAATAAGAGCTAAAAAAAGAGTCATGGTCAAGTTTGAGTTTTTGTACATCTAATTACGACACACCCTTAACGACATCCATCCTCACTGAAGACACAAAAGTTGCATGTTATGCAGATTATATAGCCAGTAGCCAAGTAGCAGTACAAAATATCAGAAAAATACTGAACACATCAATGAGAGGACTGGAGAAGTGGGCAATGAAACTCAAAATGACAATAAACCCAATAAACACAAACCTATAGGTCTCCTTCACTGACAGGAAAAAAGGCATGGATTTAACTCCAAAATAAGCATAAACAACCATATAATTGATAAAATTTGATTTCCAAATTTCCTAGGTGTAATACTTGATGAGGAATTGCGATTTACAGAACACTCAAAACAACATATATCACCTTAATAAGCCCAATAATGAAATATGCAACACCTGTTTGGGCTCCCTAAAGTTCATCACTAAAAAAAAGACTAGACAGTGTTCAAGCAAAAGCGGCCAAATTAATCACTGGTTCTGTTTCAAATACCAATAATTGGAAAATTCAGAGAGAATGTGGTCTAGACCTACTTGAAAGCAGAAGACAATTAAAGACAATAAAATTCACCAATAGCTTAAAAACTAAAGAAACCGAAAACATATCCCATAGAACCTATTTAAACTGGACACAAAAAGAAAGGCCCAAAAGATCTTCAACACTTCAGTGCGAAAACAATATTAGAAAGAGCATAAATATGAAACATAATGAATTTCAAATTCGAGAATAACCAATATTTCCTACCCCATTGCCATCAAATGTAATCATCAATCTTAACCTGAATGAACCCTGCAATAAAAAAAGAGTACAAAAACATACTTAAAAAGAAAGGACTTGACACAATTGGTTTATGCGATCAGATAAATGATTTAACAGCATATACAGATGGATCATCAGAGCTTACCATAAGTAATAGAGGGGCTGTAATCGACATAATACTGCAAGCTGGAAATACATCAAAATCAAAGAAGGAGCAAGAAATATTTCGTCAAACTTCACTTGTGAACTGACAGCTATCTGGAAAGCTCTTGATGTATGCCTTAACCAGCCATTCCTGCAACAAGCAGAAGGAATTATAATATACCGTACAACGACTTCATATCCGATCTAGAAGCAATTACGAAGGGCAATACTGATATCACACAGAAAATACACTCGTTACTTACTCAACTGATATGATTGGAGAATAAATGTATTCTACAATGGATTCCTGCCAGTGTTTGGATCGGGGGTAATATAATGGCATTTGAATTTGCAAAGGAAGCCAGAACAAGGAAAGAACAAATGTCATTATTTGACGCTAATGCTTTTGCAAAATACAAGATAATTAAACAAAAAATAAGAAAAGATCAAAATGTGAAATAAACTCCGAGAGAAAAATGACAAAACTATAACAAGATTTAGAACAAAACTTTATAAAGGGTGACAATACATCCAGATAGCACAAGAACCTATAGAACATGCAACGACTTTCCTCGTGTGGGACTAACACCTACCCGCATATTCTCATGCCCGCAGCCTTGCAGAAAATTGACATAGACCCAGAGCAGCTGCTTTACACACCCAAGATAGTGGACAATGCTGCTGCTGCTGTGATAGAGATGCATGAAGACATCTGAGGCTCTTTATTGGACACGACAAAAACAACAACGGCATTCCAGAGTTAAAAAAAATCATCAGAGATAGATAAATATTTTTCAAATGAATTAAAATAAATATAATCGATACTAAGAGAAAGTTGAATTAAAAAAATTAGAAAATTATTATTTTCGAAATTTAAATAGCTGAGAGGATTCCAGCAAACCGAATCTAAAATATCTTTTTTTTTTGCTACATATTAAAATTTGCATATACCAATTTTACATATCTCATATTGTATTTAAAAATCGTTATCCATTTTTCTAACTTTTGGCGAAATGGTGTCTTATTAATTTATCGTTTGATATTATTAGGGTTCTTTCCTGGTATTCAAAAAGGAAAAATACGTGTCGTTCAGTTATATTTTTCAATTTATCAAACAATTTGGCCGCTGAATCGCTGATTCTGATAGAGCGCCATCTAGCGAATAAAGTTGTTACTAAAATCAATTTCGAAATTTTCATTATTTGCCATAAAAAATCCTATTGCATCCTGAACACAATGGTGTTTACCGCATTGCTCTAGAGCAAATATTCGCGGAGTTATTAATTTTTAAAGTTGTGCGGGACTTTTGGATCACCCTGTATATCAAAATATCAAGGATAAACATTCAAGACTTTTTCTAGAAAGCTGGACCTCAAAAGAAGATAAAAATAGTATCAACCGAAAAATGGACATTCCTCAATTATACTTACAATTTAAAACCATATAGCCCATTACTATACACGTTTATATGTATATATATGGCAAATTGCTGATTTTCCATTCGTTTATTTTAAATGTATATATTCACTTATTTCCCTATATATTAATGTTTTACATATTATATTATTAATAATAATTATATTCATAGGCATGCATATTGTAGATTCTAGATATTTAAATTTTATAGCGGTTGTATATACTCGCGAATTGATACGCGAGCATTTCAAAAGCGATTTTGTTTCATGAGGAAGTTTGGCGAGTTGCCACACGAAATATCGGAAATAAAAACTTTATGATCCAAAATAGGCATTTTTAAATATTGTGATATATGGATTGCTCTATTTTCAAGCATATATATTTATGTTGTAATATATTTCAATAAATCTATGTTCCCATGTGTTGTATGGTTATAATGTAATTGCCGAAGTAACAGAAATAGTGACAATCGGCGTCAGTAGTGGAAAAAGGTCCGAAAAACAAGCCGTGTTCCCAGGTGTTCCGCCTTCTTGCTCAAACAGATTAGTCCGCTTTGAGACACGAGGATTGACAGACCCTCTCTACAGATCTCCCGTGACCGGTGTCTGCTTCACTTGCTTCCTCGCCATCTCTGTGGTGACATCCAACATGCCTCGTCCTTTCATGTAATCCCAATCACGCCTGAAACCACTTTAAAATTTGTGGCCACCACGACTGCAACCATCATGCCACACTGCATTCATCCAACAGCATAAACAACGCAACACGACTACATATATATTTATATATATATATTGCCACGTGAAAATTAGGAAAGACAAACTTTGGCATGGTACAGCAATTTCTTCAAGGCAAGAACAAACTTTGAATGATAAAGAAAGGATAAGCAATAAGGTAGTTTACAGAGTCGCAAAATATAAACATCAATAAAGATACTTTGTTATTAAAATAATAAATTTTTTGCTACATAGCTCCTACCCTATGGGAGCTGTGACCCAGAGCTTGCAATTATTGTAGATACTGAAATGGATCTGACGTTCCTCTGCCAAGGATACCTTCGAAGTGTTGAAACTTCGCCCTAGTACCTTTGCGTCCTTTTTTGCGGAATAAAGGGCGGTTTTGTCATCGTATCGTTTATAGGGATATCGTCATTTTGAAGGGAAGTCTTGGCTTTGATACATCGATGGAATCCTAGATCCAGTTACTGAAAATGTGAATCACAGCACCCATTTCCTCGAGGTCTTCTCGGCGATCTTTAGTTTGTCTTCCTTAATTTACCCAGCATCTCCACCAATTGGCCACGTGGAAAATAGGAAATATAAATTTCAGGATGATACAGAAATTTATTTAAGGCAAGAACAAAATATGAATAATAAGAAAGATAAGCAATGGAGGAAGTCAAAAATCAAAAATGATAGTCTGTTAATAAAATAATGAATGCTTCGCTACAATATATATATTAATAGTAATTTTTATTTTTGGAAAAAATAGGAAAAGTAAAATATTAGTGTTATATTTCTTGAAAATGTATCCCTCTAGCTATAAAATTATCAGAACTTATAAAAGAAAGAAGTTTATTTTCATTCTTTAAAAATATTTACATGGAAGCAATTTAACAAAAACAAATTTAATCTCAAAATTAAACAATGCTGATTTGCATATCTCTCGACAGAATGTGTTTACTCTAGTCTCTAGTCAGAACATATTAAAAATATTGTTACGTGTAAGGCCTCTAAACGGTTGCAATCTCCGCCAATAGATGGCTCTTTCGCCGGATTCCCTTGCTGGCTGATGTGGGAGTCGCCGACTGCTGTGGTCCCGTTTCCTGGAGAGGTTGGATGTAAATACGCTTTTGTGTTGGCCCCAGGATGTAGGGTCATGTAAATACACATTGTCTGTTGTTTTATTTAGATTTAATATTAGTAATAGATGACAATAAAGGAGGTGCTTCAAGTCTCCGTGCCGCCTCCTGTCGTTACTCTCGCCACTGCCATCATCGCCAGGCTACTGCTCTTCTGGTAAGTCTCTCGTGTCCCCCCACCAGTGGTAAGGCCGAGAGATACTGCCAGAGGAAGGGAGTATCCACTTGAGTGGTGGAACTCGGGACGTCTTTGGGTGGCCTGCGGGGAAAAGCCGCAGGGAAGAGCAACGGGAGCCTGAGCATGTGATCCACGAAGGGAAGAAGCGCGTTGTCGCAAAGAACCGGTGGGGTAAACACGCGACAACTGGTGTCAGAAGTGGGATTCTTCCTCGTGGAGGTCAACAGGAGGCTTTATTTTATTAAAAGTTTTTAGTTGCTGAAAAAGGCCCATTGATGGGAGAGGCCAAGGGATGGCCTCTGAGCAGGACTCGCTGGCCGAGATCGACCGGAGGCTGCAGGAACACCGGGAGGAGTGGGACAGAAGAAAGCGCCGAACGGAGGAGGAAATACTTAGGATGAAAAAAGAGTTCGAAGATTGAAGACGTCGAAGAAAAGAGGAATCGCTTCTGTTGGAAAAGGAAAGCGAAGAGAAAAGGCTTCGCGGAAACTTAGAGATGGAGAGGCTGCTGTCTCAAATGAAGGCCCACTGGCAGAATGGGACAGGTACTGCCGAGACAGCTTTGGATGATGTCGGCGAGGGCCGGGCAGAGTCCCGAGGACTGGAAGTCGAGCCGGGAAACATGGGGGAATTGTGTGGAGTGGAGGGCCTGATAAAGGAGCCTCCTGGACAGACCTTGAATCTGCGTCACGCGGACCCGCGAATGAAGCGGCCCCATCGAGAAAAGCGGTACCGGCGAGGGAAGCAATGCCCTCGGGAGAAGCGGTGCCAGGAAAAAAAACGGCTACGACGAGAGAGACGGTGCCCTCGGGAGAGGAGGTCCCGGCGAGAGAAGCGGTCCCGGCGAGAGGAATGGTCCCGGCGAGAGAAGCAGTACCGGCGAGAGGAGAGGTCCCGGCGAAAGGAATGGTCCCGGCGAGAGGAATGGTCCCGGCGAGAGGAATGGTCCCGGCGAGAGGAGTGGTCCCGGCAAGAGAAACGGTGCCAGCGAGAAAAGCGGTACCGGCGAGAGGAGACCCGGCGGGATGAATGGTCCTGGCGAGAGAGGTGGTCTCGGCGAGAAAGGTGGTACCAGCATAAGAGGCGGTGCCGGCATGAGAAGCGCCTCCGGCACGAAAGGCGGTACCGCTATAAGAAGCGGAGTCGGCATAAGAGGCTGAGTCAGCATGAGAGGTGCCTCCGGCGTGAGAAGCGGTTCCGGAGTGAGCCAAAATATTTATATTTTAGATGGAGTTTTGTGTAATAGATTGAATGTTTGAAAAACACTACGATATCAATACCTGATTTTTTTAAATGTTAATATAGTACCAAAAATTATGATGGAACTACTAAGAGGATTTCTTGCTATAAGGAATGTGTAGTTTCTTGACTAATTGGCGTCCCTTGACTATTTAACTGGAAATTTGTCATGACCCAAAAATGTAATAAAGAGGGGGGTGACAAAATCAATTTGTCGTACTTTATTCCTAATATCCTATGGGCTTGTCAAATGTTATCATAGTTTATTATACTGCACATAATTTTGAAAATGTTATCATTGATTACTATACTGTAATTTTTTTAAAAAAATGTATCACCTCAAATAAAAATAATTTTTAGATCGACCTTTTGCGTTTAATGACGTTTAGAAAAATCATTTTGTGTTATATTTTTGCGCAGAATTTCTACAGAGAATATTCCTTATGCTATTTATTCTAATGAGCGAAAAGCGATAAAATAAACATAAGGGGTAAAATTGCGTGTACCAGTGTTATTCGAGAAGTTATAACACTTTGGCCTGCACGACATAATATAAGATGTGAGCAAATGACAAACAAAAAAAAATACTGTTGAACAAAGAAAAATAGTTAAGATGTGAGGACAGCATTTATTATTCCCATAACCCAACACAAAGAGCTGCAAAATATTGGTAGATAGTATAATACATGGCAACTTATGCAACACAAGAGGTAACTGCCTTCTCTCTTGTATTAGGTCACAATCCTTGCCCAATGTGGCGCCCTTCATTCTTAAACACCGCCTGCAGACGATAGATGACAGAATGGATAGCATTAAATAATATTTCTGTTGAAATTTATAAGACGCGTGCCATCTGAGAGAAGCCTTCAACACGGCCAATATGGTAGGCCAGCATCGATAAATACGCGACTTAATGTACCCCCATAACCGAAATTGCAAGGCGTCAAGTCTGGTGATCTTGGAGGCCACTGGTATATAAAGTGGCGACTTATCCAACGATGTTTGGCACCGGGAGATATGAGGATGTCCTACATCTTGCATGAATGTTATTTCGCTTAGTGCTTGTCTGTCTGGCAATATGGTAATACCCTTTTCTATCAAAAGTTGAACATAACGTTCACCAGTTACAAAAACGGTTTTAAAAGATCTTTAATTTAAAATTTCAAAGAAAATTGCCCAATAAACAAAGAAGTGAACCCACACAAAACTGTAACTCTAGACTGATGAAGTGGCATTTCTGTAAAAACCCTAGGGTTTTCTGTTGCCCAAATGCGGCTGTTTGGAATGTTAAATTATCTGTTTAGAGAAAAGTGAGCATTAACTGTCCACAGAACATTCGACAGCCAGTTTTCATCATTATCAATTTGCCGGAAACCCCATGCAGCGAATTCTTGACGCTTCTCAAAATCGCTGACTTTTAACTGGTGAAAACTTTGAATTTTGTATGGGTATTTTAAAAGAAAAATTATAAATGTGTGTTCTATCCAAAATGTTCCATTTCGAGCACTTACTTCTCCATACGTGGATAACGTTTCAATAGCTTCAATATTCTGCAAAACCGTAAAAGCCATTGACTTACATGTCTATGGTCTTCCACTCCGAGGTTTAGCTTTCAGAGATTCAGTTTTCTCAAATTTTTTAATCATTCGCCTTAGAGAGTAGCAACTCATGGGTTCTTTACCGCTTCGAATACCTTTAAAGGAACGAATTAAAAAAATCCGACCACACCTACCTGCGGTCTCTTGGAATATTTGAACAAATATTGGTTCGTTTCCAAGGTGAATAATGTTGCAACGGCACTATTTTCCAAAGAAGAGCAAAACTGATATCTCCAGTAATGCTACCGCGTCCGGGGTAACCGCCGCGTCAGGAGCTGTTGCCCGGGCTCCTGATGAGAAATCTACTACGAGGACACAATTCAATCTACTACAGCTCAATATAAATGGAACTCAGAGGAAAACTCAAGAGATGACTTGTCTTCAGGAGACAAAATTGATTAGAACCTGAGATTCAATATCAAAGGTTATACAACACTACGAAAGGAAAGACTGTTTTGATTAAAACTTCAAGAATCAAATTTAAGGAAATCGCCTATAATCAGAGTAAGCCTACATAAATAACTACAGAAGCTCAGGCAATAGAAATCTCTCTCCCAGATAAAATTATAATATATAAATGTTTATATAAAAATAGACACTTCGGCCAGTTGGAGCTTTATTATTCCCATAACCCAACACAAAGAGCTGCAAAATATTGGTAGATAGTATAATACATGGCAACTTATGCAACACATGAGGTAACTGCCTTCTCTCTTGTATTAGGTCACAATCCTTGCCCAATGTGGCGCCCTTCATTCTTAAACACCGCCTGCAGACGATAGATGACAGAGAGAAAATAAAAAGCTCCAACTGGCCGAAGTGTCTATTTTTTATAAAAATATGAATGCCGGCCAGGCAGCCTCTATCTTTACGATATAAATGTTTATCACCCTGATAATATTAGCATCAATCCAGGCCTTATAGAGACATTATGTGAAGCGTCTTCGGATATTACAATCATACTCGGTGATTTTAACGCCAAAAGTCCAACTTGGGGATCACCTGCCCAGGATAACAAAGGTCAGAAGGTTGAGAACATGCTAACCGACCTCGACCTCACACCGTTAAATAACGAAAAGAACACTTAAGTTCACAGGCACAGAATCCGTAATAGACATCACAGCAATAATTCAAAACATCGTACCCACAACACAATGGAAAATCCTGAAAAGTGCAATCAGTGAACACAGACCAATTTTGACAACCCTAAACTTCGAAATTGAGAATGTCCAACAGATTAAAAAAAACACTAGAAAAAATCACAGAAATGCTTGAAGAACTGTGCAACGAAGAATTTAATCACAGAACGATTGATAAAAACTTGGAAAAATTCTCTTCGAACATATCCAAAGCTGCAAAAGCATCGATACCTAGAGGTAGACCTAAAGACCTGTGGATACCTTACTGGAAGGACCACAATATCGAGGCAATGATTGCAGAGAGACACGATATCAATGAATTTATTGAAACAAATGAAACAGAAGAAAACATAAAGGAACTCATTGAAATTAGTCACAAAATTTAACAAGAAATTTGAATATTCAAACAAGAAAATGGGCAGAATTTTGCGAAAAAAAATGGATCCAAGAAAGGACAGCCATCACTGGAATATAATTAGAGTGTTAGAAACCAATCAAAACCAACACCAATCCTCCAATACTCTAACCGATATGAATAGAGAGCGAGAACGAACAAACAGATGGCTGACATAATTGCTGAATATCTTTCAAGCACTTCCAGACTCAGCTATATGAACGAAGACAGGACTCTAAAAATAATATAAAAAGTTAGTTAAACAAGCAAGAAATTACCATCAACAAGATATATTCTTATGTAAGAGAGTTTAAAAACCCATCGAGAAAGAATAATGGGAAGGATGATTCATAGACGAATCTAAAAAGATTCTTATTTGCTCATCGAGCATTCCCCCAAACTGTAATAAAGGAATCCCCCGCGGAACTCTCAATGAAGAGAAGTTTAAGATCAAGATTCTCGAATTTAATACCAAAGATGGAAATCCGCGAGAGGTATTTCATGAGGCCGTAAGAAGGCAGGAGCAGTTTAATACAGGTTGCGAGGTTTATTTCCGCAACTATGCAACTAGACCTAAATGGAAAAAAGGTACCATTTTGAAATTTTTGAGCTGACGTTTCGAGGGCCTCGTGTATAAGAGGCAAATCAATAAATTGCGATCTGTGAGAAAGAAACAATTGGAGACAAGAAATTTGATACTTCCTCGAACATCAGGAGAGAAGCCTGTAGGTGGAAGTCAGAAAGAAAGTGAAGAGGAGGTTCCAGAGGTTACATCAGGAAACGAAGAGGAGTGGACTGCTGTGCAAGTGTCCTCTTGCAGTCCGAAACTGGAGACTGCCGCTGTGCAAGTGCCCGTCCGCAATCCTAGAACTCAGAGAGCCAGGAAACCCCCAGACTGACTGGAGTATTATTAAGG
This sequence comes from Cordylochernes scorpioides, assembly GCA_030710605.1. Lineage (NCBI taxonomy): Eukaryota > Metazoa > Arthropoda > Arachnida > Pseudoscorpiones > Chernetidae > Cordylochernes > Cordylochernes scorpioides. Next base: position 92,052,541 of record CP092886.1, on the reverse strand, counting down.
GGGGAGATGTGTTGTGTATGTAAAAAGAGAAAGATTATTTGCATTCTTTAAAGCCTAAAATTGTAACTAAAATCAATTTCTAGTTTTTCATTATTTGCCATAAAAAATCCCATTGTATCCTAAACACAATGGTGTTTACCGCATTGCTCTAGCGCAAATATTCGCGGTGTTATTAATTTTTAAAGTTGTGCGGGACTTTTGGATCACCCTGTATTTCCTAAAAAATAGGCAATTTCTTACTATTGTTATCTCGATTTTAATTCTAAGATGAGGTTTTATATCTACATCTGAGTCAATATCATAAGTATCATACTTGATTAATTTATATAGTTTTCTAAGAGTTGGATCTTCTTAGGTTTTGTCTGATACCAAGACGTAATCTAATATTGAATTTTCTATTAATAATATCCCACCCCCATTTCCTCTTTATTTTTATTATACTAGCCGAATAACCAGGGCAACGCCCGGGTTTTACCCGATTAAATGTTTTTATTCAAATACTATTCGTTACAATTATTAATTGGGAGCCGTGGATGTCACTCTTGTGAAACGTCCCGCTCCAAACTTAGTATATAGCGCTTGTGGCGCAGGAGCTGTCGATGGAGGCGATGAAGACCTCCTCGGTGCGAGGTACAGTAGTCCTCGTTTGGCGTCTTCGAGATGGTCCACTGGATCGTCAAGGTGGAGGGTAAGTAGAAGGAGCATCCACTCGAATGCGGCATTGACCACAGGTACCTTTGATATCCTCTGCATACCGCTGTCCCCAGTTATCCTGTCGACTTTCTGTAATATTGTTGCAAACGACCCTGTCTACGTATAAATGAATTGGCAGTCGTGTACGTTAGGCGAGAGTTGATGTTCTTCCCACACGCTGATAACAAGAGGCAGAGGCAGGGCTAGATTTTAGTACCAAGAGTGATCGGGGACAGCCTACGGGACAGAGATAGAGGACACGATACAAAATTGAATGCCTCTGGATGTAACCTCTGGAACCTCCTCTTCACTTTCTAACTTCCACCTACAGACTTCTCTCCTGATGTTCGAGGAAGTATCAAATTTCTTGTCTCCAATTGTTTCTTTCTCACAGATCGCAATTTATTGATTTGCCTCTTATACACGAGGCCTTCGCAACGGCAACTCAAAAATTTCAAAATGGTACCTTTTTTTCCATTTAGGTCTAGTTGCATAGTTGCGGAAATAAACCTCGCAACCTGTATTAAACTGCTCCTGCCTTCTTACGGCCTCATGAAATACCTCTCGCGGATTTCCCATCTTTGGTATTAAATTCGAGAATCTTTATCTTAAACTTCTCTTCATTGAGAGTTCCGCGGGGGATTCCTTTATTACAGTTTGGGGGAATGCTCGATGAGCAAATAAGAATCTTTGTAGATTCGTCTATGAATCATCCTTCCCATTATTCTTTCTCGATGGGTTTTTAAACTCTCTTACATAAGAATATATCTTGTTGATGGTAATTTCTTGCTATCACCGAGACATTGAGAGAGAGACCGAGAGAGACAGAAGCGGTCTGCTGATGGACACACTGTAGAACATACTGCCCTGACCCCCTGCTAAAACCTGTCCTGTTCACCCTGGTCGTCTATATAAAGCCCTGGAGGGGGCCCCATCTGGGCGTTGGCTTTTTATTCTCCTCTGGCCCGCAGCTGACCACTCTTTGGATTTTTATTTTGAAGACACCATTTATAGTTTAAATACAAATAAGGGTGTACAGGTTACATTAATATGATATAGCATATATACAAAATATGGGGGTGGTAGTAAATAGGAACAGATACATTTTAATAAAAGGGTATAATATTATAAAGTATCGGCTATTTGGAAGATATGTGAAATATATTAAAAGTGTCATTATTATACAGTTTAAAATATACTGTGGTAGAATGCTCGCCTGCCACGCGGGCGGCCTGGGTTCGATTCCCGGCCGATGCATTTTTTTTTTCTTTTTTTACAATTTTTAAAACTCATTTATATTATTATCCCTATATATATAAAAGTCAGCGTATGTATGTATGTATGTTTGTCAACTATACACGTCCACAATACGTAACTAATCTGACTGATATTTTAACAGTATATAAAGTAGAATCTGGAAAAACTCTTAGTGAAAATTACAGGTCTCTATCCCGAATATCCGTCGTGTTATTTGCAAATTTGCTCTTTCGCTCGCGCCTCTAGCGGTGAAAATGGGGGGCAATACCAGCTGACCTAATATACATGTGAAGTTTGGAGCGGAACGTTTCATAAGAGTGACATTCACGGCTCCATTTTATAATTGTAACGAATAGTATTTTAATAAAAACATTTAATCGGGTAGTTTTGGTCATTCGGCTAGTGTTATCATATATAACTTAAAGGAATTTTTGGACTCATTTTTTGTTAGCAATATTTTTTCGCTACAATTTTATTACCAAAACAGAATATTACGAAACATTTCATCTCTCTAATATCTCTTTATATCTATATTCAAATTAATTAAAATATAAAAGAAATATGGCACTCTTGTCAAATCAAAGATAAATCAAGAAAAGCCATCCACGAACGCGTTTCGCGCTGTTCGCGCTCGTAAGCGTGAAGCTGACTGTAAAGCACTGCGACCAAAAATATTTTTTTTTCCCAGAGGTTTCACGAGAAATCAAGAAATGGTTATTTAAGGCTAAATTTGCGTAAATACGCTTAACACATGAAAACACAGTAGAAAAAATAAAAATGAGTGGGTCAGGTGTTGATAATAAAAATAAAAAATGCATTTCCAGACCACGAGCACATGTGCTTTTCAGAAGTCAGAACGCCATCTAGTGGAGCAAAAATAAACTAAATGTTTATTTAGCTTGCTCCGTGATATTTGGCTAACCCAATTTCTTGATAAATCAAGAAAAGCCATCCACGAACGCGTTTCGCGCTGTTGGCGCTCGTCCGCGTGAAGCTTACTGTAAGCACTGCGACCAAAAACATTTTTTTGTTCCCAGAGGTTTCACGTGAAATCAAGAAATGGGTATTTAAGGCTAAATTTGCGTAAATACGCTTAATACATGGAAAAAATATTTGAAAAAAAGTGGGTCAGGTGAAAAAATAAAAAGATATTTCCTGACAACGAGCACATGTGCTTTTTAGATGGCAGAGCGCCATCTAGTGGAACAAAAATAAACTAAACGTTTATTTAGCTTGCTCTGTGATATTTGGCCAACCCAATTTCTTGATAAATCAAAAAAGCCATACACGAACGCGTTTCGCGCTTGTCAGCGTCGAGTAGGCTGTAACCACTGCAACCAAAAATATTTTTTGGTCACAGAGGTTTCCCGAGAAATCAAGAAATGGGTATTTAAATTATAAAACTATTTTAGAGGCGTAATATTCTTTTTAAAATAAAACAATTTCTACTGTCCTTACTGCGATGGAAAAATTAAAGGGAGGGCCTGGCTCATCAGTGGTGAACCCTCCCAGCGGTTTCGCCAGTTTAATCTACCATACCGCTGTTATATTGCATTTTTGGAACTTCCTTTTATAGGTGACTGTTGTAAGACTCTTGGAATGGGTATTTTAGAAGAAATATGGACATAAGCTTTTAGGACAGCAGAATTAAATATAATTATAAATATATAATATGCTTCGAGCAATCGCTCTTCCGCAAATATCAAATTGTGTCTTTTATTAGAACATTAATGTTACGATGTACTAGAGCGCCATCTGTTATCAAATTATAAAACTATTTTAGAGGCGTAATATTCTTTTTAAAATAAAACAATTTCTACTGTCCTTACTGCGATGGAAAAATTAAATGGAAGCATATTATATATTTATAATTATATTTAATTCTGCTGTCCTAAAAGCTTATGTCCATATTTCTTCTAAAATACCCATTCCAAGAGTCTTACAACAGTCACCTATAAAAGGAAGTTCCAAAAATGCAATATAACAGCGGTATGGTAGATTAAACTGGCGAAACCGCTGGGAGGGTTCACCACTGATAAGCCAGGCCCTCCCTTTAATTTTTCCATCGCAGTAAGGACAGTAGAAATTGTTTTATTTTAAAAAGAATATTACGCCTCTAAAATAGTTTTATAATTTGATAACAGATGGCGCTCTAGTACATCGTAACATTAATGTTCTAATAAAAGACACAATTTGATATTTGCGGAAGAGCGATTGCTCGAAGCATATTATATATTTATGATTATATTTAATTCTGCTGTCCTAAAAGCTTATGTCCATATTTCTTCTAAAATACCCATTCCAAGAGTCTTACAACAGTCACCTATAAAAGGAAGTTCCAAAAATGCAATATAACAGCGGTATGGTAGATTAAACTGGCGAAACCGCTGGGTGGGTTCACCACTGATGAGCCAGGCCCTCCCTTTAATTTTTCCATCGCAGTAAGGACAGTAGAAATTGTTTTATTTTAAAAAGAATATTACGCCTCTAAAATAGTTTTATAATTTGATAACAGATGGCGCTCTAGTACATCGTAACATTAAATGGGTATTTAATGCCAAATTTGCGTAAATACGCTAAACACATGGAAAAACAATAGAAAAAAGAAGTGGGTCAGGTGTTGATTATAAAAATAAAAAAGGAATTTCCTGCCCATGAGCACATGTGCTTTTTAGAAGTCAGAGCGCCATTTAGAGGAACAAAATATAAACTAAATGTGTATCTAGCTTGCTCCGTGATATTTGGACAACCCTATTTCTTGATAAATCAAGAAAAGCCATCCGCGAACGCGTTTCGCGCTGTTGGCGCTAGTCAGCGTGAAGCTGACTGTAAGCACTGCGACCAAAAATATTTTTTGTTCACAGAGGTTTCACGAGAAATCAAGAAATGGGTATTTAAGGCTAAATTTGTGTAAATACGCTTAAAACATGAAAACACAGTAGAAAAAATAAAAATGAGTGGGTCAGGTGTTGATAATAAAAATAAAAAATGCATTTCCAGACCACGAGCACATGTGCTTTTCAGAAGTCAGAACGCCATTTAGTGGAGCAAAAATAAACTAAATGTTTATTTAGCTTGCTCCGTGATATTTGGCCAACCCAATTTCTTTATAAATCAAGAAAAGCCATACACGAACGCGTTTCGCGCTGTTGGCGCTCGTCAGCGTGGAGTAGGCTGTAACCACTGCGACCAAAAATATTTTTTGGTCCCAGAGGCTTCCCTAGAAATCAAGAAATGGGTATATACAATATATATAAACAAAATAAGGTATATCCTGATCATTTTCATATTTTTTATTCTTTATGTTTTTATATATTAAAATATATTATAAAAAATAATAATTGAAAGGTCAGGTGTTGATATTAAAAATAATAATGGCATATCCTGACCAGGAGTGCATGCGCTTTTTTGATTGCAAAGCGCCATCTAGTGAAATAGAAATCAACTAAACATTGATTTAACCTGTCCCCTGATATTTGGCCAAACCATTTTCTTGATAAATCAAGAAAAGGCGCTCGTTAGCGTGGAGCAGGCTGTATTACTGCGACCAAAATATTTTAGTTTCTCAAGAAAGCTCTGAGACCAAATAGATTTTTGGTCGCAGTGGTACAGCCTGCTCCACGCTGACGAGCGCCAACAGCGCGAAACGCGTTCTTTAGGCTTTTCTTGATTTATCAAGAGAATGGGTTGCCAAATTTCAGCGAACAGGCTAAATCATTGTTTAGTTGATTTCTGTTCCACTAGATGGGGCTCTGCCATCTAAAAATCACATTTGCTCCTGGTCAGGATAGTTATTAGTATTTTAAGATTTATAAAAAAAAATTAGTTCAAAACATGTGAGGTTTGTTTTTTTATTTTATTTTTCTGTAATAAATAATTAGTTAGAATATATGTGATAATCTGTAAAAAGGTTGCCCAGGACCCATAAAACTAAAGTTCAAAGACATTCTTCCGTGAAGATTGCAATCATGGCGACAATGGAGGTACTAAGCCAATCACAGTTAAGCATGACAAATCAACAACCAATCAGCTTTAAGCATGACCAACTAATAGCGAATCAGCAGATAACACGTGGAAGGATCTCCACCAATGAGAAGTCGAGAGAGTTAATGACGATGATCTCGGACAAGAAGTTAAAAAGAAGGTAGGTGACCGGGTTAGAAGCAAGGTGTGCTCAACTTAGGCTCCAACCAAGGTAGTGTCCGCTCCATCATGTGAAAGGCAAAGTACCTCCTCCAGTCTCATCACTCTCTCCCGGTGTGCTCGTTATTCCCCTGTGGAAAACCACAATTCCACCAAGACTGCGCCACCAAATACCAATCCAATCAAATCCACCCAACCACACAATTCATCAGGACTCACCAGGATTCAAACCGGTTGTTACAGAGAGTCAAGAGCAATCCGACAAGGTAAACACCAATCTCACAGTAATTCGACAGGAGTCAACAGGATCCCACAGTAAGTCGACAGGATCAATCGAAATATCATAGAGAGTCGACAGGATTCAATCGAAATATTATAGAGAGTCGACAGGATATGATGTAAAACGAGCGAGAACAAGACGCGAAGAGGGAGAGGAGAGCGAGTACTTCCGTGCCCGAAATAGAACCGACACGCACCCTGGCGGAGATTCTCCTTCAGCTGACCGCCGTGCTGACGCATGTGCGGCCGACACAAAACGCGGAAGTGGACATCCCTCCCTTCGATGAAACCTACGCTTCCCACCAATTCTTCCAGGCCTACCACCGGAAGATGGACGAAGCCCTCGTGACCACCCCCAAAAGGTTGCTCAGGTTGCCTCGTTACCTGACGCGCCAACCCCTGGAGCTCTTCAGAAAACTCTGGTTGGCTACCCAGACCTACTTCCAGGTGAGGCAAACCCTCCTGGACCTCTACTCGAAATCCAACGAGGCTTCCTTCGCCATGTACTTCGCCATGAAGCTTGCTGGGCAGGCAAGCTTGGAGCAGTACTACCGAGGGAAGACAGCGCTGGGTATGCAACTGGGTCTACCACAGGAGGTAATCTCGAGACGCTGACGGATCCAGCGCACCAACTTCGCGTTACCACGAGAAACAATCGCCCAACATATCGGGCCATACAGCAGCACACCAAGAAGAACAGGTGCGTGGACTGCACCTGCACCTCTGTCGAGCTGCAAAATCTGCGGCGCCCACCACTGGCATTATTAGTGCCGCCACAAACCCGCTCCACACGCGAGCGCGCGGGCAGTGCGCCCAGCCCAACATCTACAACACGCTCAACATCCACCACAAGACCAAGCCCAAGCCGCCCGAGACGCCCCAGCCTTTCGCCAACCAGGTAGGAAGGCACCAACCTTTCGTCAGCCAGCTGACGTTCAAACTGTCCATCACCCATGAACCCTCACCCCCTTACCTAATTGATACAGGCGCAAGTCTGAACATAATGCCCCATAACCTCTATAAAAAGTTAAAATGTAACCTCCCTCAATTACAACTTAAAAACAACCCATAGACCTTCAGACCATAAACGGCCCTGTACCGACCTTAGGTCAAACAAACCCCCCCCCCCCCCCCCCCCGACAATAGGTAAAATAACCAGAAACGAGAATTTACATAGAATGAATGAATTCCATAGAATAAATACCCTCGGGAACTTTAAAATAACAATAGACTTTAACCAAGGCACTATGTTACAACTCGCCCACCCATTGCACCCTACCACCTACCATTTTGCTCATATACTAAAGGGCTCATATGGTGCACAAGCCTTCCGCACACGGCACTCAATGCGCGCATTCATTGGTCAAATTCCATTTGCAACCATGCCAATCTAGATCACGTCACGCGCACGCACACAACTTTTCCACCAGGGCAAATTGCCCTTATTAATGCCCTCTATACACAAGGTCACAATGGCCCAAACTAATCATACAAATGTCCAAACATTGTCCGTCCAACAGAACGACCCTCACACTGGGTACACCCATGACCACACATCACCACACAACCGTCACACGCGTAAATATCACAACAAGCGCGACCCTCGCACAAAACAAAACCAGAAACATCGCTCAGACACATGCACAATCACTGCCGGTACCATCACACCACTCACACGAAACATAGAAATTATTCACGCCATCCAACCACCACAAAACCGCAAAACGTTGCGATCCTTCTTAGGCGCGGTGAACGCTTATAACAGTTCACCCCGGATGGGGCCGCTTGCGGACGCCACTTAACAACCTTCTCAAAAAGGATGTCATGTCAGGATGTCAGGACTAATTCAAGTAAATTGATGATGTGAGTTATTAGGGGAAAGCATTATTAGATAAGGGATTCTTCAGATAAGGGATTTATTTCTTTGTCTGATGAAGCTGACTTTTCCATTTATGGTATGACGCACATTGATCACTCATTTGAATTCAATCGTATATTCTTGTAGTCCCAATTAATCTTTATTCTTTCGTACTTCTAGTATCTTATTATTTTCCTGCAATCCTATTATTTAGAGTGTATAAACACAATTTGGATTATAATTTGAACTTACCAACATCAGACAAAGTTTATTTTTCTATGTTATTTAATGTTAGATTTTCCCCTGTTCCTTTGTCGACGCACATTGTTAATGACTTCGGATATGATAATATTTTCCAGTATTTGTAATAATCATTTAACTGTATCACTAAAATCTTATCAGTTCCTCACAGTATAGGGGTAGACTTAATCCTATAAAAAAAATCCTTTGGTGTATTTTGTTTTGAATCTACTTAAATTACCTCAATTTGACAAACGATTCGATCCCGGATCTGTCGACACTAACTTCTTTGATTCATTATTATCGAATCCTGCCGACTCTATGTCGAATCCGGTCGACTTTCTTCTTTACTGTGGGATATCGGTAGTCTGGTCTGTTGTATAAAGTCGTGGGGAAAAATGATGATTGCGCAGTCGTGATGGTGGTGAGTGGTAAGGCACACAGAGACGAATCACAGGGGAAGCCGAGGCATCAGTGAGAGGGAACGAAGAGTCCAAGTAGCGGCCGGCGGGCCATCCACTTACTAACGAGCTGTCTGCTACTGCTGTCTGCTATCTGGCATCTAATGAACTGACTGACCGCGAGGCAAGCCATTTTTATATACTCAAGTCTTACGTCACCGGACGACTGGCGCCCTGGCGTCGAGGGGGCGGGTTACCTTATTTTGCTGCGGGTAATGCCTGTTTACGTCATTTTATTGACGCCGCGTTGACGGGGTGGTTGACCTCATTGTCTGCGGGGTAAGCCCTTTTGGTTTCTACCTTCCTTCTAGATGTACCTCTTTATTTAATTGAACATTCAAAAACGATACATACAAAGTTGAATTGATTAAAGGAGGATTGGGTACCATGAATAAAAGTCCATATTAGAGTAGGGGGTGTAAGAAGAGGTGGTGAGTATTTACACAGGTGTTTATGATTCTTAAATTACCACATATATATATTTTAATATATAGAAATATTTGAGTTTTTAGATTATATAATATCCCCCCCTGTGAAAAAGATTTTAAAAAATTAAAATTTGAAAATAAAATAATTGGTAAAAATAATTAATTGAACGAAATCAATAAATCCATAGAAATAATTAAAAATGAAACAATAAAAATCAATATCCACATTTTTCAAAATAAACAAAAGAAAGTTTATATAAAAGGGCGTACCTGGATCTGTAAAGAAAAAAATTGTTTTTTTTTTTCTTTACAGATCCAGGTACGCCCTTTTATATAATCTTAATTAATGGATCGCCTTTTGACTCAAAAAAGAAAGTTTGTTTACAAATAATTTATATAATTATGTAATTATATAATATTTTATATAAAATATAAATATAAATTATATAATAGTAATATTTTATATTTGGAAAAAAGAGGAAAAGTAAAATATAAAGAACTACAGATTTTGAATTAAGTTTGAGTCAGAACAGCAAGCTAATTCTGCATCAAATAGTATAGGTATGAGAATTTTAAGATAAATATATTTTTTTATTTAATTTGAACGTGTGAGGTTTTTTTTATTTTTGTAATAAATAATTAGTTAGATTATATTTTTAAAAAAGAAAAAAAAGTAACACCAGCAAAGCATCGGCAGTTACGCGTCATAGGTTGGATGAAAAAGGAATAAGCGAAGAGAAAGTTTTATAGAGAAGAGCAAAGACAGAACCATGATAATTATTTTCCAAAAATAAAATGAAGCTAATTAGAGAGAAGTTTTTTTGTTCTATTTTCTCTCTTGAAGAAAAAAGATAGATTTTTGTGATTATTTTTTTTGATAATGTTTTTTAATAAGCTTATTTTAAAGACAATCTAGTGTAAATGTGGAGGACACGATAAAAGATAGTATATTAAATTAGAGTGCATGTTAATGAGGATGAAAACCTTAAAGGTTAGACCAGATGGAAACCATAATGGTTAGACCAAAGGAAAGAGGATGGTATTCAGGCGGGCCTCTTCAGATGAAGACCTAAGCAGCAGTTTCAGCCCTTTCTTCATTACTGCCAAACCATGCCTCTTCGACCAAATAGAAAGCAAATTTAGGTTGGAACGGATATAGGGCAATAGCTAAACCTAAGATACAACATAAATCAACTAATGAACTGAGCAAGTATCATCTTCTGCACTTTCAAACCTAACTTAAAAAGTGTTTTTTTTTTTTTTTTCAGATCAGAAGTTAAATTTATTCGTTTCCCCAGACTTAATCAGATTGAGACATACTTATCCCTTAGTGTTAAACTTTAAATCAAACTGTGTTTATTCTTTTTGGGTATAAGGACTGTAGAAAAACTGATAAGAATCTAGTAATACAGTTGAATGATTATTACAAATACAGGAAAATATGATCATATCCCAAGCCATTAACAATGTGCGTCGACAAGGGAACAGGAAAATCTAACATTAAAGAACTTAGAAAAATAAACTTTGTCTGATGTTGGTAGGTTCAGATTATGGTCCAAATTGTGTTCATACACTCTAAATAATAGGACGGCAGGAAAATAATAAGATATTAGAAGTACGAGAGAATAAGGATTAATTAGAACTACGAGAATATACGATTAAATTCAAACAAGTTAAGAATGTGAGTCATACCATAAATGGAAATATCAGCTTCATCAGACAAAGAAATAAGTCCCTTGTCTGAAAATGGTAAAAATGCTCTCCCATAATAACTCACATCATCAATTTATTTGAATTGGTCCTCACGGACCTGTGGGATTTCGGTAGTCTGGTCTGTTGTATTAAGTCGTGGGGAAAGATGATGATTGCGCAGTCGTGATGGTGGTGAGTGGTAAGGCACACAGAGACGAATCACAGGGAAAGCCGAGGCATCAGTGAGAGGGAACGAAGAGTCCAAGTAGCGGCCGGCGGGCCTGCCACTTACTAACGGGCTGTCTGCTACTGCTGTCTGCTATCTGGCATCTAATGAACTGACTGACCTATATGTAGTCCTATCTATACTTTTTTTTATTTACGTATTATATATGTGGACCAGTACCTGTTATTTCTGCTAAATACGGAAGTTTAGGAATTTAAGTTTTAGTTTATTAAACAATAAAGTTTATTAAACATATTAATTTACAATTAAAAAATTAACATTTTAGCAATTAGAAAATATCTTCACAATTTTTTTTTTTTACAATTTCAACTTCAATGACTTCAAAAATTCCACTATGAGAATATAATTAACTTTTGACTGGATATTCAAACTTGTTTATCTCCGCTAACTTTTAAATCGAAAATTTATTTATAGACATTAACCGAGATTCCCCCTGGGTGAGTAGAATTTGCTTGTGATGTTAATTGTAACATACATATATTGAATTTTAAGTTGATAACATAAACCGCAATAAAATACATATAAATGAATAAGATCTACAATAATGTTAACAGCAATACTGACTTCAGCTGGAACGCGCAAACTAAATACTACTTTCGCTTGATGACAATGATGCAACTAACATGAGTCACATCATCTATCTCTCTTGATTCACTAACACTAACTACATTCCGCTAATCTAGATAATAAATTATTTAATGATAGGTAAATATTTTTGAAATCATAACATTCATAAGGAATGCTATCACATTAATTGAGTGTTTTTATAAGCTATTTTAAATATTTCCAAAGAAATTTTATTTTATTTTTCCACATCATCTTTCTCTCTCCTTTCCTTTTTTTTCAATTTTTTTTATTTTAGTTTTTTGTTTTCATTTCTACTTTTTTCTTCTCCCCTTTTAATTGGACTTGGAACAAATAATAATTGATTTTAAATTAATAAAAAAATTCCGTCTACACTATTAGAAACTATTAAATTCAATATTCTGAAACACCAATACCATACTGATAAGGCACAATTTGGATTATTCTATATACAGTTACCAGCGTCATGGCCTCTGTCACGGTTTGCCGGCGCCCCCCCATCATTTGGTGCCGCCAATGCGCGAGACACTTCTGTCACCGTTTGCTTTTGGTTCAGTGGTAGAATGCTCGCCTGCCACGCGGGCGCCCCGGGTTCGATTCCCGGCCGATGGTTTGGGGCGGGACGTTTCACAAGAGTGACATCAACGGCGCCAATTTATAATTGTAACGAATAGTATTTGAATAAAAGCATTTAATCGGGTAAACCCCGGACGTTGCCCGGGTCATTCGGCTAGTTCTATATACAGTTATCAGCGTCATGCGTTCTGTCACCGTTTGCTGCGCCACCACGTGGCGCGACGGTGACCTTGAGTGACGTAATGACAGGGTAGGAACAAGAAATCACTTGCTATCATTATCATATCATTTTGTGTATATATCAGATTTAAAATATATTCATACAAAAAATCTAAATAACAATTTTTAAATATCGTTGTGAAAATTACATTTTTATTTTTGTATTTTAAAAACACACAAAGATTGAAGCGGGACGTTTCAAAAGAGTGCCATCCACGACGCCAATTTATAATTGTAAAGAATAGTATTTTAATAAAACATTTAATCGGGTAAAACCCGGGCGAAACCCGGGTCATTCGGCTAGTAGATTATAAACACAAGGTAATGGGACCGGGTCCGAGTGAATGAGTGGTATGTGGCGTTTCGGTAGCGGCGTTGTTGCCCTCTACAGACTTGTCTGAAGATTGTAACGGCGCTGATGCCGAAACGTCGCACATCGTTTATTTGTTTGGATTTGGTCTTATTACCTGTGCTTACCAATATCATACCTTTATTTCTGTATTTTCTCTAATTCTTACTTTGTTTGATACTTTAAATTCATACGATAACTTTAGAATATTTTTCTCTCTCATTATAGCATACTAACAATTATCTATGCTTGTTCAATCTTTATAAAAGGGGGTATAGAGAATGTACATTCAATCTAATTGATATGAAGCACTAAAACTAAAATTCCTAAACTTCCTTATTTAGCAGAAATAACAGGTACTGTCCACATATATAATACTTAAATAAAAAAGTATAGATAGGACTACATATAATGAATATACGGAACCGTTAGGACCAATTCAAATAAATTGATGATGTGAGTTATTATGGGAAAGCATTTTTACCATCTTCAGACAAGGGACTTATTTCTTTGTCTGATGATGCTGATATTTCCATTTATGGTATGACTCACATTCTTAACTTGTTTGAATTTAATCGTATATTCTCGTAGTTCCAATTAATTCCTATCCTCTCGAACTTCTAATATCTTATTATTTCCCTGCAGTCCTATTATTTAGAGTGTATGAACACAATTTGGACCATAATCTGAACCTACCAATATCAGGCAAAGTTTATTTTTCTAAGTTCTTTAATGTTAGATTTTCCTGTTCCCTTGTCGACGCACATTGTTAATGGCTTGGGATATGATCATATTTTCCTGTATTTGTAATAATCATTTAACTGTATTACTAAATTCTTATCAGTTTCTTACAGTCCTTATACTCAAAAATAATAAACATAATTTGATTTAAGGTTTAACACTAAGGGATAAGTATGTCTAAATCTGATTAAGTCTGGGGAAACAAATTAATTTAACTTATGAACTAAAAAAAAAAACTTTTTAAGTGAGGTTTGAAAGTGCAGGTTTGGCAGTAATGAAGAAAGGGCTGAAACTGCTGCTCTGGTCTTCATCTGAAGAGGCCGGCCTGAGTACCATCCTCTTTCCATCTGGTCTAACCTTTAAGGTTTTCATCCTTGCTAACATGCACACTAATTTAATATACTATCTTATATCGTGTCCTCCACATTTACACTAGATTGTCTTTAAAATAAGCTTATTAAAAAAAATCCCCAAAAAAATCACAAAAATCTATCTTCTTTCATCAAGAGAGAAAATATAGCAAAAAATACTTCTCTCTCTCTCTAATTTGCTTTATTTTATATTTGTAAAATTATTATCATGGTTCTGTCTTTGCCCTTCTCTATTAAAACTTTCTCTTCGCCTATTCCCTTTTTCACCCAGCCTATGACGCGTAACTGCCGATGCTTTGCTGTTGTCACTCTTTTTTTTCTTTTTAAAAATATAATATAACTAATTATTAATTACAAAAAATAAAAAAAATAAAAATATTTATTAATCTCATAATTCACATAACTATACTATATATATATATATTTAATAATATAATAATATTATATATAATATTATATTATTATATTAATAATATATATATATATTTATATTTGTCATAATTTGTATAATTAGTGCCCAGGAGATATAAATTATTTTCGTCAAAATAAGTATGTAAATATTTTACGCTTGTGTTAAAATGTAAATATGTAAATTCATCCATCTATAAAAGCTGTACAAAAAATAAAGTTGGCAGACATCGCGGGTGCGCTGTTCGCTTGGCTGGAGCTAATTCTTGGTTGCGCCCTTTCATTTGACCACGACAGCTACGACAGCAAAGAGTCGACAAGATAAAGAACCTCAAGAGCATAGGCAAGGACAAGAGAAAAGAAGGCCAGAAGGAAGCCGAGTTAGCTCAAGAGAATAAGTCGGTGATAGACGCGATGATGAGAAGACTAGAGCGGTACGCGTCCACCACCGCAGCCAGATTTGACGGATCAAGTTCTGCGGAATCGTTCTTAAGGGAGCCGGAGAGGTCCCCGGAATTCCAAAACAGCAGCTGCGACGAACAAGGCCGCATGGTAGTGGCAGCGCTAGAAGGAGAGCCCCGGAGAACACTCCAATCCATGGACAACCTCTATGAACCCTACTGGAGGATCAAACAGGTCCTTGAGGATCTGTACCCCCCACCCGAGACATCGACCCATTAAGAATTCTACGTTGCGGTCCTCAAGGCTTACATGCATACTATTTACAGAAGGTACGCATAGGTACGCAGCTCAACATCGACCGCAAGGAAATCGTCAGTGCTCTCACTCAAGAAATGCCCTCCTACAGTCGCAATATCCTGCTGATTGCAACACCCAGCAGCCCGTCGGAATGGTTCACTCTGGCCAGGAGAATCTATGGGATCGGCGGAGCCCCGAGTCGTCCCGGAATTTCCTCTCCCACAGAAAGCCCATCTCCCCGCCAATCCGGTAGACGGACAAGTAATCTTCTACGGCGCTTATCCGAAGATGTGCCTTATTCCCAGAAGCGACCAGAGAAGGAACTCCCTCCACCGCGCCTACACCATGCAAGCACTGCCAAGGGCTCCATTGGAACAATCAGCGTGCCTGGACAGCGTGCAGATCATCCTCGACTATCGAGTAAACATAAGTACAACCCACACGCTATTAATGGCGTAAGTACCCTGACTCTCAAGTTGCTACTTGCCAACCATTTGTTTTCATTTCTAATAGATACTGGCTCTAATATTAATATTATTTGTTTGAAGCAATTCGAAACATTAAGAACTAAAATGTCACTTTTAATAACCAACCTGTGGGATTTGCATTTATTTTGGTTACTGTAGGATCCATTAAGGGACACTTGTTATTTTATTTAATAGATAATGATCTACCATTTGGCATTTTATCTTTAAATTCATTGGGGATATTTCGATTAACTATTGATTTCTTTACAAAAATAATATATCAGGATGATATCATGTTAGCACCGTCACAATATTGATTTAAAGATTATTTGACGCCATCATTAAAAAACTTGACAATTCAACACGCCCCTAAAAACCATACCATTCCCCACACTCTACTCAATATTTTCCTCATGACAACCTTAATAGTCCCACAAATGTAGAAAATTTTATAGTTGCACATCCTCATCTAATTAATGAATGTAAAAATCTTATTAGAGAAAATATTGGTTTGTTTCCTATCGATAAGTTTTCAGTACCTGCTTTAAATATCGACTCGGTTAAAATTAAACCTAACAGTTATAAGATTATAAGACTAAGACCATATAGAATACCATATAGCGATTATCCTGAAATAAAATATCAAATAAAGAAAATGTTAGACAATGAAATAATACAACCATCAAATAGCCCATATGCCGCTCCCGTAACACTTGTTAGAAAAATAGATGGCTCGAAACGCTTTTGAGTAGATTTTAGAAAACTTAACGAATTAATGTCTGTAGATTACTATCCCATATAACTAATAGATATAGATATAACCTCCGCCTTCTGGCAAATTCCTATCTAGGCCCCTACTTTCATTTGTAACCCACCTGGGGCAATACCATTTTAATAGACTTCCATTTGGTCCCAAATTAAGTCTTCAAATATTCGAAAGGCAGTTAAATCAATTGATACAGAAACACAAAGTAATATTCGCTAATCATCATTTTGATGACTTCATAATCCATTCTATCAGTTTAGAGGAACAGTTAGGACACTTGCAGGAATTTTTTCATTTTTTAAATTAGAAAATATAAAAATAAATCTTAATAAATGCTAGTTTTTCAGGACATCTATTGACTACCTGGGATATAAGATCAGTTCAATACCTGCACTCCACTTGTTAGGAATATAGATATAATTAATGCCATATATAAAACCCCCTACTAATGTAAAAACCTTGCAATCATCCCTGCCCCCCCCCCCCGGCCTCATTAATGTTTACAACAAATTCATTCCAAATTATGCGCGCATTAGAAATTCTCTAAATCATCTTTTGAAAAAGAACGTTAAATCGGAATGGACGTCAGATTGTCAAAATGCGTTTGACAAACTCAAACAACTACTTTCATCAGGTCCCATTCTCCATCTTTATAAATCAGATTTGCCCTGTCAAGTGTACTCTGATGCATCTTTGCAAGGGATAGGAGGAGTACTGAAACAGCTCCATCCAGATGAGAACTCATATCCAGTACAATATTATAGCCGCACTCTGCGCAAATACGAGCGCAATTATACCATCACCGAATTAGAGTGTCTGGCCATAATTGAAACAGTAGATCGTTTCAAGGACTATCTGGCGGGAAATTGTTTTACCATTATCACCGATCATTGCGCCTTACAGTGGCTTAATAACATCAAAAATCAGACAGGAAGACTCTTTCGATGAAGTTAGAGATTGTCAGTCTACGACTATCAGGTGAAATACATCAAAGGCACCAAACAACTAGAGGCTGACCTTTTATCCCGAAATCCGTTTTGTGGCCTTCTTGACGCCACGAAATTAAAAATGTACCAAAGCGAGCTTCAGGATAATCCCAAGTATGTTCACCAAATCTCAGGCCTGACTACCGTCACCAGACGTGGTGTGTGAAAAATAGTTGTTTTGCCATCCTTACGTCCCACCATACTCAGAGAAACCCACTAGAAATTCAAAACCATCCAGGAATTTATCAATTGACTAGGATTATATCCACCCAATACTTTTGGAGCGGAATATCGATAGACATTCGTGCCGTCGTTTACAATTGTAACATCTGTCAAATGAGCAAAACCCCAAGAGGTCCGAAGTATGGAGAGTTAGGTGAATTACCAGAATCCCCAATGCCATTCGAGATGGTCTCTATGGACACTATAGCCGGGTTTTCTAGATATGGAAGTACAAAAAAATACCTGCATGTAGTAGTAGACCACGCGACTCGATTCGCATGGACATTTCCATCTCGTTCCACCAGTACGACCACATATATTCAATAAAAAAAGGTGCTACAAAGTGGTTGTCCGAAGCGTCCCTTTACAGATAGAGCCCCTGCCTTTTTTTACATCACCGAGGTTTAGGAGATTTCTAATCTCCCATAACATCCAACCAATGCTCACTACAAGCAACCATCCACAAGCAAACGGTTTATCCGAACGTTTGAACGCAACCCTGACCGGAAAACCCAGGATCCTCCATCTTCAACATCCTAGAGCTAGTTGGACTATGCTTCCAATCCAAAGTAGTTAAATCATATAACGATACCCCTCATTCCGTCACGGAATCCCCCCCTATCATACCTTATGAACGGTTCCCTACCGAAAGAACTGTCACAACATCTAGATCCTTATCCATCAGTCACTGAATCCAGACGCCTAGCGTTGCAAAGAACGAAAGAACGTTATAAGATAGATAAGATCAGATTTGATAAAAATCACAGGTCCCCCGACTTTGAGGTAGGCAATCTAGTCCTTACCAAAATTTACCAACACCCCAATAAGGGCGAATTAGTGCCTTACTTCAGTGGTCCATATTAGATAATTGAGGTGATATCTCCCTATACAGTTAGAATCAATAGACCTAATTCCACGTAAATAAATTGAAACACTATTCCGAAGACACTAAGTACATCTTCACACCTAACTCAACGAACAAAAATAGCAAGCCAAAATCATATTTTATTTACCATCATTTCCCACCTGAAATATTTCATGATGATTATAAGAATTGTGTATCTACATTAAGTAACCCATTTAATCACATGAACCCCGATATTTTCTTAGATAATGACGAACAGACATTAACAGCCAGATACATTTCTACTCCTGACACCATCCCAAAGATTGCTATCCGATTAGAACAATCCCCTACAACGAAGATAATGCTCCCATCCTCACCAACACGTAATCATACTCCGCAAATTAGCCCTCAATTCAGTTCTCCCCTTATTAACTGTGACAATACGAAATTGAAAAATAGGTCAGTCATAAGCAAAAATATTTTGGTACCGTTGCCCATAGTTAAATATTTTAATAGAATTAAACAATTCCCGATATTTTTTCTATCCCTCCTTACATTGGCGTTTATTAATCCAAACGTCTTCATGACGATTATACATTTGCTGATTTATTTATTGCCGTCGTCCCGATAGGGACAAATTCAATCAATCTTGATTCATTGTCTTGAAGAGCTTTCAATAATCCTTTGGAACACCTTAAAGGACTTCATTAATCACTCAGAAAAGAATGATGACCACGACGTTAAGATTGATGACCCCCCATAATATTCTAAAGTCAGGGAATTCCTATATATAATTCCTTTTTTTTTAATTAGTATAACACCACTTTCATTGCCCATTGACCTCCAAGAACTGATAGTTTTTCCCAAATTTATTTGCTTTTGAGAAGTCAGAAGGATTACTGATAATCACAGACCCATCTTGAAACGATCCGTTCAGGATGTACGTCACAGAATTTAGTACGTTACCCTCTGACCATTTGCAATAAACCATTATGTTCACACACCAACATCAAAAGATATTCTCCTTGCGCTACTTCATTGGCATGACCACCGTCCCCTTTTCTCTCCATCCCAAACGAGAAACCTACCGAGGACTCCACTGGCCCAATTTGGATCATCCTACCAAATTGTTCGCCACCACTAAGTCTTCATTCCTCAAACGTACCCTGTCATATCAAACATTCATTCCTTTCATACCTGAGCACCTTTTTATCACCCCTTTTCTTACGTTCCCTATTGAAAGTACGGTATATCGGAGGATGATCAGCCCATCATCAATCCACCAACAGTCCAGCGCAGGAGATCCTCTCACACACGTAACATTCTCACAAACAGATACACAGTCGTAGCCACATCACACAGGTTCGTATCCTGCTACATTTGAACATTTTTATTATCTTTGTTTTATATATCATACTTAATGTTGTGTTAATCCCTACTTGTATATATTTTAGTATAATACAGGGTGATTCAAAAGTCCCGCACAATTTTAAAAATTAATAACTCCGCGAATATTTGCGCTAGAGCAATGCGGTAAACACCATTGTGTTCAGGATGCAATGGGATTTTTTATGGCAAATAATGAAAAATTCGAAATTGATTTTAGTTACAACTTTATTCGCTAGATGGCGCCCTACCAGAATCAGCGATTCAGCGGCCAAATTGTTTGATAAATTGAAAAATAGAACTGAACGACACGTATTTTTACTTTTTGGATACCAGGAAAGAACCCTAATAATATCAAATGATAAATTAATAAAACACCATTCGCCAAAAGTTAGAAAAATGGATAACGATTTTTAAATACAATCTGATATATGTAAAATAGGTATATGCAAATTGAAACATGTAGCAAAAAAAAAACTGATATTATAGATGAGGTTTGCTGGAATCTTCTCAGCTATTTATATTTCGAAAATAATGATTTTCTATTTTTTTTAAATTCAACTCTCTCTCAGTATCGATTATATTTATTTTAATTCATTTGAAAAATATTTATCTATCTCTGATGATTTATTTTACTCTGGAATGCCGTTGTTGTTTTTGTCGTGTCCAATAAAGAGCCTTAGATTATTTTCGTTTGGCCAACAAAAAATGTCCAATTTATATACACATATCTTTTTACATAATGAGGGTTTGAATAATACAAATAATATTCATCTATTTACATAAACAACAGTTAATATATAGCGAGAAGAGTAGAGGACTGAGCACAGATCCCTGAGGTACACCAGCCCATGTTCTTCGGTCCTTGGAAAATGATCCATTGACCCGAACCTTTATCCTTCTTCCCCTTAAGAAGTCTGCAATCCAGATTAAGGTTTTTCCTCTTACTCCGATGTTGTGCAGCCTTTCAAATAATTTCTACACTCGATCAAAAGCTGAGGTCATATCCAGGAATACGGCCGTTGTCTTCTCTGGTGGTTTTTCCTAGAAATATATTTTTGATTAACAGAAGTAGAACAGTTTATTAGTTGTACAGTGTCTGGATCTTTAGGCAGTTTGGTAGAAATTTATTTTATTATTGTTAGTGAGCCAGACTATGAGCCTAGAGTGGATAATTCATTCTGTTATTTTACAAAGTATGCTGGTAAGAGCAATTGGCCGATAGTTCTTGCATTCCTTAGCATCTTTGTTTGGTTTCAGTATTGGCACTATAATTGATATCTTCCAATTCTTTGGTAGTTGACCAGTTTGCCATGAAATGTTCAGTATTCGTAGGAGTTGATTTTTAGCTTCGTCTCCAAAGTGTTTAATCATTTGACCAAAGATTAGAGCATCTCCAGGTGACATCTTGGATTTAACTTTCCTATTGATGAATTTAGCTCATTCAGTGTGAAGTCTCTCGAGTAAATATCTTGTTGATGGTAATTTCTTGCTTGTTTTACTAACTTGTTTATATTATTTTTAGAGTCCTGCCTTCATTCGTATAGCTGAGTCTGGAATTGCTTGAAAGATATTCAGCAATTATGTCAGCCATCTGTTTGTTCGTTCTCGCTCTTCTTATCGGTTAGAGTATTGGAGGATTATTGTTGGTTTTGATTGTTTTATAACACTAATCATTTTCCAGTGATGGCTTTCCTTTTGGATCCATTTTTTCCGCAGAATTCTGCCCATTTTTCTTGTTTGAATATCCAAATTTCTTGTTCTATTTTGTGACTAATTTCAATGAGTTCCTTTATGATTTCTTCTGTTTTATTTGTTTAAAGAAGTTCATTTTTATTGTCTCTCTCTGCAATCATTGCCTCGATATTATGGTCCTTCCAGTAAAGTATTCACAGGTCTTTACGTCTACCTCTAGGTATCGATACTTTTGCAGCTTTGGATATTTTCAAAGAGAATTTTTCCAATTTTTTGTCAATCGTTCTGTGATTTAATTCTTCGTTGCACAGGTCTTCAAGCTTTTCTGTAAATATTTTTCCAGTATTCTTTTATTCTGTTGAAAATTCTCAATTTTGAATTTTAGGGTTGTTAAAATTGGTCTGTGGTCACTGATTGCACTTTTCAGAATTTTCCATTGTGTTGTGGGTGCGATGTTGTAATTTATCGCTGTGATGTCTATTGCGGATTCTGTGCCTGTGGACTTGGATAGATAGGTGTTCTTTTCGTTATTTAACGGCGTAAGGTCGAGGTCGGTTAGCATGTCCTCAACCTGCTGACCTTTGTTATCCTGGACAGGTGATCCCCAAGTTGGTCTTTCGGCGTTAAAATCACCAAGTATTATTGGGATATCCGAAGACGCATCACTTAATGTCTCTATCAGGCCTGTATTGATGCTAGTATTATCGTGGTGATAAACATTTATGATTGGAATTGTTTTATCTGTAAGATATATTTCTATTGCCTGAGCTTCTGTCGTGCTTTCTCTAGGCTTACTCTGATTATAGGCGATTTCTTTAAATTTGATTTCTAGAGTTTTAATCAAAACGGCAAGTCCTCCTCCGAATTTTCCCGGTCTGTCCATTCGTAGTGTTGTATAATCTTTGATATTGAATCTCAGATTCTGCTTCAATTTTATCTCCTGAGGACAATTAATATGTACATTGTTGTCACAGAGAAGACAAGTCAGCTCTTTATTTTCCTCTGGGTACCATTTATATTGAGTTGTAGTAGATTGAATTGTGTCCTCGTAGTAGATTTCTCATCATGAGCTCGAGCTGCAGCTCCATACGCGGCGGTTACCTCGGACGCGGTAGCATTACTGGAGATATCAGTTTTGCTCTTCATTTGAAAATGGGTGCCGTTGCAACGTTAGTCATCTTGGAAACGAACCAGAATTTGATCAAATATTCCAAGGGTCCAGGGGGGACCGCAAGGAGGCGTGGTCGAACTTCTCCCCTTCCCCCTGGAATGCCGTCACTACAGGATAAAGCACTCTTGATGATTTTTTTAATTGTGATTCAAAATCTGCCACTGAAGCTTTACGAGCATTTCGTTCCTTTAAAGATATTCGAAGCGGTAAAGGACCAATGAGTTGCTACTCTCTAAAGCGATTGATTAAAAGTTTTGAGGAAACTGGATCTCTGGAAGCAAAACCTCGGAGTGGAAGACCATCGACATGCAAGTCAGTGGCTGTTACGGTTTTGCAGAATGCTGAAGCTATTGAAACGTTATCCACGTATGGAGAAGTAAGTGCTAGACAAGTTTCGCGTCAAACGGGGATTTCGTATGGAACAGTTTGGAGAGAACACACATTTAGAATTTTTCTATAAAAATACCCTAACAAAATTCAAAGTTTTCACGAGTTGAAAGTCAGCGATTTTGAGAAGCGTCAAGAATTCGCTGCATGGGTTTTCCGGCAAATTGATATTGATGGAAACTGGCTGTCAAATGTTCTAAGAACAGATGATGCTCACCTTTATCTAAAGGGAGAATTTAACATTCAAAACAGCCTCATTTTGGCAACAGAAAACCCTAGGATTTTTACAGAAATACCACTTCATCAGCACAGAGTTACAGTTTTGTGTGGGTTCACTTCTTCTTTTATTATTGAGACATTTTTCTTTGAAAAAATCAATAGAAGAACTTTTAAACCGTTTTTGTAACTGGTGAACGTTATGTTCAACTTTTGAGAGAAAAGGTTATTCCCATATTGCAGGACAGACAAGCACTAAGCGAAATAACATTCATGCAAGATGGAGGACCTCCTCATATCTTCCGCGGTGCAAACAATTGCTGAAGGATACGTTCGGTGGAATTCGTTGATAATTCGCCACTTTATATACCAGTGGCCTCCAATATCACCACACTTGACGCCTTACAATTTCGGTTATGGGGATGCATTAAGTCAAGTTTTTATCGATGCCGGCCTACCACATTGGCCATGTTGAAGGCTTCTATCAGATGGCACGTTTCATAAATTTCAACTATTTAATTGTAACCATTCTGTCATCTATCGTCTACAGGCTGTGTTTGAGAATGAAGGGCGCTACATTGAGCAAGGATTGTGACCTAATACAAAAGAGAAGGCAGTTACCTCATGTGTTATATTTTGCAGCTTTGTTTTGGGTTATGGTAATAATAAATGCTGTCCTCACATCTTAACTCTTTTTTTTCTGTGAAAGTATTTTTTTGTGTGTCATTTGCCCACATCTTATGTCGTGCAGGCCAAAGTGTTATAACTTCTCGAATAACATTGGTATACACAATTCTACCCCTTATGTTTAGTTTATCGCTTTTCGCTCATTAGAAGAAATAGCATAAGGAATAATCTCTGTATCCCCCAACTTTAGATATTTTGCGCAAAATATAATACAAAATGATTTTACTACCACGTTTTTTAACGCAAAAGGTCGATTTAAAAATGATTTTTTTTTTGAGGGGATACATTTTCAAAATTATGTACAGTATAATAAACACTGATAAAATTTGACAAATCCATAGTAAATTTGGAATAAAGTACGACAAATATATTTTGTCACTCCCCTCTATATTTCATTTTTGGATCATGACAAATATCCAGTTAAATAGTCAAGTGTCGACAATTAGTCAAGAAACTATATATTTCTTATAGCAAGAAATCCTATTAGTAGTGCCATAATAATTTTTGGTACTATATTAACATTTCAAAAATCGTGTATTGATATCAGTAGTTATTTTCAAACATTCAATTTATTTCACAAAACTCCATCTAAAATATAAATATTTTTTGCTACATGTTTTAATTTGCATATACCTATTTTACATTTCTCAGATTGTATTTAAAAATCGTCAACCAATTCTTCTAACTTTTGTCGAAATGGTGTTTTATTAATTTATCATTTGATATTATTAGGGTTCTTTCCTGGTATTCAAAAAGTTAAAAAATGTGTCGTTCAGTTATATTTTTCAAATTATCAAACAATTTGGCCGCTGAATCGCTGATTCTGGTAGAGCGCCATCTAGCGAATAAAGTTGTAACTAAAATCAATTTCGAATTTTTCATTATTTGCCATAAAAAATCCCATTGCATCCTCTACACAATGGTGTTTACCGCATTGCTCTAGCGCAAATATTCGCGGAGTTATTAATTTTTAAAGTTGTGCGGGACTTTTGGATCACGCTGTATTAAAAGCTGTACAAAAAATAAAGGTGGCAGACATCGCGGGTGCGCTTTTGGCTTGGCTGGAGCTAATTCTTGGTTGCGCCCTTTCATTTGACCACGACAGCTACGATATATATATAGAAACATAGGGCGCTTCTCCCGTCAAAATATACGTCAAAAACTGACGCAATCTATTGACCGTCGCTGCAAACTAGCGGCCTCGGGTCGGTGACAAAGCCACAACACCAGCTTTGGCAAATTGAGTAACGTCCACCATAGATTTGGCCCAGCCACCTTGCCAGCGAAACACCTCTTTGGTAGATTGTGAAGATTCCATTAGATCCCGTGTGGA
This sequence comes from Cordylochernes scorpioides, assembly GCA_030710605.1. Taxonomy (NCBI): domain Eukaryota; kingdom Metazoa; phylum Arthropoda; class Arachnida; order Pseudoscorpiones; family Chernetidae; genus Cordylochernes; species Cordylochernes scorpioides. The sequence goes on along the minus strand of CP092886.1, from coordinate 92,027,132 downwards.
TATCATGGAATAAAGTCCGCCCTAGACTGACGAGGGCCATTAACCCGAGGTGGACCCTTCTCAATTTGCCAAAGCTGGTGTTGTGGCTTTGTCACTGACCCGAGGCCGCTAGTTTGCGGCGACGGTCAATAGATGGCGTCAGCTTTTGACGTTTATTTTGACGGCAGAAGCGCCCTATGCTTCAATGGATCAATTTCCACCCGGCAATTTTTCCATCTATATATATTATATATGGTAATTTAAACCAACAACCCTATATTGTATAATACTTATAACAAGATTGTCATGTTGTATATAGAAACACTTCTATAAATAATTATACTCATGATTGGCATGTGTAATTGCATCATCATATGTAATGTACTTTGTACAAACTGAGGATGAATAAATGAAACTATGTAATAGATTAAGAACTGAGCTAAGAAAGAGATCGAGATAGGAATCCAACGACGCTAAAGAGGAATTTGGCAAGTCGTTGCCATCAAGGTCAAAGGGTGCAAAATAGCGCAGACGCCACACGCCCTTTGCCCCGTTCAAAGTCCAAATTCTCGCATGTATCCCTCCTCGGCAAAGGTATATAAAACCTCGGTTTTAGCCGAAATTATAGTCACTTCACCATCGGCGTGGGCCCTCGTCGGTTGTACCCAGCTCCACCTCATCACCATGTAGTACAGCAAGAACTCTTCTAACTCCATCTTGCTCTTAGCTCGACTCCTATCTGTTCACGGAACTTTCCTACTACAACTGTGTCTCTTCGTTTTTTGTGTGTGGACATTCCCAAGCTTTCCACTCTGCCTCGACCACGACTGCCTGTACTCTGTGAGAACTGTTAAAGGTCCTCCAAGGTGCAGAGAGGTACTGGAAAACTCTCCACGCCCTAACTGTCCACCTCGGTTACTACTGGTTTGACCCTCGGTTACCACAGCTATAGCGAGAGTCGACAGGATGACCACAACGAAGGAGACAACAACGAAGAAAGTAAGAAGCCTGTCCAGATAGAAGCGACAAAGAGCAAAGTTGGAGGAACCAACCCGCCATTACAACAAAACGACCGAGCAATCTCTCCCCCAACAAGAGACTATATTTCAGGAGCAAGCTGTCAACACCCCAACGACACAGCCGAAGATCCCGCAAAATAAGCCGGTGAGAAGTTCCCCACCTTCGCCTTACAACGCAACCATCTTCCAGGCGACATGCCGCCGTCGCCAAACAGAAGTTACAAGCTTCTACAAGCCCCACATGGAGCGTCTTCCACGCCAGTAGGACACCAACTAAAGACCAAGACACATTAGTGAACAATCCTTAAAACTGTAAGTTTTATAAACCTACATAATTAATTCCTCATGCTCACAACTTGATTCTCCCTAAATTTAATGTTTATTTTTACTGAAATCATTTTAAATCAATTTTTACCCTTTTTATATCATTTCAATTCAAATTTTAAATATTGTACACCCTCATTTATCATTTCTTTACATTATTTTAAGCAACTTTAAATTTTAATTCATTACTTTCAATTTACATTTAAAAAAATCATTATTTTTTAATTACTCAAATCATAATTCAAAACTTATTTTTGTGTTTTCTTAATATCCTATTTTTATACCAAAACACCAATTTCTTAATCAAATACTCAAAACTTTGCAAAAATCATTGTTATGTTCACTATTTTATGTAAACGCCCTATTCAAACTATAAGTCACTATCACGCCATTGCCCTTTTACAAGGTTAATTTTCGCACTACAAAAACAAGTAAAAACAAGTATAAAAATCCAACATAGTTTCACTCCCTCGTCCTTTCCTTTTACCTGCATAATTATTAATCATCCACACATCTCTCTCAACAAACTTCAACACACTCCCCCATCACTTTCTCCAATTGGCCACATCAATTAACAGCCAAAATATCTCGATGTGAATTGTACAACCGCCACCCATGACTAGTGAATGTGTTATTCATGGTGAAATTAATTAGATGCTGTACCAAAAACAACGACTTCACGTGACACCTTTCCATTCAATTCACTCACTCGTGTCACACAGCGCATCACAACCATTTTTCTCACTTAACAGGCCACAAAGACGCCTTCATGCCTGTGACACAACTCACCCCAAAGCGTGTCCACGTCGAAAATCGTACTTTCACTCACATCTAAACCTGACATCATTGAATAACATTTTTACTAAGTCCGAAACAACGTCGAAACACAACACTTACGAACACCGAGAAAACTACATCTTTCAAATAGACCATAAAACTGCTAACAAGCTTTCCCCACTCTCAAAGGGAGTTTAACCAGTAAACCAGTACCCTAACGTACATTCAAACCCTCAAAAATGTACTACAACAAGGATTTCTAAAACGTCTGTTATCTGACAGACGCCCGCTTTTACCTTAGAAAAATTCCGTAAATTTCTAATAACACAGGGTAAACAACCCCTACTCACCACAAGCAATAACCCACAAGCAAATGGATTAATAGAACGCTTAAATGCCACCATTACAGGCAAGCTCAGACTAGCTTATCTAGAAGATCCGAAAGCTTCCTGGACTCAACTAGTTAAGGGCGCCACTCAGACGTTTAATAACACACCCCATTCTGTCACAGGTTTTTCACCCACCTACTAAATGTTCAATGTTTATACCCCAGATCTAAGAACTCATCTTAGCCCATACCCCGTATAACCATATGCAGCCAGACATATTCAATGATGATGCAACTCGCATAATTCCTCCTCAAACTTCCCAGCCATTCCTATATTTAAATCCAGATATATTTAACATCGATCGTTTTAAAACAAACCTCAAGTAGCGACCAGAAAAATTTCCCGTTAAATTCACAAACCTATTCTATCTACATACTCTACACCAACCCATTTGGATCTGTATTACTTACTTACTTACTCTCTTTCACACAATATCCAGATCACACAGATCCAGACGTGCGCCACAGACAAGCACTATATCCCCCCCCCCCCTTAAAAAAACAATACCCATCAGTCCCATCACACCCCGTTTCATGTATATACAACGTCCTCTCTCCCCGCTCACAAAGCTGTCATCTAAATATCCGCTATCGGAATGACCGCCATGTGTAACACGTGTCTCACATCTGTTGAATATATGAATTCAATTTTAGACTTTAATATTTTATAAAATATTAATTAATAATTATTTCTTTCAAAATGTTTTAAAATATATATCTTGTTACACTGCTGTAAAAATTAAGAATGTAAATAACCCTAAGGTATAAGTTAAACCTTTTTTTTTTCTGTTAATTTTTAATAAACTATTTTCAATTACTAATATCGTATGTATTAAATTCTAAAATAAAATAAAACCTAAAACCATTTTTTTCTAACAGTGGCAGCAAAAAGCGTGGTTATAACTTAAAATCTAAAATCGTAAAAATAAAAATGGCTGCTGTTATGGAAGATATTTCGATCATAGATAAATTAAAAGACTCTGTAAATTCTGATATTTGGAAATTTCAAATTAACATTATTCTTAAAGCTATTGATTTAATTGAAATAATAAATGGTAAATTGTGTTTTAAAGATCAAAAGGATGAAAAAGAAAAAAACGTATGGATAATAAAAGATGCTAAAGCCCAAAAATATATTTTTTCGAGCATCGATAAAACGATATTAACACACATAATACATTGTGAAAATGCCAAATCAATGTATGACACCATATGCAGAATATTTGAAAGAGATTATGAACAATTAAAATGTAAGCTGCTACAAGAATTTCACACTTATAAATTTGATAAAAATGTAGACCCTGTAGCCAACATAAGTAATTTAAGAAATTTGGCTTTTAAACTCATTAATCTAAAACAGAACTTTGATGACCATATTGTTATTTCAAAGATTTTAACAATTTTGCCAGAAGAATATAATTATTTTTGTACTGCTTGGGAGTCAACTGGAAAAGATGAAAAACTATTGAAAATCTAATATTAAGATTGACCACTGAAGAAATAAGAAGAAATAGACAGAGCCAACCAGAAGACCGAGTGGCTATGAATGCAACAAAACAAAAGGTATGTTTTACTTGTAATAAACCAGGACATATATCTAAAAATTGCACCCAAAGAAAATTCTGCAAATTTTGTAAAAATACTAACCATGAAGAAAAGGACTGTTTCTTTAAGAACAACAGTAAACCTACTGCTAAAGTAAACAAAGAAAAATGCAGAATATGTAAAAAGTTTAATCATGAAGAAAATTTCATGATTCCTATTTCAGGAACAAAGAAAAGCAACCTCCCATTGCTTTCATTGCTGAACAAAGAGAAGAATATGATAAAAGATCATCAGTCACTTTCATTGTTGATAGCGCTTTTTATAAATACTGGAAATCAGCTCAATCAAAATGTTTAGCACAAAAACACCGGATCCAACTCGATAATTGGTCGAGGTCAATACCCAATATTTGTATATAACTATGATGCTAATCTGTTAATTATTTATTTTGTCCTACCGGGAGAATCCTGTATGGCACGTGTGCCCAATAAAGGCTATTGTTGTTGTGTAAATATATAAATAATGCGAATATAAAATTTAATATTAACAATTGTAAAATGTATATACAGTGAGCACACACACATAAAGTAGACATACATACATTGAAATATTTACAAATCCCTCATAGCTGATTAGTAGTTGTACTGAACGAGCTAGTTTAATCGCATTTACCGAGAACAATAGGTTAGAACCAATGGTCACTGATCTTTTTAAATTTAAATGATAGTGAGAGAAACCTTTCGTTAGAATCAACACTAGCCCAATGTATTTGGTTAACCATATATTAAGATCCGCTACAGAGGGTTGAGGCAGATTAGATTGGTCATTTCAAAATCATATTTTAGTAATTGGATTTTTTAGAACGTCATCTACAAGATGCGTCTCGAAAGCCTTTTCACACTTCTTATTAAAGTTTCATAAAGGAGAAAACCACATGTAAAACAAAATTAAAACAATGGCTTTAAAATCCCGTTTTTTCTATATATCTTTCCCAACTTTTATAAATTGAAAGCACTTACCGTAGTTTTCAACTGTAGTCTCTTTATTTTATCCACACATTACTCTTCGATATCGGCGACAGTTGGAACTTTTCTTTAAGCTTTTTTTAAGTCATAGGAATAGGATGTTGAATAAAAGTAACCATCTTTTTTTTTTTTTCACGAACACAATTACAACGAGAGAGAGAGACAAAGCCGTGCGTTGCCATGAAGCCATTCAAAATTTTTAATTCGCCATTTATCTGCTCTTGCAATATTTTTAGAAGACATTGAAAAACATCCTTACAGAAATGTCGATTCGATTATTGTAGATAAGACTTTTAAAATAACAAAACCATGTGTTAAACATTTCCTTTGTTTTGGCGTTTCTCCTAAGTGATAAACAATCTAGTATATATTTGTAAAGCCTTTACACGCGACTGGATCCAATCCTATCAGTCTTGCTTCGAATATTGCTTGTTGAAATTTATATCAAACTAGACGAATGACCTGGCTTCGACCGAGAATTCCCACGAGTGCAATTTACTTAATAATGAAAGTTCCTCAATAATAAATAGTAGAAGTGCCATAAAATAGCAATACAGAAGTAACGCATAAACCATAAGGAAAAGTGTGTGTGATGGCAAACATTTTATTATATTAGTGTTTAAATATTCGATTTAATTATCTTTTGCAATAAATTTAGAGTTGTTTCAAAATCAATATAATTTAAATAGATGGCAGCTTTTCCACCCGAGCGCCTCAGCGCATTAACCCTTGAAATTGCCTGAGTTGAGTGAGTGACTGCGATTGATCTTGACTGCGATGCCATCTTCTCAGCAAGAATAAGAAAAAAATGGTTTATAAAAAAAGTAATCCAAAATACTGGCATGTAAATATTTTTCTGTAAAAAAAAAATATATAACATGGAATTTAGGCAAACATATGTGTTTGCTAATAACTAAGACTGCATTTTGAACGATTATTTTGAAGAGATAAAAAAAAAACAAAGGCCAGAACAAAAATCAATAAAAAATATGAAAGCCATTATTTACATACAGTAACCCTAATTTTGTAGTTTTTTTTTTCTAATTGAATTATGTGCACTTTCCTAGCGATATGTTTTTTTTTTTCCTGGTTTGTATAGTTCTATTTGTTTCTCTTATATTGGTGGCAGTGCAGATATGGAAATCTTCTAAATAAATGGCTATCTATTTTTGAAGCGTGTTTGCCTTTCTGGTTGATTTTGTTACGTAAGTTTTGATAATGTTGGCTTTGCTGGAGGAGAGTGAAAAAGGGGTAAATCCCATATTTCTTTAACCTGCATGATAATATTTTATTTGGTGGGGTTTATGATATAAAACATTTTTATATACATATATAAAGGATTTACTTTTGTCTGGTTTGTTTTAAAAGAGTGCCTATATATGTAATATAGAGTGTATCTTCTACTCAAAAATATCTTTAGGCCCTATTCTATAAAGTTGGATTCTTTCGGAATTCACTCAGGTGGTCTTGGAAAATTTCGTTGAATGTCAAATTTGTCTGCTAAAACCTCGTGAACCATTTATTTCAATTTCATGGAGTTCTAAATCAAATCTTTATTCCTTCCTGCGTATTCTGATTATTTTGTATCGTTTAATATGTGATCATGTAAAAATTACGGAGACTCTCTAAATATGACTGAACTGTTTCTGTACGCCATGACTTTTGCTTATTCCTTAAAATCCTTCGGGCATAATAATTTCGGAAAATTACTCATGAACATTTTTGGTAATATCCTAACGAATGTTATAACCAATAATTTGTGTAGTTAGTGTTTCTCATAACACAATAAAAATCTCATGTTTTAGCACTGTCCTATTCGGGGTATTGGTCAAATAAGCTACGTGACACTGGATTTACTACGCCAAGAATTAGTGAGCAAAGGTTGTGAGAATCTGCATGAATAGTTTATACCAATAACAAACAATAAATAATATTTTTAGAACAGAATGCACCTATACACTGAGCGAGGTTGCTGTCAACTCAATATGCTGTGAGACCACTGCGGACGTCTATACAGGCAGCAGCACGTCTTGGCACTAATTCAATGAGTGTGCGGATGGTATCCTGAGGGATGGATGCTCATTCCCTGTCATCAGTTCTATTATGAACGCGGCCGTGGTAGCGCATGCAAACGGCGTTCAATTAGATTCCAGACGCGTTCTATAGGTGGAAGATCAGGTGACACTGGTGGCCATGGAAGCACCGAGGTTTCATGCTGGGCATGTTAGCTGGTGCGTTGTGCGAGGTCGGGCGTTTCTTGCTAGAAAATGGCATTTGATACTCCCTAGAGGGTAGCGTTACCGGCCGCAGCACGTCATTTATGTATCGTTGGGTCATCATAGTGCCCTCAATATGGATCATAGGTGATCTGCTATCATAGCCGATGGCTCCCCAAACCATAATTACGCGTTGTTGTGAGTTGCGGCGTTTCCCCAGATGCGCCCGGAGTGGACCTGCCACCAATACAGCGCCAAACTCTTCCTCGGTGACTATGATTGCTAAATAGAAGTGGAATATGTCTGAGAGCACTACCCTGAGCCATTCTGCTGTTTATGTAGCTTTATTCCGACAAAATTGCAAACGGATGTATCTGTGCCGTTGGGTCAATGGCATTCTTCTAAACGAGCGGCATGAGTGTAGGCCGCCGGCGACCAATTTGTCTATATATATAATGGCTCTAGTGGATATAGGGGAATCAAGAGTACCATGCCTATCCCACAAAATGGAGACAGAAATAGACTGTGGGGCAGCCAATGCTATCCGGTCCAAGCGTGCTGACGCCATTTTGGCGAACCAATCCTAAACCGTGCCACATTCCCTTGTTCCAGCCACCTTCGCCATAGCCGGTACAATGAGGACGCATCGAGGTGTGTCTCCGTTTAGATTTGAAGTATAGACCAACTGTATCTTCTGTTTAAATATATAAGGATTAAAAAATTACATGAGGAGCTTCTTTTTAGATTTATTGCGAGCTTTCGAACCTTCCGGTTCTTCAACGAGTATGGATAGCATGGATACACTAACAAGATTTATTCGTATTTGAGCCTTTATATGCATACATACATATATACATACGAAGCAATATTTTCAAATATAAATTAAAATTGAACTATTTTATAAGAATTATGACTGTAAAAACTATCAAACTATGCAAATAAATCTTAAACCTTTTTAAAAATTTGGTAAAATTCGGGAACAACATTTATGTACGCTAAAAATTGGAAATAAACGACAAGCAGGGGTCCCTCCAACAGATTACTAAACGAGGGTTATCTAGGACAACAAGGAAAATAATTATTGTATTAAAATATGGTAGACTTCAGGAAGATCTATTTTTCTGTTGATACTGTTAGTTTGAGTGGAGATAACTGATTCTAGATATAATCTAAACTGCTTGCTGCGTATATGCTGATAAAGGATTTTGGGATGGTCTTGATTAAATTTATGGCCTGTGTGTGATATATGTTGATATATGGGTGATTTAGGATCCCCATTATTTATGTTCCGTTTATGTTCTGTTATTCTGATGTGCGCGGTTCTACCAGTCTCGCCCACATAGGAGGCTGGGCAATCTTGGCAAGAAACCGCGTACACAGCACCAGTGGAATGGATGGGGTTGTTAGGTTTATTTGCTTTGGTGATGGGATTCCTGAGAAGGGTTGCAATATTAGGAGGACTATTGTAAAAGACCGTAATGCCGTAAGGGCGAAGAATTCTGGAAATAGAAATGGAGATCGGAAAAAAAGGAAGCAAACAAGTGGCTTTATAAAAAGTGGCTGACCTTGGAGCAATAGGATCAAAAGAATGTTTTTCTATGAAATATCTGGGGTATCCTGCAGTGGTCAAAAGGGAAATGATTCTGTATTTTATATGGTTTTAAATATAGGTGAAGAGCAATGTGTGTATTATATTTTAGTTGACAAAAATACTGTATTGATTTTATAGGCTATGGGACTATTGGAGGAGAAATGGGTGTATAGAGGTGGTATGCTCTTTTTGTGGAATACTGTTGTGTGTATCTTGTGTGGGGTGCGAATAATCAGGATATCTAGAAAGGGTAACACTAGGTCTATTTCAGATTCGTATGTGAATACAATATCTGCATGGAAAGTATGTAGAGTAGTGTCGGAGCTTATTGGTTTTCACTATGCAAAAGATGTCATCTACATATCTCCTCCAATAATGAATGTCAGAAGAAAGGGTTTGATTGATCCACTGGTCCAAGGATCCCATCGCCACTTCAGATACTATGGATGAAAGTGGGCTGCCTATTGTTGTTCCACTGATCTGTTTGTAGTATTTGTGGTTGAAAGTGAAAGCGCTGATAGAAAGACAAAAGGTGGTCAGCTGGGTTATCTGGGCTATTACTTGGTCATCGATATTGGCTGCTTTGAGAAGGGACTGTAGTTTTTCTGTAATAAGTTTTTCTGTATCTTCTGTGTTCAATCACCATACCTCTCGTAAAATGGTCCTTCTAATGGAGCTGCCTGGGCTAACGGCGGCCTGGTAGTCTTGGCTACTAACATTTTCTGAGAAGAAAAACAAAATTTCAAATACCTTCCTCCAAATATTGGCAAATTTTAAAGTTTCTTCTCTCTTCTATCTCAATTACCATGCGCGGAGTGGCTGCTCAATTTGCATCATTTAAAAAGCTCAGTAAACTAACTTTACTCTAAAAATTGCATTTTCTTTTGCCCAGTAATTCTATGTGTTAGCAATCCAGAGCCACGCAGTATACTTTATTCGCCATTAAAATTTCTACACCAAGAAGAATGTGAATAACAGAAGGAAATATTTGGACAAATATAATACTGGGCATACTAAATTATAAATTTTAAAGATATTTGACGGTATATGGATCCTGAAAAATCAATACCTAGAAGAAGTACCTCTTGTAGCAATGACAGCTTTTCTACGCCTGGACCTTGAGCTAGGAATTGGATCCTTATATATTAAAATTTTATGTCTATCAAATTTCACGTTCCCGAGGCCACCACGTCACAAGCAAGCCGTCACTTCCCTTCAAAACGACGATGACATACTCCTAAACGAAAATCGAACCATTTTGAACCACGCGTACCATTTTTATCGCGAAAGATGCAGAGCTGACGGAAATACGGCTTTAAACGACATCAAGGAATACATAAATATAAAAACGCTCCTCGATAGAAATTTTAATTTTAGCAACGAACAATTTACCTCTAACACCGATATACTTCTCGCAATGAAGAAACTCCCAAAAAGAAAGATGGTCGGTGATGATGGGGTGTCCGCCGAGTTTTATAAAAAGTTCCCGGACACCGCAGCGGACACCTTGCTCGAAATCTTTCCAATTGCACAGAACGAGGAGAAGCTCCTAGGTCACATGTGCAGAGGTAGAATGTTTCTCCTACCGAAAGGCCCTAGTTCCAAAACGCTAAGAGATTGGCGACTCATTACCTCGAAGAATTCGGACTATAAAATTCTGTCAAAACCTTTTATAGACAAAATCAAGCCATACTCCCCACAATTTGTGCCCAACGAACAAAAGTACGTGATTCCCGGCTGATCAATCTACGAAATTTTTCCCAACATCGAGAATAGCATATACGCAGCGAATCTCTTCAAAACGCCCTTCGCCATAGTTGCCATCGACCTCGAAAAAGCCTAGACTAGCTCGAGAGAAATTTTGTCGAAGAGACGCTGAAGAGACTCAAAATCCCGTCCGATTATATAAGATGAATAGAAATAATATTCTAATCCTCAAAACACAGACGGAGACATTACGCTCCGACTTTCGTCATTCGGCTTTTGTCGCGGAACTAAACATTTTAACACTCCCTCTCCTTTTTAAAACGCGTTATTTAAACGAAAACTTCATTCCAAAATTTACATACCTGATTAACGCTATTATACCGCACGACGCAATTTTGAACGATCTTTAAAAATATATCGACGAGATTCTCTACCTTGATACGACCTAGACGAGGTCAAACATGAAATGCCTTCCCGTCGCGGAGGGAGGCCTCGGATTGCTACACTTGACAGGGCAGCGCGACGTCTTCACTTTAAAAAGAGTCCAGAAAGTTATATACTGGTCCACAAATGAGAACGACTTTCTATTTACGAACAAAAATGCGGCGAATTATTTTAATATTTTGATTTATGAATTGCACAGATTTTTATCGCCACGTAGGAAACAAATGTTGGCCATCTGGATATTTTGAAAATATTGTGAAATTTTAAATAAATTATAAGATGAAAATGGGGAAAAAATATATATTTTTAAAATGATATCACAAAATAAAAACCTTCAAAAACATTGAACTATCAATATATATACATATGGTAATTTGAACAAACAGCCCCATATTGTATATAACTTATAACAAGATTTTCATGTTGTATATTAGAAACACATCTGTAAAATATTATACGCATTATTGACATGTGGCATCACATCATCATATGTAATGTACCTTGTACAAACTGAGGATAAATAAATAAAACTCTGTAATATATATTAAGAGTTGAGCTGAAGCAAGAGATAGAAGTCAGAAACGTCTAAAATCGAGATAGATGGAAATCCCACAACAACATCTAAAGATAGATAGGAAACTGTCAGGACGGCGCCAGGGTAGAATTTCGCCAGACGATCCACGTTCTTGTCGCATCTGCTGAAATGCAATACTTCCTTTCTCGGAAAAGATATACAATGCGTGACATTGAAAATGGAACACCAAGAAATAGTGGCCAGAAAGTGATGAAACTCGGCAGACAGAGAGAGACAGGGACGAACAATAAGTGATCTTTATTTCAAAATGATAGTCATAATACAGAGCGAGAACGGCGTCGGCTTAGTAGCAAGTAGGACCACCGCGGACGGCGATGCACGCAGCAACACGTCTAGGTAGAGAGTCAATCAGAGTACGGATGGCGTCCTGAGGGATAAGTCTCCATTCCCTCTCAACCATTTGCCACAGTTCGTCTTCTGAACGCCGCTGTGGCAAGGCATGCAAACGGCGTCCAACGATGTCCCAGACGTGCTCGATTGGTGAGAGATCAGGAGAGTACGGTGGCCAGGGAAGCATCTGTACATCTTGCAGAGCTTGTTGGCTAATGCGAGCAGTGTGCGGTCGGGCGTTATCCTGCTGATAAAGGGCATTGGGTACCCCCTGAAGGTAGGGGAGTGTCACCGGTCGCAGCACATCATCAACGTATCGTTGGGCCGTCATAGTGCCCTGAATACGAAGTAAAGGTGACCTGGAATCATACGCGATTGCGCCCCAAACCATGATTCCACGTTGTCGCACGGTGGGGCGTTCCACAATTGCTGCCGGATTGGACCTTTCTCCACGTCGACGCCACACACGTACACGGCGACTATCACTGGACAAGCAAAAACGTGACTCATCTGAGAACACGACCCTGTGCCATTCCGTCATCCACGTCGATCTAGCCCGGCACCATTCCCAACGTTGGCGCCTATTCGGTGGGGTCAATGGCAGTCTTCTTAGCGGACGGCATGAGTGCAAGCCATTAGCAACCAATCGACGGCAAATGGTTCTGGTCGAGATGGAATGATCTAGGGTGTCTTGCACATGTTGCAGGATGGCGGTACAAGTGGCTTGTGGGGCCGTCACTGCTTGTCGAAGGATAAGCCGATCCACACGTGCTGACGTCACTCTGGTTGCACCGACATTCCTATAAATTGCCACATTTCCTTGTTCCAACCATCTTCTCCACAGTTTGTGCACCATGGACGCACCAAGGTGTGTATCAGCTGCGATTTGACGTATGGACCAACCTGCCCTTTTCAGTCCGATCACCATGCCCCTCGTAAAAGCGTCTGTCTGCTTGAACTGCCTCCGTTTACGATGACCTGGCATTCTCTGTTATTACACGTGTCTTTTGACACAAGAACAAAATTTCTACAATGATTTTCCTTAAAGAAATACCGACACGAATACTGTCCTTTCTGCAAGTTCCTTCCCTTATATCTTACTCCATTTGCGCACGAGAGCCGCGCATTTTACATCATTTGCCTAACTCGGTTAGGTGCGTATACCCTGAAATTTGCATAATTTTCTGGCCACTATTTCTTGGTGTTCCATTTTCAATGTCACGCAGTGTATAAAGCCTCCGTCCTAGCCAAAAATATAGTCACTTGATAGTCACTTCACCATCAGCGGAACCCCTCGTCGGTAGTCACCAAGGTCCTCCTCATTGACCATGAAGACCAGTAAGAACTCTTCTATCTCCCTCTTTCGCTCCTAGCTCAACTTTTATCTGTTCATGAAACTTTCTTAGTGCAACTGTGTCTCCGTTTTTTGTGTGGACATTCCCAAGCTTTCCACTCTGCCTCGACCACGACTGCCTGTACTCTGTGAGGACTGTTAAAGCTCTCCCAAGGTGCAGAGAGGTACTGTAAAACTCTCCACGCTCTGACTGTCCCTCTCGGTTACTACAGGTTTGCCCCTTTCGGTTACCATACCACATCGAGAGACCCTCGGTTACCACATACATAAATATAAAAATAAGCGTGATTGTATTTGAAATAAACTTAAACGATTCTACCTAAATTTTAGGAAATACATATAAAAGTGAAAATGCGTTTTAAGTATTAAAACATTTTACATGCTTCTAAATGTATACCTCTCCCTATAATATTAAATTAAAATATAGACCTAAAATATTGGGAATTTGAAACATCAAAATGAAAAATTACAATCTAAATATTTTATGACGACCTACATTAAATTGCAAAAATATCTCTGGTAGTTCGATTTTCCTATTTATTCTATCTTTGTCTTCTGCGGAGTTTCAACTTTCCAAAAATAATCGGCAATGTTTTTCATTTATGTTCTGGTATAAAATATCTGTTTTACCAAAGTCAGGTGTGTGGTTGTTTCTCAAAGCGTGGTCTACAAAGAGTGGAAAGGGATTAAAATATTTTAAACCTGATTTGTGTTGATTAATGCGATCTTTTAGAGGCTTGCTTGTTCCTACTATGTATAATATAAATTATAATTTGATCCAATAATTAAATAATTATTTATTAATTGCTCTATTTTCAAAAAAGGAATATATATTTATTTATTAAAAATGGCATATCCTGACTGAGATAAGGGGATGCCAGCGGGCGACGCTGGCATGGGACGCCGGGAATTCTGCGAGCTGGCCAGCCGGCCTGCGCGCGCACCGGGGGCTGCGCGCGCACTTTTCGAACACCGCCTGATGTCACCGGCTGTTTACCGCGCGTCGCTACCACCTGCAGCGGTTCCTTCCATTATATAATACTCTAGGCGCTGGTGGAGTAAAAACTGTACTCCACCTGCCTCTTATAATTGTATGTAATTTTTGGACACTTATTAAAATATAAATTATTAATTTATAGTTCTCACTGCAGCTCGAACCTTTACCCTAACGCGGTAGAACATGGCGCAGTCGACATTCGGTTAATTATAGCCGTTTTTTAAGTGACAGCTCAGTGACAATTAGTAATCAAGATGCCCTCAAGAAAGAATCGCCGACCATCCCAAACCCCTCCAGAGAACCCTGCCTCGCCGACCAGCACCGACATCCTCAGGTCCATAGCCGCACTGTTGCAGCAGATGGCTACTCGGAATCCGACACCGACAGTCCCATTAGGAGCTCCTCCTCACCACGCCACAAAAATCATCCAGCTTCCTAAACTGGCTTCCCCGGAGGAGTTAACGATGTCTTTTTTCCGCGATTGGAAACAACGTTGGAACGACTACGTGGACGCCCAACAAGTAGCCACCTTCCCGCTATCCACACAGCAAGTGACTTTGCGTGCCGCCCTTCATTCCGAATGGACCATCCTTTGGCAATCAGGCCGCCTTCACATTTCTACCACCACCACCCTCGATGAAGCCGTGAATGCTCTCGAGGCCTACCTACGCAAGAAGCGAAACCCCCTCCTTGATCGGCAAGATTTTCATCGTAGGGACCAACAAACCGGAGAATCGGTGGATCGCTACTTCGCAGCCCTTAAAGCTCTTGATGACTCGTGTGCACATGAGCTGGATTTTAAGTGCAGCACATGCGGCGACCCGTGTATCACAATATGCACAAAAAGAGCTTGTGGGAAAACGTTTGCCCTTGCTGGTTATCAACAGCAACTCCGTATCCGTGACAGGTTAATATGTGGCCTGTTTGATAAAGACCTCCAACGAAAAGTACTGGCGGAGCAGTACAATTCCGACCTCTCCCTGGACCGAGTCCTCTCAATTCGCATCGCACATGAGAGTGCTACCGCCGTGGGCGCGACTCTTTCACCCTCCCCAACCACCTCCCCCGAAGCCTTCATTGCAACCAGACGTGCACCATCAACCTACAAGCATCAACAAGCCAGCTCGTCTGAAACCTCACCTAAGGCCAACCGTTTCTTTCAGAAACCCTATGATCCTAACGACCCCTGCTCCGGATGTGGGGCTAACCCAAGACACCGCCGTGACCAGTGCCCAGCAAAAGACATAGAGTGTAACAAATGCGGCATCACCGGGCATTACGGAAGGGTTTGCCGACAACTGAAACGGAAACCCACAACCAAACCTAATATCCCGCCACCCGCAACCAGAAACAATCAGTCCCAACCAGGACCCTCAAACACAGTTGTTGCAGCTGGAGTACGCAACGAACTCATAACCATTACGACCGATATCAACCATAAGTTACACCAAATCCGTTGGCTGGCGGACCCGGGGTCAGATCTGGATCTAATCCCAGAATCAGAATTCCTGTTACTGGATGAGCAGACCCGATCAGCACTCAACCCGAAGAACGTCCCTTGCGTAGGAGCCAACGGCATCAGCTTAAGTCCTTGTGGATCGTTCGTCGCGGCACTGCATCTCAACGGGAAAACATACAGTACTACCGTTGGAGTCTGCAAGCACCTGAACGCCCCTCTCTTGAGCAAGAGCGGATGCAAAGCCTTGAGACTTCTGCCGGATAACTGGCCCCATTCAATGATCGTCAATGCCATAACCAACGGACAAGTTCTAACGTTCCCGCCGACCCCGGTGAGAGCCAATGAGATCGATAAGCAGTCTATCCTTACCCATTATGCTAGAGCGTTCGACGACACAGTGTTAAAACCCATGCAAGGACCCCCCATGTCTATCGAACTAGTTAAAGATGCCGTTCCTTGCAAACGCTACCGGGCATACAACGTTCCCTTTCACTGGAGAGACCCCGTCAAAACTCAACTCGATACCATGTTGGCGAAAGGGATAATCGAACAGGTACCCGTCGGCGAAGCCATCGATTGGTGCCATCCTATGGTAGTCGTCCCGAAAAAAGGCTCATCACAAGTCACTATACCAAATGATCTCGCCGGTGCCATCATTGGGGAAGGTGGTCAACGCATCAGGAAGATCCGGCGCGAGTCTGGTGCGGGGATCACCATAGATGAGTCTCAACCTGGTAGCAACGAACGGGTCATCACCATCTCTGGCACGCCCCAGCAGATCCAGATGGCCCAGTACCTCTTGCAGCAAAATGTAAGAGAACATTCCTTCCGGAAGCGATACAATCGCAACGCCAAGCCACTCTCACATTTGGAAGTGGGAGCAATAGTCCTTGTCCAGGATCACCGCACAAAACATTGGACCCTCCTTGCTGAGGTTCTCGAACAACTTCCACGCGGTCGCAGCTACCTCATCCGGACCGACGCCGGACGCCTTCTTCGCCGTAATCGCAGATTCTTACGACCTTTCGTGCCTCCACCGTACACCACCCCACCCAACTCAGCTCAACATCAGCAGACCTTATCCCCTCGAACCCGAGAACCGAACCCGCGTTACAGCAACTACGTTGGATCGGTCCCAAGTCCCAATCTCCAGGGGGGGCATGAGATAAGAGGATGCCAGCGGGCGACGCTGGCATGGGACGCCGGGAATTCTGCGAGCTGGCCAGCCGGCCTGCGCGCGCACCGGGGGCTGCGCGCGCACTTTTCGAACACCGCCTGATGTCACCGGCTGTTTACCGCGCGTCGCTACCACCTGCAGCGGTTCCTTCCATTATATAATACTCTAGGCGCTGGTGGAGTAAAAACTGTACTCCACCTGCCTCTTATAATTGTATGTAATTTTTGGACACTTATTAAAATATAAATTATTAATTTATAGTTCTCACTGCAGCTCGAACCTTTACCCTAACGCGGTAGAACACTGACCAGGAGCACATGTGCTTTACAGAAGGCAGAGCGCCATCTGGTGGAACAGAAATCAACTAAACATTGATTTAGCCTGTTGCATTCCAATTTCTTGATAAATCAAGAAAAGCCATCCACGAACGCGTTTCGCGCTTTTGGCGCTCCTCAGCGTGGAGTATGCTGAGCCACTGCGACCAAAAATATTTTTTGATCCCAATGGCTTCCTGAAAAACCAAGAAATCGGTATTTAAGGCCAAACTTGCGTAAATACGCTTAGCACATTAAAAAACGAAATAAAAAATAAAATATAAAAAGATCAGGTGTTGAAATCAATATTAAAAATGGCATATCCTGACCAGGAGCACATGTGCTTTACAGAAGGCAGAGCGCCATCTGGTGGAACAGAAATCAACTAAACATTGATTTAGCCTGTTCCCTGATATTTGGCCAACCCAATTTCTTGATAAATCAAGAAAAGCCATCCACGAACTCGTTTCGCGCTTTTGGCGCTCGTCAGCGTGGAGTAGGATGAACCACTTGGGTTGGCAAATATCAGGGAACAGGCTAAATCAATGTTTAGTTGATTTCTGTTCCACCAGATGGCGCTCTACCTTCTGTAAAGCACATGTGCTCCTGGTCAGAATAGGCCATTTTTAATATTGATTTCAACACCTGATCTTTTTATCTTTTATTTTTTTATTTCGTTTTTCAATAAATATATATATATGGTAATTTAAACCAACAACCCCATACTGTGTATATAACTTATAATAAGATTGTCATGTTGTATATAGAGACACATCTATAAATAATTATGCGCATGATTAATCTTTGTCGTCGCATCGCCCTATGTAATGTAATTTGTACAAAGTGGATAAATAAATAAAATCTGTAATAGATTTAAGGGTTGAGCTAGGGCAGAGATCGAACATATAGTATTGCCAAAACAACAGAGTCTAAAGATGGAAGTCATAAATCAGGTAGATTCACAGTTCCCACGACAGGCCACCCACACTGTCACATGTGGTGGAATGCAGAGACTCCTCTCACACCTGGACAGGTAAAGGCGCCCTTTCTCAAACGCCCCTGTCACATAAGGTCCCCCCCCCCCCCCGTCTTTTAAACTATAAATACATCACTTTTACAGGGACTTGACAGTTCAGTTCAGTTTAGTTTAGTTCACCCTCAGCGAAGCTCACGTCGGTTGTCACCAAGGTCCTCCTCATTCACCATGTAGACTAGTAAGGACTCTTCTATCTCCATCTTTCGCTCCCGGCTCAACTTTTATCTGTTTACGGAACTTTCTTAGTGCAAATGTGTCTTCGTTTTTTGTGTGGTCATCCCAAACTTTCCACTCTGCCTCGACCACGACTGCCTGTATTTTGTGAGAACTTTTAAAGGTCTTCCAAGTGCAGAGAGGTACTGGAAAACTCTACACAAGGCTTACCAGAACTTCAACTTATTTCAGTAGTCGACATCAAACTCAACATCTCATTACAGTAATCGACAGGATCTTTAATTTCAGTAATCGACAGGATCTCTACAAAAGCTACTGGAATTCTCTTCTCATCTCATTTTTTATTACATATATATATGTCATAATAGCGGATGTGTACCCGGCTTCGCCCGGGTTTTATCCGAGTGAAAGTTTGCCTAACGAATATTATATATTATGAAGTATAATAAACAATGCTAAAGAGTAGTTTTAATTATTAATCAAGATTGTGTGTGAATATGTGAGAAAGATGTAATATCGTTGTTGTTTTCTTGGCCGACTGTTTTACATATGGTGTTATCTTAAAATTGCTTGTTTTGAATATTTTTTTAGATTGAGTTGAATGAATTGCTGAATATTTTTTTTGTATTTATATATAATTAAAATTAACTCTGTTGAATTTTTTTGTATTTTATCGATAACAGCAAAGTTATGTATTTTAAAGTTAGGAAAAATATTTTGATGTTAAGCAAAACCTGCTCCATCTCGTTTTCCAAAATGTTGAAAATTTGGTCGAAATTGATGCATTGTAACGAAAGTTTTTAGCGAACACCACTTATGAAATTTCCATTTATATAGAAGATATAATATAAATGAGTTTTAAAAATTGTTAAAAAAAAATGCATCGGCCGGGAATCGAACCCTGGCCGCCCGCGTGGCAGGCGAGCATTCTACCACTGAACCACCGATGCTTTAAAAAAATCAAATTCATTTATCGTCGCGACCAGTGCTGCGCCCTAGCGGTAAAAGACTGGAACTAACGCTTTTTGTTTTTTTATTTTTTAAAAAAAGCACATTAACTTTTTAGTTTTTTGAATAGCCTATATGTTAAACGAAATCTTCAGCTACCTACATGCGAAATTCCATAATGATTGAGTCAGTAGATTTTGCGTGATGCGATAACAAACATCGATTTCGCATTTCATTTTTATATATATAAAAGGATTTGCCTAATGCCCAAGAGATATAATTTATATTCGCCATAATTAATATGTTAAAATGTAAATAAAAATTAATCCATCTATAAATCTGTACAAAATGAACGTGGGAACCAGCGCGCGCTGGCGAATGCTAAGGCACGCCGCCGCGTGCGCGCGGGCTCACGAGTGTGGAACAAGTTATTTTTCGAAGCATACATGCATAACGGTCGCTCCCTTCCATTCGACCACGACACTAACGACTAGTAAGAGTCGACAGAAAGAAGAACCTCTAGAGAATGGGCAAGGCAAAGAGACAAGTAGTTCAGAAGGAGGCCGAGTTAGCTCAAGAGAATAAGTCGGTGATAGACGCAAAAACAGTGATGATTAGAAGACTAGGGCGGGACGCGCCCACCACCGCAGCCAGATTTGACGGATCAAGTTCCGGGGAGTCGTTCTTAACTGGAGAGGTCACCGGAATTCCAAAGCCGCAGCTGTGACGAACAAGGACGCATGGTAGTGGCAGCGCTAGAGGGAGAGCCATAGAGGACACTCCAATACATGGACTACCTCCACGAACCATACTGGAGGGTCGAACAGGTCCTTGAGGATCTGCACCCCCCACCCGAGACACCGACCCACCAAGAGTTCTATCAACTACGTTGGGGAGCTCAAGGCTTACAAGCATACTATATATAAAAGGTACGCATGGGTACGCAGCTCAACATCGACCGCAAGAAAATGGTAAATGCTCTCACTCAAGGAATGCCTTTCTACAGTCGAAATCTCCTCCTGATTGCAACACCCAGCAGCCCATCGGAATGGTTCACTCTGACCAGGAGAATCTATGTGATTGGCGGAGACCCGAGTCGTCCCGGTATTTTCTCTTCCACAGAACGCCTATCTCCGCGACAATCTGGTAGACAACCAAGCAATCCGTTAAGGCGCTCATCCGAAGTTTGCCTCATACCCAGAAGCGACCAGGAGAGTCTCCCATCACCCCGCCTACACCATGCATGCACTGCCAAGGACCCCACTGGGACAATCAGTGCCCACAACGGTCCACCTTGCCTGGGCAGCGTGCCGATCATCCTCGACTAGCGACACCGCCGCGGAATTTTCGTGAGCCAAGAGACAGCGCTGCCGAGTACCCAGAAGTACAATCCACATGCCATTAACGGCGTAAGTACCCTGACTCTCAGGGACTACTAGCCAACCATTTATGTTCATATCTACTAGATACTGGCGCTAACATTAATAGTATTTGTTTAAAACAAATCAAAGCATTAGGAACTAAATTTTTACCTTTAAATAATGATGTTACTATTAGGACTCTGTCTCATAATATCCAACCTGTGGGATTTGCATTTATTTTGGTTACTCTAGGATCCTTAAGGAAAATTTGTTAATTTATATAATAGATAATGATCTACCATTTGGCATTTTTTTCTTTATATTCATTGAGGATATTTCGATTAACTATTGATTTATTTTTAAAAAGAATATATCAGGATAATATCAGGTTGGCAAAGTCACAATATTGTTTTAAAGATTATTTTACGCCATCATTTAAAAACTTTAAAATTCAAATCGACCCTAATACCCATACCATGCCCCACACTTCTCAATTCTTACCTCATGAGAAACTTAATAGTACCACAAATGTAGAAAATTACATAGTTTCACATCCTCATCTATCAAATGAATGTAAAAATCTTATTAGAGAAAATATTGGTTTATTTCCTAATGATAAGTTTTCAGTACCTGCTTTAAATATCGACCCGGTTAAAATTATAACTTACAGTGATAAGATTATAACACTAAGACCATATAGAATACCATATAGCGATTACCCTGAAATAAAATATCAAATAGAGAAAATTTATAAAATAAAAAAAAAAAAAAAACATCGAATAGCCCATATGCCGCTCCTGTAACACTTGCTAGAAAAAGGGATAGCACGAAACACTTTTGCGTAGATTTTAGAAAACTTAATAATTTGATGTCTTTAGATAATTGTCCCATACCACTACTAGAAACAGTTTAAGTGAATTATCTAATTCCAAATAATTTTCCATCATAGATATAACCTCCACCTTCTGGAAAATTCCTATCCATCCCAAATCTAGGCCCCTACTTTCGTTTGTAACCCACCTGGGGCAATATCATTTTGATAGACTACCATTTGGTCTCAAATTAAGTCCCCAAATATTCGAAAGGCAGATGATTCAATTGATACAGAATCACAGATTAACATTTGCTAATCTTTATTTTGATGACTTCATAATCCATTCTAACAGTTTAATAGAACACTTTGGACACTTACAGGAATTATTTCATTCTTGTAAATTAGAAAATATAAAAGTAAATCTTAATTAATGCCAGTTTTCAAGACATCTATTAACTGCCTGGGATATAAGATTAGTTCAGGTACCTGCACTCCACATGTTAGGAATATAGATGTAATTAATGCCATATATAAACCTCCTAATAAGGTAAAAACCTTGCAAACATCCCCCCCCCAGGTGCCATTAATGTTTACAAAAAATTCATTCCAGATTATGAGCGAATTAGAAATCTTCTAAATGAACTTTTAAAAAAGAACGTTAAATGGGAATGGACGTCAGACTGTCAAAAGGCGTTTGACAAGCTCAAACAACTACTTTCATCAGGTCCCATTCTCCATCTTTATAAATCAGATTTGCCCTGTCAAGTGTACTCTGATGCATCTTTGCAAGGGATAGGAGGAATACTGAAACAGCTCCATCCAGATGAAAACTCATATCCAGTACAATATTATAGCCGCACTCTGCGCAAATACGAGCGCAATTATACCATAACCGAATTAGTGTCTGGCCATAATTGAAACAGTAGATAGTTATAAGGTCTATTTGGCGTGAAATGGTTTTACTATTTTCACCGATCATTGCGCCTTACAGTGGCTGAAAACATCAAAATTTCGACAGGAAGACTTTTTCGAATGAGTTAGAGATTGTCAGTCTACGACTATCAGGTGAAGTTCATCAAAGGCACCAACAACTAGAGGCTGACCTGTTATCCCGAAATCCGTTTTGTGGCCTTGTTGACGCCACGCAATTAAAAATGTGCCAAAGTGAGCTTCGGGATAATTCCAAATATGTTCACCAAACCTTAGGCCTGACTACCGTCACCAGACGTGGTGTGAGCAAAATAGTTGTTCCGCCATCCTTCGACCCACCATACTTAGAGAAGCCCACCAGAAATTCAACCATCCAGGAATTTCTCAATTGACTAGGATCATCTCCGCCCAATACTTTTTGAGCGGAATGTCGATAGACATTCGTGCTTTCTTTAGGAATTATAACATCTGTTAAATGAGCAAAACCCCAAAAGGACCGAAGTATGGAGATTTAGGAGAATTGCCAGAATCCCACTGCCATTCGATCTGGTCTCTATGGCCATATAGCCGGTTTTGCTAGATATGGAAGTGCAAAATATTACTTTCATATAGTAGTACACACAAAGCAATAACGCGCCAACTATACATATAAAATAAAATGATTTAAAAGCGGGAATGTTTCTTTTATACATAAAACGAACTTCTACTGTCCTTACTGCGATGAAAAAATATATTGGGAGGGCTTGGCTCATCAGTGGTGACCCTCCCAGCGGTTTCGCCAATTTTATCCACCAGACCGCTTCTCAGAGCTCTATAACTGTATTGGATCATTCTGCTTTTATATGCTACACTGAAGGATGGAATCTTAGAAATGGTTTTCAAGTAAACATTGGACATAAGCTTATAGGACAGTAGAATTACATTCAAATATTTGCTTCGAGCAATGCTCTTCAGCAAACAATAAAGACAAGGCCAGTTAGGAATAAGTTAACACAAAGCAATAACGCGCCATCTATACATATAAAATAAAAGGATTTAAAAGCGCGAATGTTTCTTTTATACATAAAACGAACTTCTACTGTCCTTACTGCGATGAAAAAATAAAAATGATGAGTCAAGCCCTCCCAATTTTTCCCTTTTTTTCTATCCCTCCTTACAATGCCTTGTATTAACCCATACATCTCCATGACAAATATACATTTGCTGATTTATTCATTGCCGTCGTCCCGATTAAGACAAATTCAATCAATCTTGATTCATTGTCTTGAAGAGCTTTCGATGTTTCTTTGGAACACCTTCAAGTATTTCATTAATCACTCAGAAAAGGATGGTGACCAGGACATTAAGATTGATGACCCCTTATAAGATTCTATCGTCAGAGAATTCCTATATATTGTGCTGAGAACATGTAAGAAAACATCTACCTATGTTTTCCCACGTGACGCAGCGGAGCGTGACCTTGGCTGCACGGGTGAGTCAGTTGTTGTTTTGCTCTCTATGGATGGACATTAAAACATGGTGGCAGCGATATAACTGGATAAAATACGAACCCGTATATCGCAAAATATCGATTTTTGTGTACTTTGGAAGATAATTCAACATGGCTCAGATTCAACCTCCAGAAACTTTCGACTTCTCGACTCCCAACGAATGGCCCAAATATATATATATATATATATATATATATATTTATAATTTTATATTTTATTCTTTTTTTTTTTAAAGATTTTTTAATTTTTTTTTATTTTAAAATATGAATATAAAAAGTTGTATTTAGTAAAATATCTATATTATGAATTAACTTTTATTATAAGTTTGGTTATTATGTTTTGAAACCCTAATGGTAGACCAGACATATACAAAAAACTTAAATTGGAGTAATTATTGAAAAAAGAGGTCTGCTGAACCGGGACTTCTCAAATAGAAATTCAGCTTTCAACATTTCATCCCTTCTCTATTATGTCTAGACCTCCTTTCAACCGTATTTTATGTGTTAATATAAAGGTACTACAGTGAAACATTTATATGAACAGATATAATGTGTACCTACCTTGTCCGCGAACGCCTTCAACTGTAAACATCTATTTCTGGATGACACATGTTGTGGGGGGGTGGGGACAAATTTAGACCGAGTTGTGGAAAAACAAGACATTCAAAGAATAAAGATAAGATAGCTACGGGAAGAAATCCAAATTTTATAATCTTTACAGTCAGTTAAATTAAAATAATTGATTCAATACTTATTCATCTTTCAATATTCCTTTAAAAAGGCAAATTATTAGAGTTTAATAAAGCTATTAATTGTGAAAATTCACTTTTATTTAATTTCCATTTTCCTCCCCAGAAATTGGAGATTAAACAAAATGAATTATATACAATATTACTTTAAAAATCTTGTGAAAAAATCTTCAAATCAGCTATCCAGAAATATCCAGAAATAGATGTTTACAGTTTAGGCGTTCGCGGACAAGGTAGGTACACATTATATCTGTTCATAAAAATGTTTCACTGTGGTAACTTTATATTAACACATAAAATACAGTTGAAAGGAGGTCTAGACATAATAGAGAAGGGATGAAATGTTGAAAGCTGAATTTCTATTTGAGAAGTCCCGGTTCAGCAGACCTCTTTTTTCAATAATTACTCCAATTTAAGTTTTTTGTATATGTCTGGTCTACCATTAGGGTTTCAAAACATAATAACCAAACTTATAATAAAAGTTAATTCATAATATAGATATTTTACTAAACACAACTTTTTATATTCATATTTTAAAATAAAAAAAAAATAAAAAATATTTAAAAAAAAAAGAATAAAATATAAAATTATAAAAATATATATATATACTAACAATCTTATCTACCTTATTTACAAAACTTTTTGTTTTCTTATTATTAGTTTGATTAATAGTGCATGGTTCTGTCTTTCTCTCTTTTTTCTAACTAACATATATATTCTCACTTCTATTATTCTATATATAGGATTAGAGTATGTCTAAATGACGTGTAAAAGCCGATAAAAAAGACGTTACGTTGTTAAATATTATTGTTATCAATTATAAATATATAATTAACTAGAGGATGTTTTAGAAGTAAAGGATTTTTTTTCTCTATCTATACTAAATAATAACAATTAACAAATTTTACAATTTGAATTTAAATAATCAAAATAATGAAGTTAATTTTAATAGAATACTTAACTATAAAACTATACAACTATTTATTTTTATAATTAATTTAGATTTAGCTTGCTAATCTAACCAAATCTACTTGATATGATTTATCATTCTGATCAGATTGCTCCTTAAGTTTTAAATGTAGTATCACTGTTATATTTTTATTATATAGTTTTTACACTATATATATATATATATAATAATAAATAGTTATTTAATTTTATAGTCCAGTTTTGTATTAAGATTATCTTCACTATTATGATCATTTAAATTCAAATTATAAAATTTGTAAAATGTTATTAATTTGTAGATAGAGAGAGAAAAAAAAATCCTTTACTTCTAATACATCATCAAGATAATTTTATATTTATAATTAATAACAATAAAAATTAACAACGTAACGTCTTTTGCATCGGCTTTTACACGTCATTTAGACATACTCTAATCCTATATATAGAATAATCGAAGTGAGAATATATATAATAGTTAGAAAAAAGAGAGAAAGACAGAACCATGCACTTTTAATCAAACTAATAATAAGGAAAAAAAAAAGTTTGTAAAGAAGGTAGATAAGATTGTTAGTATATATATATATTTTTATAATTTTATATTTTATCCTTTTTTTTTAAAGATTTTTAAAGGTTTTTTTATTTTATAATATGATTATAAATAGTTGTATTTAGTATTATATCTATAGTATGAATTAACATTTGTTATAAGTTTGGATATTATGTTTTGAAACCCTAATGGTAGACCAGACATACACAAAAAACTTTAAATTGAAATAAATTGGAAAAAGAGATCTGCTGGACCGGGGATCTTCAGATAAAAGCCCAGCGACATTTCACCCCTTCTTTATTATGTCATAGATCTCTTTTAAACCGGATTTTATGTGTTAATATTAAGTTGTTTCAGTGAAATATTTAAATGAACATATATAACAGATACAAGTGTTAACAAATTCAAACTGTAAACCTACCTCGACCGCGGAGTCCTCCATTGTGAATATCTATTTCTGGCTGACACATGTTGCGGGGGGGGGGACATTTCAAATTTAGACCATTTATTCAGAATTTTTTGAACAACAAGAAAATTAAAGAAGAAAGGAAAAATAGTTAAGGGAAGAAAGCTGAATTTCATAATCTTTACAGCTAGTTATATCAAAATAACTGATTCAACACTTATTCATCTTTTAATATTCCTTTAAAAAGGCAAATTATAAGAGTTTAATAAAGCTATTAATTGTGCAAATTCACCTTCATTTAACTTACATTTTCCTCCCCAGAAATTTGAGATTAAACAAAATGAACTATAGTATAAAACTTTAAAAATCTTGTGAAAAAATCTTTTAATCAGTTATTCAATCAAAGTTTAATTAACTGTTAAAGATTATAAATTTGTATTAGTTATTATTAAGAGAAATTATAGAAAGTTGATTTCATAAATGGATATTTCCATTTATTTTTTTTTAAATATTTTATAATTGATATACTGTTGAAATATTTTACTTGTTTGATACTAAATTTGTTTTTAATAAATTCCATGTTTAAATTTTTAACATCTTCTATGAAATTATCTAATATATTATTTATTCTATAAAATCTTAGAAACTGACCATAATATATACCCTTACAGCAATTTAATGATATATTAGAATTCATATTACAGTATTTTATAATATTGAAATTATAATTACTCTTTTTATTATAAACTCTAACAGCACTATTTGCAAGGTCTATGTTCAAGTCTAAAAAGTTATTTTTTTGTTTCTATAAATTTTTTCATTGTTCTTAAGTTTCAAGTATTTAGGATATATTTCAGGTATTAATTTTTTAAACTGTGGATTATTAAATATTATTATGTCATCTACATATCGGAATATTTGCCAATTAATATTATTTTGTAGAAAGTATTCTCTTTCGTACCAGAACAATATTAGATTGGCTAATAAAGGACTAGAAGAAGTTCCCATGGGAACGCCTTCTGATTGAATATATATTTTATTTTTAAATTCTATATAGTTAAAATTTAAAAATGTTTCCAGTAGAGTTTTTGCTGTTTTAAGATCTAATTTAATTGTTTTATATCTGTTATGAATAATTTTAATGTAGAAAGTTTTGTCATTAATGAATTCATTAAATAAATTGGTTATTTTATTATTTAGCTCTCTTAAATTTATTTTAGAATATAGGTCCTCAAAGTCAAATGTGTGTACTGTTTCAATGTTTGTCCAATTGTTCATTAAATAATTAATGATTTTTTTATTTGAGTCGATAAATTTATAATTATATTTATTAGTTAATTTATTTATAATAAATTGTAGTGTTGAAGCTATAATTGTATATCAATATTTTTTATGACTGAATTTATACCAGATGTGATTGTTCTGAAAGAAATAGGTTTTTTGTGTAGTTTAGGAATTATATAGAACTTTGGTATGTTTGGATTTTTGTGGTTATTATAAATTTTTAGTGAATTTTCAACATTTTTGATGTCTTTTTTGATTTTTGTGGCTGTAGTTCTAGCAAAAGTGTATTTATGATTATTATCAATTTCCTTTTTTAGTATATCGTGGTATAGATTTTTACAAATTAAAGATAAATTATTGGAACATTTATCTATAGGAGTGATAATATAGTCCTTCTGTAAATTAATTATATTTTCTTTAAAAGAAGGAATGTCTGAATTAGGTTTTGTGTATTTAAGTGTATTATTATAATAATTTATAATTTCCTTTTTAATATTATGTTTCCATTCCAGAAAAGTAAATTCTGGAATACTGTATTTTATACTAGTTTTATTTATGAAAATATCTATATCTTTTAATATAGATTTAATTGTATAATTATAATTGTGTTTAATTTGAGGTATATATTTATACCCTTTATTTAAAATTTCCTGATATTCTGGATTTAAAAAAGAAAATTTGCTAGTTAATATATGACCTGAGAACTTATATTTATCAATATAGTTGTTGCAATTACATTTAATTTTTTTAAATTTTGCCAAATTATTAATAAATTGGTTATAATTGCAAACTAAATTACCTATATTTTTGTTGTATCTCCAGATTGTTTTGAAATTTAAATTTTTTATAGGGAAAAGATTATTGATGATTTGGTTATTAAAAATATCATTAAATTTAATATGATTAAATAAATTGTTATTAAATTTAATGATAATATTAATGTTATTAGTAGCTTGTTTAATTTTTCTGTATTTAAAGATGTCGTGTGTGATATCTATTAATCTGTTAGTCAGATTATGAATTTTAATATATTCTATGAGTTTGATAAATTTATTATTATTTAGTTTAAATAATGTTTTAATAAATTTATCGACGAAGTTGTTAGTGTACATTTGTTTTGGGTCCAGTAATTCTTCAAATTCAATGTAACCTAATTTATTGGTAGTTTTACCTCTAGTTTTATTAGGTTTAGTTTTAAATTCATTTTTTTTTGTATTTGCAGCTGATTTCATAGGTTGAAATTTCTTCTGTTTGTGGTTTGTATGTGTAGTTTAATTCGTCGTTAAGTCCATAAGGGAATAATGTGTTGTGTTTATAAATGTATTTGTTTTCTAATAATAGTCGTTGTTTTTTGTTTTGACATATGTCTAGTATTTCTATCTTAAAGTTGTTAAAAGTATGTAATTGATTGTGTTCTTTCATATATATATTACCAATTGATTTTTTAGCGTGGTTTCTATGTAGGTTTATTCGTATATTTAATGGATTACAAGTTTGTCCTATATATGATAGTTGACAAATTTGGCATGTTAATTTATAAATAGTATTCACTAATTTACAACTAGTTGTTTGAAAAGTGTCATGGTTCTTAAGAGAGGGACAAGTTTGACAATTTTTTCTTAGGCAATTCTTAGCGAGTTTAAATTAACATAAAAGAGGTGCTAACACTAATATGTTTGTAGTTTTTTTTAGTTTTTTTAGTTTGTTATTCTTATGAATTTTTAAATATATTTTTCTTAATTGTTTTGGTGGTGATAAAATCTGTAATAAATTGAATAATTAATCTATAAATATATAGATATCACTGTTTGTTATCTGTTATATTTTTAAGAATAACTAATAAAAAAACATCTTTAAACTAACTAAACACTGAAAAAAACAAAAGTTCTGAAGTTATTTTTTCTAAAATTACTTTTATAATTTACTTTTTAATAATCAAACAATGAAAGATAATTAAAATATGTATGAAGATTTATTTATATTAGAATATCTAATATAATTTAATTTGTATATTATGTTATATATAAAAAATATATCATAGAGCAAGCTCATATGAATTAATATAGTGTAGAAACTATATAACAAAATTATAACAGTGATTTTACTTTAAAAACTTAAGGAGCAAACTGATAATAATGATAACTTATATCAATTAGATTTGATTAGATTAGCAAGCTAAATCTAAATTAATTATAATAATAAATAGTTATTTAATTTTATAGTCCAGTTTTGTATTAAGATTATCTTCACTATTATGATCATTTAAATTCAAATTATAAAATTTGTAAAATGTTATTAATTTGTAGATAGAGAGAGAAAAAAAAATCCTTTACTTCTAATACATCATCAAGTTAATTATATATTTATAATTAATAACAATAAAAATTAACAACGTAACGTCTTTTGCATCGGCTTTTACACGTCATTTAGACATACTCTAATCCTATATATAGAATAATCGAAGTGAGAATATATATAATAGTTAGAAAAAAGAGAGAAAGACAGAACCATGCACTTTTAATCAAACTAATAATAAGGAAAAAAAAAAGTTTTGTAAAGAAGGTAGATAAGATTGTTAGTATATATATATATTTTTATAATTTTATATTTTATCCTTTTTTTTTTTAAGATTTTTAAAGGTTTTTTTTTATTTTATAATATGATTATAAATAGTTGTATTTAGTAATATATCTATAGTATGAATTAACATTTGTTATAAGTTTGGATATTATGTTTTGAAACCCTAATGGTAGACCAGACATACACAAAAAACTTTAAATTGAAATAAATTGGAAAAAGAGATCTGCTGGACCGGGGATCTTCAGATAAAAGCCCAGCGACATTTCACCCCTTCTTTATTATGTCATAGATCTCTTTTAAACCGGATTTTATGTGTTAATATTAAGTTGTTTCAGTGAAATATTTAAATGAACATATATAACAGATACAAGTGTTAACAAATTCAAACTGTAAACCTACCTCGACCGCGGCGTCCTCCATTGTGAATATCTATTTCTGGCTGACACATGTTGCGGGGGGGGGGGGGGACATTTCAAATTTAGACCATTTATTCAGAATTTTTTGAACAACAAGAAAATTAAAGAAGAAAGGAAAAATAGTTAAGGGAAGAAAGCTGAATTTCATAATCTTTACAGCTAGTTATATCAAAATAACTTATTCAACACTTATTCATCTTTTAATATTCCTTTAAAAAGGCAAATTATAAGAGTTTAATAAAGCTATTAATTGTGCAAATTCACCTTTATTTAACTTCCATTTTCCTCCCCAGAAATTGGAGATTAAACAAAATGAACTATATATTATAAAACTTTAAAAATCTTGTGAAAAAATCTTTTAATCAGTTATTTAATCAAAGTTTAATTAACTGTTAAAGATTATAAATTTGTATTAGTTATTATTAAGAGAAATTATAGAAAGTTGATTTCATAAATGGATATTTCCATTTATTTTTTTTTTAATATTTTATAATTGATATACTGTTGAAATATTTTACTTGTTTGATACTAAATTTGTTTTTAATAAATTCCATGTTTAAATTTTTAACATCTTCTATGAAATTATCTAATATATTATTTATTCTATAAAATCTTAGAAACTGACCATAATATATACCCTTACAGCAATTTAATGATATATTAGAATTCATATTACAGTATTTTATAATATTGAAATTATAATTACTCTTTTTATTATAAACTCTAACAGCACTATTTGTAAGGTCTATGTTCAAGTCTAAAAAGTTAACTTTTTTGTTTCTATAAATTTTTTCATTGTTCTTAAGTTTCAAGTATTTAGGATATATTTCAGGTATTAATTTTTTAAACTGTGGATTATTAAATATTATTATGTCATCTACATATCGGAATATTTGCCAATTAATATTATTTTGTAGAAAGTATTCTCTTTCGTACCAGAACAATATTAGATTGGCTAATAAAGGACTAGAAGAAGTTCCCATGGGAACGCCTTCTGATTGAATATATATTTTATTTTTAAATTCTATATAGTTAAAATTTAAAAATGTTTCCAGTAGAGTTTTTGCTGTTTTAAGATCTAATTTAATTGTTTTATATCTGTTATGAATAATTTTAATGTAGAAAGTTTTGTCATTAATGAATTCATTAAATAAATTGGTTATTTTATTATTTAGATCTCTTAAATTTATTTTAGAATATAGGTCCTCAAAGTCAAATGTGTGTACTTTTTCAATGTTTGTCCAATTGTTCATTAAATAATTAATGAATTTTTTATTTGAGTCGATAAATTTATAATTATATTTATTAGTTAATTTATTTATAATAAATTGTAGTGTTGAAGCTAATTGTATATCAATATTTTTTATGACTGAATTTATACCAGATGTGATTGTTCTGAAAGAAATAGGTTTTTTGTGTAGTTTAGGAATTATATAGAACTTTGGTATGTTTGGATTTTTGTGGTTATTATAAATTTTTAGTGAATTTTCAACATTTTTGATGTCTTTTTTGATTTTTGTGGCTGTAGTTCTAGCGAAAGTGTATTTATGATTATTATCAATTTCCTTTTTTAGTATATCGTGGTATAGATTTTTACAAATTAAAGATAAATTATTGGAACATTTATCTATAGGAGTGATAATATAGTCCTTCTGTAAATTAATTATATTTTCTTTAAAAGAAGGAATATCTGAATTAGGTTTTGTGTATTTAAGTGTATTATTATAATAATTTATAATTTCCTTTTTAATATTATGTTTCCATTCCAGAAAAGTAAATTCTGGAATACTGTATTTTATACTAGTTTTATTTATGAAAATATCTATATCTTTTAATATATATTTAATTGTATTATTATAATTGTGTTTAATTTGAGGTATATATTTATACCCTTTATTTAAAATTTCCTGATATTCTGGATTTAAAAAAGAAAAATTGCTAGTTAATATATGACCTGAGAACTTATATTTATCAATATAGTTGTTGCAATTACATTTAATTTTTTTAAAATTTGCCAAATTATTAATAAATTGGTTATAATTGCAAACTAAATTACCTATATTTTTGTTGTATCTCCAGATTGTTTTGAAATTTAAATTTTTTATAGGGAAAAGATTATTGATGATTTGGTTATTAAAAATATCATTAAATTTAATATGATTAAATAAATTGTTATTAAATTTAATGATAATATTAATGTTATTAGTAGCTTGTTTAATTTTTCTGTATTTAAAGATGTCGTGTGTGATATCTATTAATCTGTTAGTCAGATTATGAATTTTAATATATTCTATGAGTTTGATAAATTTATTATTATTTAGTTTAAATAATGTTTTAATAAATTTATCGACGAAGTTGTTAGTGTACATTTGTTTTGGGTCCAGTAATTCTTCAAATTCAATGTAACCTAATTTATTGGTAGTTTTACCTCTAGTTTTATTAGGTTTAGTTTTAAATTCATTTTTTTTTGTATTTGCAGCTGATTTCATAGGTTGAAATTTCTTCTGTTTGTGGTTTGTATGTGTAGTTTAATTCGTCGTTAAGTCCATAAGGGAATAATGTGTTGTGTTTATAAATGTAGTTGTTTTCTAATAATAGTCGTTGTTTTTTGTTTTGACATATGTCTAGTATTTCTATCTTAAAGTTGTTAAAAGTATGTAATTGATTGTGTTCTTTCATATATATATTACCAATTGATTTTTTAGCGTGGTTTATATGTAGGTTTATTCGTATATTTAATGGATTACAAGTTTGTCCTATATATGATAGTTGACAAATTTGGCATGTTAATTTATAAATAGTATTCACTAATTTACAACTAGTTGTTTGAAAAGTGTCATGGTTCTTAAGAGAGGGACAAGTTTGACAATTTTTTCTTAGGCAATTCTTAGCGAGTTTAAATTAACATAAAAGAGGTGCTAACACTAATATGTTTGTAGTTTTTTTAGTTTTTTTAGTTTGTTATTCTTATGAATTTTTAAATATATTTTTCTTAATTGTTTTTGTGGTGATAAAATTTGTAATAAATTGAATAATTAATCTATAAATATATAGATATTACTGTTTGTTATCTGTTATATTTTTAAGAATAACTAATAAAAAAACATCTTTAAACTAACTAAACACTGAAAAAAACAAAAGTTCTGAAGTTATTTTTTCTAAAATTACTTTTATAATTTACTTTTTAATAATCAAACAATGAAAGATAATTAAAATTTGTATGAAGATTTATTTATATTAGAATATCTAATATAATTTAATTTGTATATTATGTTATATATAAAAAATATATCATAGAGCAAGCTCATATGAATTAATATAGTGTAGAAACTATATAACAAAATTATAACAGTGATTTTACTTTTAAAACTTAAGGAGCAAACTGATAATAATGATAACTTATATCAATTAGATTTGATTAGATTAGCAAGCTAAATCTAAATTAATTATAATAATAAATAGTTATTTAATTTTATAGTCCAGTTTTGTATTAAGATTATCTTCACTATTATGATCATTTAAATTCAAATTATAAAATTTGTAAAATGTTATTAATTTGTAGATAGAGAGAGAAAAAAAAATCCTTTACTTCTAATACATCATCAAGTTAATTATATATTTATAATTAATAACAATAAAAATTAACAACGTAACGTCTTTTGCATCGGCTTTTACACGTCATTTAGACATACTCTAATCCTATATATAGAATAATCGAAGTGAGAATATATATAATAGTTAGAAAAAAGAGAGAAAGACAGAACCATGCACTTTTAATCAAACTAATAATAAGGAAAAAAAAAGTTTTGTAAAGAAGGTAGATAAGATTGTTAGTATATATATATATTTTTATAATTTTAATTTTATCCTTTTTTTTTAAAAGATTTTTAAAGGTTTTTTTTATTTTATAATATGATTATAAATAGTTGTATTTAGTAATATATCTATAGTATGAATTAACATTTGTTATAAGTTTGGATATTATGTTTTGAAACCCTAATGGTAGACCAGACATACACAAAAAACTTTAAATTGAAATAAATTGGAAAAAGAGATCTGCTGGACCGGGGATCTTCAGATAAAAGCCCAGCGACATTTCACCCCTTCTTTATTATGTCATAGATCTCTTTTAAACCGGATTTTATGTGTTAATATTAAGTTGTTTCAGTGAAATATTTAAATGAACATATATAACAGATACAAGTGTTAACAAATTCAAACTGTAAACCTACCTCGACCGCGGCGTCCTCCATTGTGAATATCTATTTCTGGCTGACACATGTTGCGGGGGGGGGGACATTTCAAATTTAGACCATTTATTCAGAATTTTTTGAACAACAAGAAAATTAAAGAAGAAAGGAAAAATAGTTAAGGGAAGAAAGCTGAATTTCAAAATCTTTACAGCTAGTTATATCAAAATAACTGATTCAACACTTATTCATCTTTTAATATTCCTTTAAAAAGGCAAATTATAAGAGTTTAATAAAGCTATTAAATGTGCAAATTCACCTTTATTTAACTTCCATTTTCCTCCCCAGAAATTGGAGATTAAAAAAATGAACTATATATTATAAAACTTTAAAAATCTTGTGAAAAAATCTTTTAATCAGTTATTTAATCAAAGTTTAATTAACTGTTAAAGATTATAAATTTGTATTAGTTATTATTAAGAGAAATTATAGAAAGTTGATTTCATAAATGGATATTTCCATTTATTTTTTTTTAAATATTTTATAATTGATATACTGTTGAAATATTTTACTTGTTTGATACTAAATTTGTTTTTAATAAATTCCATGTTTAAATTTTTAACAACTTCTATGAAATTATCTAATATATTATTTATTCTATAAAATCTTAGAAACTGACCATAATATATACCCTTACAGCAATTTAATGATATATTAGAATTCATATTACAGTATTTTATAATATTGAAATTATAATTACTCTTTTTATTATAAACTCTAACAGCACTATTTGTAAGGTCTATGTTCAAGTCTAAAAAGTTAACTTTTTTGTTTCTATAAATTTTTTCAACATTCTTAAGTTTCAAGTATTTAGGATATATTTCAGGTATTAATTTTTTAAACTGTGGATTATTAAATATTATTATGTCATCTACATATCGGAATATTTGCCAATTAATATTATTTTGTAGAAAGTATTATCTTTCGTACCAGAACAATATTAGATTGGCTAATAAAGGATTAGAAGAAGTTCCATGGGAACGCCTTCTGATTGAATATACATTTTATTTTTAAATTCTATATAGTTAAAATTTAAAAATGTTTCCAGTAGAGTTTTTGCTGTTTTAAGATCTAATTTAATTGTTTTATATCTGTTATGAATAATTTTAATGTAGAAAGTTTTGTCATTAATGAATTCATTAAATAAATTGGTTATTTTATTATTTAGATATCTTAAATTTATTTTAGAATATAGGTCCTCAAAGTCAAATGTGTGTACTGTTTCAATGTTTGTCCAATTGTTCATTAAATAATTAATGATTTTTTTATTTGAGTCGATAAATTTATAATTATATTTATTAGTTAATTCATTTATAATAAATTGTAGTGTTGAAGCTAATTGTATATCAATATTTTTTATGACTGAATTTATACCAGATGTGATTGTTCTGAAAGAAATAGGTTTTTTGTGTAGTTTAGGAATTATATAGAACTTTGGTATGTTTGGATTTTTGTGGTTATTATAAATTTTTAGTGAATTTTCAACATTTTTGATGTCTTTTTTGATTTTTGTGGCTGTAGTTCTAGCAAAAGTGTATTTATGATTATTATCAATTTCCTTTTTTAGTATATCGTGGTATAGATTTTTACAAATTAAAGATAAATTATTGGAACATTTATCTATAGGAGTGATAATATAGTCCTTCTGTAAATTAATTATATTTTCTTTAAAAGAAGGAATGTCTGAATTAGGTTTTGTGTATTTAAGTGTATTATTATAATTATTTATAATTTCCTTTTTAATATTATGTTTCCATTCCAGAAAAGTAAATTCTGGAATACTGTATTTTATACTAGTTTTATTTATGAAAATATCTATATCTTTTAATATAGATTTAATTGTATAATTATAATTGTGTTTAATTTGAGGTATATATTTATACCCTTTATTTAAAATTTCCTGATATTCTGGATTTAAAAAGAAAATTTGCTAGTTAATATATGACCTGAGAACTTATATTTATCAATATAGTTGTTGCAATTACATTTATTTTTTTTTAAATTTGCCAAATTATTAATAAATTGGTTATAATTGCAAACTAAATTACCTATATTTTTGTTATATCTCCAGATTGTTTTGAAATTTAAATTTTTTATAGGGAAAATATTATTGATGATTTGGTTATTAAAAATATCATTAAATTTAATATGATTAAATAAATTGTTATTAAATTTAATGATAATATTAATGTTATTAGTAGCTTGTTTAATTTTTCTGTATTTAAAGATGTCGTGTGTGATATCTATTATTCTGTTAGTCAGATTATGAATTTTAATATATTCTATGAGTTTGATAAATTTATTATTATTTAGTTTAAATAATGTTTTAATAAATTTATCGACGAAGTTGTTAGTGTACATTTGTTTTGGGTCCATTAATTCTTCAAATTCAATGTAACCTAATTTATTGGTAGTTTTACCTCTAGTTTTATTAGGTTTAGTTTTAAATTCATTTTTTTTTGTATTTGCAGCTGATTTCATAGGTTGAAATTTCTTCTGTTTGTGGTTTGTATGTGTAGTTTAATTCGTCGTTAAGTCCATAAGGGAATAATGTGTTGTGTTTATAAATGTAGTTGTTTTCTAATAATAGTCGTTGTTTTTTGTTTTGACATATGTCTAGTATTTCTATCTTAAAGTTGTTAAAAGTATGTAATTGATTGTGTTCTTTCATATATATATTACCAATTGATTTTTTAGCGTGGTTTCTATGTAGGTTTATTCGTATATTTAATGGATTACAAGTTTGTCCTATATATGATAGTTGACAAATTTGGCATGCTAATTTATAAATAGTATTCACTAATTTACAACTAGTTGTTTGAAAAGTGTCATGGTTCTTAAGAGAGGGACAAGTTTGACAATTTTTTCTTAGGCAATTCTTAGCGAGTTTAAATTAACATAAAAGAGGTGCTAACACTAATATGTTTGTAGTTTTTTTTAGTTTTTTTAGTTTGTTATTCTTATGAATTTTTAAATATATTTTTCTTAATTGTTTTTGTGGTGATAAAATTTGTAATAAATTGAATAATTAATCTATAAATATATAGATATTACTGTTTGTTATCTGTAATATTTTTAAGAATAACTAATAAAAAAAACATCTTTAAACTAACTAAACACTGAAAAAAACAAAAGTTCTGAAGTTATTTTTTCTAAAATTACTTTTATAATTTACTTTTTAAA
This sequence comes from Cordylochernes scorpioides, assembly GCA_030710605.1. Taxonomy (NCBI): domain Eukaryota; kingdom Metazoa; phylum Arthropoda; class Arachnida; order Pseudoscorpiones; family Chernetidae; genus Cordylochernes; species Cordylochernes scorpioides. The sequence goes on along the minus strand of CP092886.1, from coordinate 91,988,776 downwards.
ATTCATAAATTAATAAACATAATAATATAACATAATAATAATAAACATAATATACAAATTAAATTATATTAGATATTCTAATATAAATAAATCTTCATACAAATTTTAATTATCTTTCATTGTTTGATTATTAAAAAGTAAATAATTAAAGTAATTTTAGAAAAAATAACTTCAGAACTTTTGTTTTTTTCAGTGTTTAGTTAGTTTAAAGATGTTTTTTTTATTAGTTATTCTTAAAAATATAACAGATAACAAACAGTAATATCTATATATTTATAGATTAATTATTCAATTTATTACAAATTTTATCACCACAAAAACAATTAAGAAAATTATATTTAAAAATTCATAAGAATAACAAACTAAAAAAACTAAAAGAAACTACAAACATATTAGTGTTAGCACCTCTTTTATGTTAATTTAAACTCGCTAAGAATTGCCTAAGAAAAAATTGTCAAACTTGTCCCTCTCTTAAGAACCATGACACTTTTCAAACAACTAGTTGTAAATTAGTGAATACTATTTATAAATTAACATGCCAAATTTGTCAACTATCATATATAGGACAAACTTGTAATCCATTAAATATACGAATAAACCTACATAGAAACCATGCTAAAAAATCAATTGGTAATATATATATGAAAGAACACAATCAATTACATACTTTTAACAACTTTAAGATAGAAATACTAGACATATGTCAAAACAAAAAACAACGACTATTATTAGAAAACAACTACATTTATAAACACAACACATTATTCCCTTATGGACTTAACGACGAATTAAACTACACATACAAACCACAAACAGAAGAAATTTCAACCTATGAAATCAGCTGCAAATACAAAAAAAATGAATTTAAAACTAAACCTAATAAAACTAGAGGTAAAACTACCAATAAATTAGGTTACATTGAATTTGAAGAATTACTGGACCCAAAACAAATGTACACTAACAACTTCGTCGATAAATTTATTAAAACATTATTTAAACTAAATAATAATAAATTTATCAAACTCATAGAATATATTAAAATTCATAATCTGACTAACAGATTAATAGATATCACACACGACATCTTTAAATACAGAAAAATTAAACAAGCTACTAATAACATTAATATTATCATTAAATTTAATAACAATTTATTTAATCATATTAAATTTAATGATATTTTAATAACCAAATCATCAATAATCTTTTCCCTATAAAAAATTTAAATTTCAAAACAATCTGGAGATACAACAAAAATATAGGTAATTTAGTTTGCAATTATAACCAATTTATTAATAATTTGGCAAATTTTAAAAAAATTAAATGTAATTGCAACAACTATATTGATAAATATAAGTTCTCAGGTCATATATTAACTAGCAATTTTTCTTTTTTAAATCCAGAATATCAGGAAATTTTAAATAAAGGGTATAAATATATACCTCAAATTAAACACAATTATAATAATACAATTAAATCTATATTAAAAGATATAGATATTTTCATAAATAAAACTAGTATAAAATACAGTATTCCAGAATTTACTTTTCTGGAATGGAAACATAATACAGTCGAACTTGGATAATTCGAACCCCAAGGGACCATTAAAAAATTCGAATTATCCAAAAATTCGAATTAAAGATGTTTTGAATAAAAAGGCTTAAAACAATAAAAATCTCACAATTTCGATCAATTCCTTTATTAAGAATAACATTAGTTGCTGTAAATTTACATTTTTACCGTATATTTAGATTATGTGCAATAATTGTATGTATATACTATATACACATATTAAAAAATTTCAAAACTGATGTATTAATGTACAAAAAAAAGGCAGATTGCTGGTTAAAAAAATGTACAGATTATTCTGCTTCGTTGGAACTCTGAAATTTAATTTTTGCCAAAGAAGTCAGAAATCTTAGCCTGTTTTCTAGAATTAAGTCTTTCAGTAAGGACAAAGGATTCTAACATATTCAATGAGTGGAAAATAGAGGGACTTACGTCATTTTTACTTTCAAAAAAGCGTCTAAGTTGCATGATATAGTTCGTTGCTTCGGCCGCACTTGGAACGTTCATTTCCCCGGCAACTGATGACTCGTCTTCATCACCCGATGCCTCGTCGCCGTCTTGTTTTTCAATGTTGTGGTTGAGCACTTCAGCGATGATATCTGCGTCGATTATCTCACCACGTACTGCAACATCGTCATCCACGTTTAAGAAATCGTCATACGAGATGGTATTAGAAATGACGTCCTCCCAGCCGTCAACTGAAGGCATCGTTTCCGCTATAATATCATCTGCATTTTCTTCATCCTCCTCCTTTTTTACGAAACCAGCTTTTTTAAAACAGTGTTTGATCGTTTCGGACGTTACTTGGTCCCAAGCTTTCTTACACAATCGAGAGGCTTGAAGAACGTCTAGTTTGATTTTAAGGGCTTCGGAATCTCCTGTCAATATGTTCTCAACTAGAAACCGTCTGTAAAAATGCTTAAGATTTTTGATGACTCCCTTGTCCATGGGCTGGATAACCGAAGTAATGTTGGCAGGAAAAAAATTACTTCCACATTTTCCATTGGAGGGATTGAGTTGTGTGCAGTACAGTTATCGATAAATAAAATAACTTTTCGTTTTTCTTTTGTGAACTTTTTGTCCAAGTTCAACAGCCACTTCTCAAAAAGATAACTAGTCATCCAAGCTCTTGCGCTGTTTGCATAGTCCACTGGCTTCGTTTTGACGTTCTTGAAACAACGTGGATTGGCTGCCTTGCCTATCATCAATAGAGGAAGCTTTTCAGATCCATCCATATTTGCACCAACCAGGAGAGTGACTCTCTCTTTGCTTAGTTTTCCCCCGTGACATTTTTCATGCTTAAAAGCTAGCGTTTTGTCAGGGTTGCATTTAAAAAAAAGACCCGTTTCATCAACATTGAAGACGTCTCTAGCGTCTTTATCCTGGATCAATTCCCGTAAATTATTTTTCCATTGTTCGGCTACTTGTAGATTAACGGCCCCACTTTCTCCACAAATGGTTTTGAACGAAATTTTGTTGCGTTCTTTGAAGCCATCTAGCCACCCAGAACTCGCCTTAAAATCGGTTTTCCCCATTTCAGTAGCAAATTGTTCAGCTTTGCTTCTTATAAGGTGACCACTCACGGGAATCTTCTTATCTCTTGCTTGCTTGAACCATTTTAAAACACATTTGTCCAAATCAGGATTTCCCGGCTCCCTTAACCTTTTTCGGCCTTTATCACACTCACTTTCACTCCTGAGAATTTTTTCTTTATTTTTTAAGTACGTCGACAACGTGTTTCGAGGAATCCCAAAGTCCTTAGCAATATCGGATCTTTTTTTCATCCCCATCTCTACTTCTTTAATCGCCGCTATTTTTTCAGCCAACGTCAAAGTTTTGTATGTTCGAAGCGCCGACATATTCGCTCCTTTTAGCTTTCTTGATAAATAAGGAGTCTCAAAAATCCAATAAAAATACATTTATTAAATATAGTACTTCTCTTGCGGCAAGATATTGTCACGTGGAAAATTAGGAAAGACAAACTTCGGCGTGACACAGCAATTTATTTAAGACAAGGACAAACTATAATTGATAAAATAAAAGATAAGCAATGAGGGAAGTTTACAGAGTAGCAAAATATAAACATAAAAATTGATAACTCTGTTAAGAAAATAGTTAATAATAATAAAATAACAAATTCGTTGTTACAATATTACAACGTCATTTCGCAAAATTTCACGCCTTGAACCGGCATCAGGTCCTTATTTTAACTCGTAAAAGTTCGAATTATCCAAGACATAATTCGAATTAACCACGATTTTTTAACATTATTTATATAGGAAATTCTAGGGACCAAGATAAATATTCGAATTAAAGAGGTTTTCGAATTAAAGAAGTTCGAATTATCCAAGTTCTACTGTATTAAAAAGGAAATTATAAATTATTATAATAATACACTTAAATACACAAACCTAATTCAGACATTCCTTCTTTTAAAGAAAATATAATTAATTTACAGAAGGACTATATTATCACTCCTATAGATAAATGTTCCAATAATTTATCTTTAATTTGTAAAAATCTATACCACGATATACTAAAAAAGGAAATTGATAATCATAAATACACTTTTGCTAGAACTACAGCCACAAAAATCAAAAAAGACATCAAAAATGTTGAAAATTCACTAAAAATTTATAATAACCACAAAAATCCAAACATACCAAAGTTCTATATAATTCCTAAACTACACAAAAAACCTATTTCTTTCAGAACAATCACATCTGGTATAAATTCATTCATAAAAAATATTGATATACTATTAGCTTCAACACTACAATTTATTATAAATAAATTAACTAATAAATATAATTATAAATTTATCGACTCAAATAAAAAAATCATTAATTATTTAATGAACAATTGGACAAACATTGAAACAGTACACACATTTGACTTTGAGGACCTATATTCTAAAATAAATTTAAGAGATCTAAATAATAAAATAACCAATTTATTTAATGGATTCATTAATGACAAAACTTTCTACATTAAAATTATTCATAACAGATATAAAACAATTAAATTATATCTTAAAACAGCAAAAACTCTACTGGAAACATTTTTAAATTTTAACTATATAGAATTTAAAAATAAAATATATATTCAATCAGAAGGCGTTCCCATGGGAACTTCTTCTAGTCCTTTATTAGCCAAATTAATATTGTTCTGGTACGAAAGAGAATACTTTCTACAAAATAATATTAATTGGCAAATATTCCGATATGTAGATGACATAATAATATTTAATAATCCTCAGTTTAAAAAATTAATACCTGAAATATATCCTAAATACTTGAAACTTAAGAACAATCAAAAAATTTATAAAAACAAAAAAGTTAACTTTTTAGACTTGAACATAGACCTTACAAATAGTGCTGTTTGAGTTTATAATAAAAAGAGTAATTATAATTTCAATATTATAAAATACTGTAATATGAATTCTAATATATCATTGAATTGCTGTAAGGGTATATATTATGGTCAGTTTCTAAGATTTTATAGAATAAATAATATATTAGATAATTTCATAGAAGATGTTAAAAATTTAAACATGGAATTTATTAAAAACAAATTTACTATCAAACAAGTAAAATATTTCAACAGTATATCAATTATAAAATATAAAAAAAAATAAATGGAAATATCCATTTATGAAATCAACTTTCTATAATTTCTCTTAATAATAACTAATACAAATTTATAATCTTTAACAGTTAATTAAACTTTGATTAAATAATTGATTAAAAGATTTTTTCAAAAGATTTTTAAAGTTTTATAATTTATAGGTCATTTTGTTTAATCTCCAATTTCTGGGGAGGAAAATGGAAGTTAAATAAAGGTGAATTTGCACAATTAATAGCTTTATTAAACTCTTATAATTTGCCTTTTTAAAGGAATATTAAAAGATGAATAAGTGTTGAATCAGTTATTTTGATATAACTAGCTGTAAAGATTATGAAATTCAGCTTTCTTCCCTTAACTATTTTTCCTTTCTTCTTTAATTTTCTTGTTGTTCAAAAAATTCTGAATAAATGGTCTAAATTTGAAATGTCCCCCCTCCGCAACATGTGTCAGCCAGAAATAGATATTCACAATGAAGGACGCCGCGGTCGAGGTAGGTTTACAGTTTGAATTTGTTAACACTTGTATCTGTTATATATGTTCATTTAAATATTTCACTGAAACAACTTAATATTAACACATAAAATCCGGTTTAAAAGAGATCTATGACATAATAAAGAAGGGGTGAAATGTCGCTGGGCTTTTATCTGAAGATCCCCGGTCCAGCAGATCTCTTTTTCCAATTTATTTCAATTTAAAGTTTTTTGTGTATGTCTGGTCTACCATTAGGGTTTCAAAACATAATATCCAAACTTATAACAAATGTTAATTCATACTATAGATATATTACTAAATACAACTATTTATAATCATATTATAAAATAAAAAAAACCTTTAAAAATCTTTAAAAAAAAAGGATAAAATATAAAATTATAAAAATATATATATATATGTAGTAATCCCGAGGTGGAATGTGCTGGGCAGTCGTGGTAGTGGGTGCGTGATATGATTCCCGCACTGGGACAGCAAGAGACAGAGGCAGGTCTAGATGGTACTCCAAGAAGTAGAGGTAGACCACGGACGAAGGTAGTCGGACCATGGACGTCACGGATGCCCTAAGTCTACATCGCGGATAAGGGTGAGAAGTCTGACTGACTGTATGACAGCGTCGCTCTGAAACAACTGAAACAACTACTTTGTCCCAATCTTGGGGGGCTTTTATACGAGACGCTCGCAGATGGCGGCGAGTTCTGATTGGCTCCCGTAATCACGCCACCTGTCAAGCGCTGGGTTATTAATTATGTCTGGCCACGTGTTCGGCCACCTGCTGACGGGGGAATGAACTCATTATCATAAACACCTGTTCGTCTGGCCTTTGTCGTCGTCTGATCTACCTTTACCTCTTTTGTTTTATTTGTCATTTCTATTGTTATACAAGGTTGATACATATTTTTATATAGAGGTGAAGTTATAATAAATATTAGAAGAAGGTTGTGATCTATTTAGCTCAAAATATACTACAGAATGTGTCCCCGGTGATGAAGGTTTGGTTGGGGGAATGACATGTAATGAATGATAACCTAACAAACCTATTATAAAAAATAAAAGAAATAATTTGTATACAAATTAGTTAAAATTATTAATAAGCTACAAGTTAAACAGAGAAAGATGTTGTAATGGTGGTGTATCAATGAAATAAAAATCAAGGTTATAAAATAAAAACATACAAAATGAATGATAAAAGATTAAGGGAAAGTATATAATACAAAATGTTAAATATGTTAAAATGAATCGTATAAGGAAAATAATATCTTATTGCATAAAAGATGAGAGGAAAAAAATTAAGTTAGTTTATTAACTGAACGTATAATGTGACGCTAAGGTTGAAAAAGGGAAAGGGGGTATCTGAGCATGTTTCTGCAAAAGTAGTATCCCAAGCATCCTGCAATGCAATGCGAACTTGTTTAAGTGAGGCATTGTTTTCATTAACAGAAGGCCTAAGATATTCCGTCTGCATCATTAGCTCAGACAGTGGAAAGAGGTGGGAAGATTGGTGGAGGTAAAAGGGAGAGGTAGAGGTAAGAGGGATCCCTGTTGTCCATAATGATTATGCCCGGTTGAATGATGACAAAAAAAAAGTGAAAGTTTGAAAAAATGATGAATTAATATGATGCGTCGGGCGATGAGAAAAAAAAATAAAAATATCGCGCTGGATATCCTGAACTCATTATCGGGAATGGTATAGTGAGGAAGGATTGTTCCAGTCGGATTAATCAATGAAAAAAAACAAAAATGTTCGGCGAACTGGAATCCCTTGGAAGGTGGTTGGAGGTTTGAAGGATGCGGAAAAGGAAAGGTGGGTGTAAGAGAGTTATTGCTGCCAATTTTGATTGTGTCCGGCTTGTATGGTGAAAAGAAAAAGTTGAAAAATGAAAAAATGATGAGCCGGACGATGAGAGAAAAAAAAAATCTAACTGGGTCTCCTGAGCTCACTGTTGGGAGATGTACAGCGAGGAAGGGTCTTCTAGTTAGGTTAATCACTAAAAAAAAAAAGAAAATGGCTGACGAACAATAAACTCTTGATGGAGGGAAAGGTTGGGAGGAAAGGTTCATGGGATAGAGTTAAGAGGTTGTAAGGGAAGCGTCAAAAATAACATTTTGAAATCTACAAAGAAAAATAAAATGATAAACGTTTTATCTGTTCAAGAAATATTATAAATATTGTTAGTTGTAGGTTTTTTAAAATGGTGCCTAAAATAGTTGAAGTTGTAAAATGCTAAGTCTATACATGATGAGAGAAAGAAAATTAAAATTAAATAAACATATTAAAGGTAATAATATATAAAGGATTGATTGGTAGTTGAAGGCATTAATGTTGATGGTTAATAAACAAAATGATATTATCGATTAATAGTGAATTGTTTTATCTACATCTGTAAGTTAAGAAACAAAGTCCAACACCACTAAACTAGGTAAACTGTAAGTCTATTTACAAATAAATGAGAGAAAAGCTAGCAAACCTATTAAATGGGAAATAATTTGGGGCACAAATTAGTTACTAGAATAGACATAAAGATAATGGGGAGTAGTGGTGACACATTGATATAAAATTATAAAACTATAAAAAATATATAAGAGGAGTACATAGGAAGGATAAATTTAAAGTAAACACACACAATAGCGAAAGTAAATATTTGGGAAAGTTGGTATACTATTTACAGTTTTTTTGTTATTTAAGGTGCCTTGAATATTTACAACATAGTTTCAGGGATGTAATACAGGAAGGAGGAGAAGTAGAGGTAATAAAAGTAAAATTAAAATATAAAAGAAAATTGACTTAAGCAAAAGGTTTGCGATAGGTAGTGACGCAGTGAGAAATAAAGGAAGAAGGTCTGAATTGGTTTCTGCAAAGGACATCTCAGGAGTCCTGCCCTGCAATACGAGCTTAGAAGCGAAGTATTGTTTTCAGGGTTCAGCAATCTCAAGATGCTCTGTAAGTAGCATTAGATCAGATGGGCAAAAGGCGTGAAGATCGAAGGAGAGGTAGTTATGGGAGAATATGGGGAAGAAATCTTTTCTGAGAGAGGTTAAAAAGAGATGGTGTCTCAAAAGCTGCACTGCTGTCGGTGATTGAGCTCGATAAGATGAAAAATAAAATTAAACGAAAAATGAGTGGGCGCATCGTGCTGTGATGGCCTGGGTCGAGCGTTAGAGAAAAAAAAATCTTGCTGGTTACCCAAGCTCTCCGTGTGGAGTTAACATGGGGAGGAAGAGTGTACCAGGTCGATGAATCATTAAAAAAAATAATAAAAAAGGTTGACGAGCAGGAGTCTCAGGAACCGTTGAAGAGGTTAGAGGGTGGAGGTAGATTGTGAAAACAGGGCTCGACTGTTGCCATTGATTGATTGAACCTGAGTTTGAGGAAAAAAGAATGAAATAAAGAATGCTGGGACGGTGACCTGGGTGTAAAAAAAGTCGGCAAACAGGAACTCTGCGATGGACGAGGGGTGGTTAGAACGAAGGCATAGAAGGCCAATGGAAAATGATCAAGAGACGAGAGAAGTATGGAAGGCCTATAATTGATTGATTGACAGGTAAGAGTGTTGCAGTAAGAAGGACTGTCTCTGCTAATGATGGATGCTAATGATGTAACAAGGGAGGGAGAGATGAAGTAGAAGAAAAAAAAAACAATTAGGGGGAGATCAGTGCGACCTTGAATTTGTTGTCGCGTTAAGACGCACAGACAAATCGCTAGATTGGAGATTATAAGCGGTGATTAGGTTTAGAAAATGATAAAATAATGAATTTACGAATTTTTTTAAGAGAAAAGGTTATGGCATGGGTACAAAATTCGGTAGAGTTTCGTAAATGACAATTTAACACAGGTAGGAATGAAATGCAATGGGGTATGGAAATTTTATGGTATGTTATTTAGTTTTCGCATATTACATTTATAATTGTATTTGTAATTGTGGGGGAAAATGGGAGGCACATTTTGAAATGAGATAATTTAAAGTTGATATTTATAAAAAACAAATCTAGGACTAATTTTTCAAAACTTTTAAATATTGAGAAATATCAATTGAAATAGTAATAGGTTAAGTAAAATAAAGAGCGTAATAAATTTAATTATTAATACTATGGCCATAAATAAGGTATTAAAAAAAACACACAAATAAGTTTAGAAAATATGATTCGAGTAATTAAAATATAATATGATTTTTTATGTAAAATTGAAAGTTGCATATTTGGATAATGCTATTTTAGGTGAACTTAAGAAAGGTATGTAAGATTAATAAATTAGCAAAAATGCGTGATTGAATATTTTTAATAATAAAATTGAAAATGATGAATTAAAATTTAAAATTTGATTAAAATAAGGTAAAAATTATAAATGAGAGTGTGAAAGTTTTAAAATTTGAATAAAAATGATATAAAAAAGGTTATAATTGATTTTAAAATGCTTAAAGTGAAAATATAAGAATAAAATTTATGGGGAAAATGGCAGAAACAAAGTTTAAAGTACCTTAAAATGGCTGATGCTGGCTGGAGTTGATCTCTGGAGATGGCTGTATGGAAGAAGGCTACTTGTTGCGTGGGATCCGTCGAAAGAGGAGATGAGGGCTTCCTCCGCACGAGGCACGGCTTGTCCCCGAATGGCGTCTGTTAGGTGGTCTCCTAGGTCTTCGTAGTGGGACTGCATGTTGGTGAGGGCATCCGCGACGTGTTCGTCTTCGACCTCCGTCATCCTCTGCTTGTCCTCAGTCATCCTGTCGACTTTAACGGGTTCTGTAGTAATCCCGAGGTGGAAGGTGCTGGGCAGTCGTGGTAGTGGGTGCGTGATGGGATTCCCGCACTGGGACAGCAAGAGACAGAGGCAGGTCTAGATGGTACTCCAAGAAGTAGAGGTAGACCACGGACGAAGGTAGTCGGACCATGGACGTCACGGATGCCCTAAGTCTACATCGCGGATAGGGGTGAGAAGTCTGACTGACCGTATGACAGCGTCGCTCTGAAACAACTGAAACAACTACTTTGTCCCAATCTTGGGGGGGCTTTTATACGAGACACTCGCAGATGGCGGCGAGTTCTGATTGGCTCCCGTAATCACGCCACCTGTCAAGCGCTGGGTTATTAATTATGTCTGGCCACGTGTTCGGCCACCTGCTGACGGGGGAATGAACTTATTATCATAAACACCTGTTCGTCTGGCCTTTGTCGTCGTCTGATCTACCTTTACCTCTTTTGTTTTATTTGTCATTTCTATTGTTATACAAGGTTGATACATATTTTTATATAGAGGTGGGGTTATAATAAATATTAGAAGAAGGTTGTGATCTATTTAGCTCAAAATATACTACATATATGTGATATCTTGGGACCTCTGGGACCAGTGTTACCTGATGCTAGACGAACCTCGATGTCAACTCTACCGTGCAGTCGTGGTGGAAGGCGACACAGCTGGGCCAAAGGTGAAATAAACAAACAGAGATTCCACTAAAAGCGTCTGACGTCAAGAAGGAATGGGATGAGGAGAGAGGGAGATCTCTAGAGCAAGTGTTACCTTGTTGAGAGCCAAGCGTATACTGACAATTCTTGCTTCTCGATTTAACACCAAGACCTGTCTTCTTTCCCATTGGTCGAAAGGTGTCACATGGCCTTTTTCTATTGGTTGACCTATTTAGGTGATGTCTTCTGATTGGTCTTTGCTACTGCCTTTGACGGAAGATACGTCCGGTCTTGTTCCGGAAATACGGGCGTTACTCGACTTTTATGGTTTCCGCGGTCACAAGATACGTCCGGTCTTGCCCAGGAAATATTGTCTTGTAAATTATTTATAGTTGGGCTAGTTTTAAGCCTCTTTTGCTAGGCCTTGCTTCGACTTCTGTCCTAAGCCTGATTAGTTTTAACCCTAATTTTCTCCTGTTAGTCTCCATTCCTTCTATCTGTACAGTTGCGATACTTTATTAGATTCTTACGCGGTACAGATTGATGTTAGTTGAGGCTTTCTATTGGCAGTACATAAGAAGTTATATACAGTCATGGGGTGGAACATGTGGTAGGAGATATCTAGACTATTTACAACAATTCCATGGTCTTAAATCATCACAGATGGCCCCGGATGTGAGAGGGTTCATATGGAGGGATTTAAGAGAGCGGAATAGGAAGACTGTTATTAAGGAAGTAATTTTTAAAAATTAATTGAAATGAGTTGGTATATAACATGGGGTTGATTTCTGTATATCCATAAGAGATAATAAAGCATAAACAACTAATATTAAACATACAAGTAAAACAAAAATAGGAATAAAAGAATTAATAGAGAGCATATAATGACGATAGGTAAAAATAAAAATGATTTGATGGGAAAATCATGATCTCTTCGTGATGGGCGTTAGAAAGGGTTGAGGGGTTAGTTATTACTTGGTTGAGGCAATGTCACTTTGACTCAAGTCCCAAACCATTTAATGTGCCCGGCGCGGAAAACCTAGGCCATGTTTCACATGTAAATTTAAGGACCTAATAAAGTTACAGTACCACAATCGAAAAGTAAGATAAGGGGATTGTTATGGGTTTTAGTAATTAGTCGTTAAGACGTACGCATGCAGGATAAAGAGGGCGAAGATCAGTGACCAGAAATCAAAGTTTTAATTAGAGTCGTCAGGGGCTTAGCGAGAAAAAGAGTAATATAAAAAAAAAATGTGCCAGCGTGTGGCATGAGAGTGCCCTGGAATATATAAAAAAAAAACAATTTGCACGTATCCAAGCCAGAAGTAGGGATAGGTAAATCCGGGGGACGGTGTGTCAAGATTGTTAATTACGAAATCAAAGTAGGTCAAGTCTAGCCTGCGAAGGAGTTAAAAGTTCCTGCGAAAAAGGGTTAGTATTTATTAATAAGTAACCTTTAAAGTGGTTGTTTAAGAGGTTATTGAGGATTGCCCTGTTTTTAGATCATGATTTTTAGTTTGATTATAAAAGAATATATCATTGAGATGTGAAATTGCGAAATTAAGGCTTTGCATATAGCGTTAAAGGATTTAAAAAATCGAAAATAGAATTGCGAAGTTAAATGCAAAGTAATCTTTAAAAAAAGTAAAAATAGTGATGATATGATACAAAGATTAACACACTACAGCAGTATATAAGGGGTAATAGAAAGTGAAAATATTAAATGAAAATTAATAATGAGCAATAATATACTCGATAGCATTGACATGGTAGCGGAAGATGAAACAATGTAAATAACATCTAATTTATAAAGTGAGAAAAAATATAAAATGACAAAAGGCAAATTAGTGATATAAACATGAAATATAAACTTGAGATTATTAGATATGAAAGATTAAATATAAAGTTGATTATAGAATAGAGTCATAACGCAAAAGTAAATAAGTTTTGGTAAAGAAAAATAAAATAAAACGACAATAATCTAAACTGATTGGTTGACGTTAAAAAAAAACAATTATAAGAGCTATATAATTATTATATACAAGATTATTAAAATGAAAAATTTTAAAAAATGTTCATCGAGAAAGAAGAGTAAGTAAGATTATTCATAGAAATTATATATCGTGAAAGAATGGAAAGTTGTAGGCCAAATGTAATGTTCCTGTTTTTTAGGATGGGTGGAGAGAGCTTTAAATTGTCCTCGATCGCGATATCTTTGGTCTTGTTGGCCTAAGTTGTTCTAACTTATCGAATTTGTTTTAAGTTTGGTGCGACTCGTGGATCACATTGTTTCCAACTGTGAAACTTACTGAGTCCTAATGTTGTCGATTTTTTGTTCCCTGCGCCACGTTTAGGTGAAAACGTGATTCTTCCTAAAGCGGCATTTATTCTGTGTGTGCAGGAGAAACACGGCGATCTATTCTAACCGATAAAGGGTTGTTGTTGTTGTTTTTTTTTTTAAACATGTGTGGGTGTGTGTGATTTTTAGGTAAAATGTTGTCCTTGGATCTGAGTGTCGATGTTAAGTGGACAAGTTAATCGAGGGCGAGAGAATGTTAGTGAACAGATTTGTTAGTAAATGTACGCACTAATGTTTAATTTAATAGGTAGCGAAAATCCATTAGAGTGACATCGGGGTGGCGACGGGCGGTAACAAGATGTCGGTTGTTTGTTTGCTCGGGTCCCTTCGAATTTATTATTAGCGATTTCCGGCGGTGGCGGGCATATTTATTTGGGTCAGAGGCCCTTTGGGGGGCAGCTTGCTTTCTTTCAACTTATTGGAAGATCTCTGCATTAAGGTGCAGAAAAGGCGCTGAGCAAGTCGGGGGTATAAGACGGGATTTCTGCGCGTCAAATATTGTGGGACATAAATGGCCGAATTCTATCAAGTGGACATCAGGTGTTACGCGAGGTGTTGGAATTAGAGGCTGGGGCGCGAGGAATAAGATATCTTCTGTATAGTATTTAAGTTTGTTCACATGAACTATATCATCTTCTTTATTTAGGGGTCGATTGGGTCTGTTAATTCGGACTACGTTTGGGGATATTATTTCTATAATTGTAAACGGACATGTGAAGTATGGTGCCAATTTTCCCGTATCGGGATGTTTATAATTTTTTACGAGGACTAGGTCACCAATCTCGAAATGCGGGGCTTGATGACCTTTATCATATCTTTGTTTGTCCCTTTCATGCTTAAGCTGTGTTCTGCTGGAGGCGAGTTGCCTAGCCTTCTGTACGTCGGGGAACGGGTTGTAATGATTTTTTAGTTCTGGTGGGATGCTATTAAACATCAAGAAGATCGGTGGGAAACCTGTGACGGTGTGCGGGGATTGGTTATAGATTTGGACAACTTGTTTAATTAGTTTGGTCCAAGATGTCTTCGGGTTTTCGAGATAAAGTAACCTTAGTTTTCCAGTGATGGTGGCGTTCAATCGTTCTATCAATCCGTTAGCTTGCGGATTGTTACTGGTGGTAAGCAGTGGTTGTATACCGCGAGATAGCAGAAATTTGCGGAATTTTTCGGAGGTGAATGCGGGCGCTCTATCCGAAAGTAGACGTTTTGGAGACCCTTGTTGTAGTACCTTTTTTAGGGTTTGGATGTACGTTAAGGTACTTGTAGATTTCGATGGGAATGCCCAAGCGTATCTGGTCAAGTGATCCACTATAACATGGAGATACGTCTTGGAGTGTCCGTATTTCGAAAATCCGGCTATTGTATCTATTGATATTAAATCGAATGGCTGTTGTGGTGGGGGAATTTGTCCTAAGGTGCCATAAGGCTTACCTTTGGGTCTTTTGATGATTTGGCAGGTATGACAGGAATTTACAAATTTTTGTATGGACTTGGCCATACCTTTCCAGTAATACTGAGTAGAGATTAGGCGAGCCATTTGGGAGATACCGGGATGGTTGTATTCGCTGTGAACCTGGTTCATAAGCGAGTGTTGAAGAGCTTCGGGTATTATTATTCGATTTACACCTTTACGCCGTATGGTTAGTAGACCGTTGACGTCTACAGCGACACTGGTATCTATGATATTCGGTTGGTGTTTCTTAATAGTACGGGCACTGATAAATCCACAAAATGGATTGCGAGAAAGCAAATCGGCCTCGTGTTGCTGGGTTCCCTTGAGGTACTGTATTTCATAGTAGTAAGTGGATAGTCTTAAACTCCACCTAAAAAGTCGTCCTGACGGGTTTTTAATAGTTTTAAGCCATTGTAGGGCTTGGGGGTCGGAGTAGACAGTGAATTTGGTACCGGATAGATAGATGCGGAATTTTTCGATGCTTTCTACGATCGCTAAGCATTCTAACTCTGAAATGGTATAGTTGCGTTCGTGAGGGCGTAGTGCTCTACTGTAATACTGTGTGGGATGAACTTTTCCATCCGGATGTACTTGTTTGAGAATTCCTGCGATTCCCTGGGTGGAGGCGTCACAGTACAAGCGGCAGGGTAAGCCATCCTGATACAGATGTAATACGGGCTTACGTGTTAAGCTCTCCTTGAGAGCCGTGAATGCCTGTTGACATTTGTCGTCCCATTGCCATTTAGTGTCTTTTCTAAGTAAATTGTTGAGTGGTGCTCTGAGACGGGCATAATCTGGTATAAACTTGTTATACACGTTGACGGCTCCTAAAAAGGACTGTAGCGTTTTTTGGTTGAAGGGAGGTTTGATAGCGTTAATAATATCGAGGTTACGGGTCTGCGGTGTGTAAGTTCCGTTCTTAACAGTGTATCCTAGAAATTCTATTGATGTCTTCAAAAATTCACATTTTTTATAGTTTAGTTTAATATTTTCCTGTTGGCAGATCTCCAGGAATTTTTCTACGTGTTGAATATGCTCTTCTAAGGTATCCGAAAAGATAATAAAATCATCGAAATAGTGGGCTATGAAGTTTAACTTATATTTTTGGAATATTTGGTTTATTGCACGTTCAAAAATCGGTGGTGAGTTGCGCATCCCAAAAGGAAGCCTACAAAATTCTTATTGCCCGTCTAATGTCACGAAAGCTAAAAGGTGACGTGAACTGGGATCTATTTCGACCTGCCAGTAGGCAGAAGATATGTCGGCTGAGGAGAAATATTTGGCGCGTGAGAATTTGTCGAGTATATTCTCTATCAAGGGGAGAGGATGGACGTCTGGTGCAATGATTTCATTAATCCTACGATAGTCAACACAAAAGCGTTTTGATTTGTCACGTTTGGTGACAAGCGTAATAGGACTGGCATAGGGAGATACTGAGGTTGTAATTATACCGTGTTCAAGCATGTGTTCGATTTGTGTTTGTATTTCAAGTTGGTCATTTAGGGGTACGCGATAAGGACGTAAGGCAATTACCTTGTCCGAAGTAGTATTGATTTTTACGGGAGGTATTTTAAGCTTAGGGACGTCGTATTTATTGGCGGCGAAAACGGGTGTAAATTGATGCAATACCTTGTGTAAATTATAGGGACAGTGACCTAGGTTACTTGTGTCCAAAGATATGCAAGAGGAGGACATAGAGGCGTTGAAAATAGGATCAGGAACATTACATTGAGGCCAAATAAGAGTGTTGGAGTTCACCACGTGTGAGCAACCCGTTCCAGGAGGGGAAGATTTAGTAAATGGGACAGTTGTATTAACCTGTCCATGGGACACGTGTTGCTTGCACGAGGTGAATTTGTATAAGGTAGTTGGTAGAGGTACATTATCTTGATACAGGAGTAGCTGAGGACAGTTTATAATTAGTAGAAATCTTTTTATGGAGTTAAGGGATAATATGCCAAAAAGCAAGGGGGTATCTATAATATGGAATTTTAGGTTCTGCGTTATGTTACCTATTCTTACGTTTAAAAAGATATAACCTATGGTGAAAATATTGTTAGCTATGGCATTAATAGTTAAGTTAAATGGGTGAACAGGTATTTTCTTTTGCAATTTGGTTTCTATTATTTTAAAAGTATTCCGACTAATTATATCGATAGATGCTCCTGTATCAACTAGTAGATGTAGGTTTACATTATTGGGCAGTTCAGCTCGAACGAGCAATTGTTCAACGAAAGTTATGTGAGGAGGAACCTACTGTTGTGCTGTCTTGGGCGTCGGAACAGGCCTGTTTTGGTGCCGTGGTCGAGGTACCTATGGGACAGCTAGGGTTCACTGCTTGCGCTGGGCTCGTGGTGTAGAGAGGATCAGGGGAGCGGGTAACATGCGCTCGCGTGTTGTTAACTTGGAAGGGTGCGGGAGAGGACAACACAGTTCGGTCGTGCTGCGGATAAGTTGTGGCTCGGTACACAGGTCTTGGACGGCTCTGTGCAGGCCGTTTGGGGCACTGGGCGTGCCAGTGCATGGCGCCACAATACCTGCAGGATGAAGGGGGTGGATTGGCAGAGTAGTTGGGTCGCGCTGACCATGGTCGCGGAGCACTGTACCTCGGTGACGGTGCGAAGGAAGGGTTGGGCGTTGTTCTGGTCGTCTGTTGGCACACTTGCGACGCACTGTGGGTTCCTCTTACGCGCGATACTACACTATACCACGCTTGGAGGGTGTTCGGTTGCACGGCAGCGACAATGCGCTGATCAGCGACGGGTAACCCATCAGTCAGGGATTCTAAAAGGATTTTGTGGGGAAGGTTCAGCTGTAGGCCACACACCGTCTTTTTTTGATAATATTCCTCTAACGAGGAGCGATCTGTCAACTTAATGGCCAAGAATTGGGCAAATGACGCGTTTGTGGTTTCAGGAAAGAGGCCTATCAGGGCCTGCCTTGCGTCAACGTAATATAATTTGTCTAATTTTAGGCTGCGGAAGTAGTGCCGGGCCTTACCTTGTAGGAGGTTGGGAAGCCTTCTCAGTCTTTCGGTGTAGTGTAGTTGGGCCAGATCAGCTTGGGCGTCGTAGTTGTCGAAGAAGCTCTGCGCCTCGTACGAACCATCGTAACGCGATAGCTCCACATCTCGCGAAAGTCCTGTCGCCGAGGAGAGCTGATATATCGTCCTGGCTAAACTCCCCAGGACATCTGACACCGGCGGTGGGGGCGTGACGTCCTCGTGGTTGGGGGGAACTTCCTGCGTCCAACCGAGGGTGGTTTCTTTCTTTGGAAAAGTGTTGTTTTCGCCACTTTCGGAGTCGG